>JAOANR010000006.1:29988150-30405458 GCA_030278955.1 Hygrophila difformis | reverse complement strand
GGCTAATCCAAGGAAACTCATTATTTCCGTTGGACTCTTCGGAGTTGCCCACTCTGTCACGGCAGAAACTTTTACCGGATCCACTGATACTCCATCAGCGGATACTATGTGTCCGAGAAATGCCACTTCTTTCAGCCAGAAGTCACATTTCGACAGCTTTCCGTATAGTTGATTTCTTCGCAAGATTTCTAACACTTGATGTAGGTGTTTTGCATGCTCTTCCTCGCTCTTTGAGTAGATCAGGATGTCGTCGATGAACACTACGACACACTGGTCTAATAATTCTCGGAACACGTTGTTCATGAGATTCATGAACATGGCCCGAGCATTTGTTAACCCGAAGGATAACACTGTGAACTCGTAATGGCCATATCGCGTTCGAAATGCCGTCTTCGGAATGTCCTTCTCGGCGATCCTCAATTGATGATACCCAGATCGCAAATCGATCTTCGAGAATACTGAAGCTCCCTTCAGTTGATCAAACAGATCCTCTATTCTCGGTAGGGGGTATTTATTCTTAATGGTCACTTGGTTTAGTCCTCGGTAATCTATGCAAAGACGTAGTCCTCCGTCTTTCTTCTTGACAAATAAGACCGGTGCTCCCCAAGGGGACGTACTCGGTCTTATGTAACCTTTTCCCAATAGTTCCTCGAGTTGTTCTTTTAACTCCTTCATTTCCAGTGGTGCCATCAGGTACGGAGCTTTCGAGACAGGCTCTGTCCCCGGAATGAGATCTATCGTGAATTCAAGATCTCTCTCAGATGGCATGCCCGGAACGTCTTCAGGGAATACGTCCGGGTATTCTCTTACCACTGGTATGCTATCAACCTTGTTTTCTTCCGCCTCAAGGTTGTGCACATAGCACGCATATAGTTCATACCCCTTACGCATCAAGTTACTTAATTTAAGTGCATTAACGATTTTGTTACTTTTCTTAGGGGGTTGAGAGTAAAAGATAACTCTCTTTCCCCTACTTTTTGACAAGGTGATCTTTTGCTTTTGGCATTCGATCACCGCTTTATACTGGGATAGCCAATCCATCCCCAGTATGACGTCAAAGTCTCTTAAGTTAAATTCTACCAAGTTCGCGAAGAATTCTACGTTCTTTATCACTATAGGAATTTCGTTATATCGTTTAGAGCAAGACACTACTTCTCCAGAAGGCAATTGAATTCCTAAGCTAATTCTCTCGCACTTAGGTAGATCTAACTCAGGCACTATCCTTGATGCTATAATTGAGCAACTAGCTCCAGAATCAAACAGAATTCTAAGGGGCGTATTCAACACATAAAATGTACCTGCCATCACTTCTCCTTGCGCAGGCACGTCCGCTTGGTTCATCACGTTCAGCCTCCCCATGGGGCGTCCCTGATTGCCCTGCTGATTCGCATTCGGCTGCTGATTTTGTTGCTGGTTTTGATTCTGAGGGGACGGAGGTCGTTGGTTCTGGTTCTGGTTTTGTGGCCTATTTTGAGGGGGTCTGTACCCTTGGTTATTCCCGTTTCGCCCGTTTTGGTTTTGAGGCTGTTCTTGCCCCGCGACCAAATCGTCCCTCTTCGTTATGTTCTCGAGCCTAGTCCGGCAATCCCGTCGAACGTGACCCATTCGACCGCATCGGTAACAGGCGCCTTGTTGCGGGCATCCCCTTGCCAGATGGGTTCGTCCACATCGCGGGCAAGGCGGTACCGGTTCTTCTTGGTTGAACCTCCTCCCAGTGTTGTTTTGTTGGGGCCTATTCGACCCTCTGCGCTGCTCGTTCCTTCCAGTGTTGTTCTCGTTTCTTGAGTCTCGGCTTCTCTTGTCTTGCGGACCCCTGCTGGACTCCCCACTCACCCTTCTTTTCAGCTGCTGCACGCGTGCTACCGCCACAGCGCGGTCATACACAGCTTGCAAATCGGGGTAGTGTACCCCCGCGATCACCTCGCGCACAGACAGGTTCAGTCCCATCTCGAACTTCTGTGCCTTTTCCGCATCAGTGGGCACTAGCCTTGGTGCGAACCTCACCAGCTCCTTGAAGCGTGTGTAGTATTCTTGCACCGTTTGGCTTCCTTGCTTCAGCGACAGGAATTCTTCGTACATGGCAGCTTTAGTACTCAAGGGATAGAATCGATCCCTGAGTAGTTCCATCATCTCCATCCACGAGTAGGGCTCGTCATCTTCAGTCAGTTCAGCTTGAGTGGCCTGCCACCAGTCGTCGGCTTCGCCTCCCAAGTAGCACGAAGCGACGTGCACTCTTTCTCCTTCCGGACATTTAACTGCTCCCAGCAGCTTGTCGAAGGTCCGGATCCACTCTTCCAGTTTAGCTGGATCCTCCTCACCAGCATAGTGGGGCGGCTGGTAAGGATTCACCATCGCCAGGTAGTTAGGGCGAGCTTGGGGCGGAGGTACCGCCGCAGCTTGACCCTGGTTGACTTGCGCGTTTCTGAGCGCAATCAACACTTCCTCTATCGTCCTAAGACGATCGCCCACATTGTTCGGTGCGGGGGCGTCCTGCGCACCTTGGGGCTGTTCCTCATCAGGTTGAATCGGTTCAGTGACGTTGGGTGGTGTTTCAATAGGTGTTTCAGTGGTGGTTTGGGGAGCGGGTTGGGTTCTGCCTCTTCCTCTTCCTCTGGGTGCCATTCTGGTACAAATGGGATAGATTAGGACAGGTGAATTTAGCATATAGTCTAAGCAATTTCTATAAATGTATAGGTGTGTAGCAATTTAGCACGTGGTGCTTTGTTCGAATCAGGAAGCGTCGTACGCTTCGGGGTTTATTTTATTTCGTTTTTTTTTTGTGTGTATGGACAGATCTGTCCGACTTTCTTTTTTTTTTCGATTTATTAAAAATAAATCGGGCATTTTATTTCCTCAAAAGAAATTTTAGTACAAAAGTAGAAATATTTTCCTAGCAAAATAGCATCTAACAATAGAATCTCTAGTGTCTCATGACGTCCTCTGGTGGGGTAGCAGGATCTTCCTCCGTGTAACACCCCGGTTTTTGGTAACCCAGGTCGGGATGTCACCGCCACATCTCCCTAGTAAGACACGGTTTCTCCGAGCTTACTAAAGAGATGCAAGGCTAGGTATTGCAGTGTTTAAAATATTTAAAGCATTCAAATAGCCCATACAATATAAATCGAAAATAATAATAGCATAGCGCAGCGGAAATATTTAGTTTAGTACAGTATCGCAGCGGAAAATTTAAATAGGGCCGACATGGCCAAAACACGGGTTAAACAGGCCCGTTCATAATATAGTCTAAGTATGAAATATAAAAGCAAAATAACAATCCCCAAAATCCCATGCATGATTCGTGCTCATACAGGCTCATTCCACATATTCTGTAAAGAAATGAATAAAAATGGTTTTGATCAGCAAAATTGCTGAGTAAGTTAACACATGCATGATCGTAGGGTTTAAAAGCCATAAATTTAATAATTTAGCAAAAGCATGATAATAACATAATATTTAATTTCATATAATCCATCTCATATAGCACAATCTATCTCAGGCTCTATTTAATAACACATATCGCATGGTTTAATCATAAAAGCCATAATTTTTCAATAAAACATTTAAATAATTTAATTGGACAACACTATAATTTAATCTAGTTCAATTTAATTTAGAATCCCCATTACATTCCCGATTTGGTATTTCAAGTTTCACGATAAAGATCGCGATGTCAACAAGTTTAGCCGGTAGCCCGGCGGCCGCAGCCGTATCAGCCATACCCAGTACCACTCCGGAGCCTCGGGAAACCCATACGGATATTCACGAGAGTGTAGGCTCTAAGTTTCGCCGTTTTGGCAATATCACATTTCAAGTATAGCGCGCGGGGTCACCATCGTCCATTACGGCACGAAGTGAATCGTTAGGGGGCACCCTGCAGAGCACTCACCCCTAATTTTAATTTATCAAGTTTGTAAGGGGATTTAGTTTTTAAAATCTGCCTTCCAATGTATTAATTTAGAAACAATATCTCAATTCGTTTCAACCCTAAAGGTTAATTCCATGTTTCAACAAGATTTCAAAATTTCGTTTCGGTAAATCACAGTTTACTCCAAAAATCGTCTAAAATCAGATTTAATTCCAAAAATTCCGAAATTTCATATCTGACTCGGAAACACCAAGATCTACAACTTTCGTGTTTTAACTTTTTCAATCCGAGATACCTAAGTAGGTCAAAAACGCTAATTTTTTGCATAACAAGAAATCTGTCCGAGTTTACAGGTCACAGTTTAAAGATTTCAAGTTCTAACATATCAATTCAACTCCAAATTTAATGAAATTTGACAGGGATCATCTTAAGACATTTATCTACAACTTTCATGTTCGGCCAAAGATCTAAAACAGCCTAGATCCTATGTCAAAAACGAGATCAAGATCATTCCTAAGTTCTGTCCAAGATTTCAAGATCTAAAATCAAACAGTTCGGTTTCGACAGGTTTTCACATATCAAATCAACTCCAAAAATTCTCAAATTTTTACAGTAACTAGGTCTAAGTCTTAGGAACGTTTTTCGTGTTTTAAGTTTTTCCGTTTGGGTTCGTTTTAAAGGTCGGAAAAATTCAACAATCCTGTTGCGCCGGTAGAAAACGAAAGATGACAGGTTTATGATTCGTGTCAAATCTTTTAGGTTTCGAATGTTTTAAAATCTCCCAAAACCATGTAAGGTTAACTTACAGTGTCTATGAACGTCGGGAATGTCCAATTCGGAGGCGTGGCTTCCAGATCACCGTCTCTCCTCTCCGTTCGTCGGGTTCTACGATCTAGATTCGATACGGGGGTGTAGAAAGAAAAAGGAGATGATTAGGATTCGTTTTCGAATCGTTTATTGAATAGAGATTGGACCGAGACTTACCACGACTATGGAGATCTGTAGAGAACTCGTCCAACAGCGTTCGTCTTGGTTTCGTGCCTCCGACGACTCCGGATTAGGGTTTCGAACGTATAGAATGCTTTAGGGTTTCGTAAACTTGTTCGGGGCTCCCAAGGGGCTTATTTATAGAATTCTAAGTCCCTAGGGCGTCCACGGCCGACCTAGAACTCTGGAGTCGAGAGGTGTTCAACCGAAAGTCGAAAAATCCGCGTTCGGGTGAGAGATTCACGCAACAACCAAATCTGTGGGGTGGCGCGGTCGTGGCGCGGTTTTCCCCATTGGGCGCGCGGCCAGCGCGCCGTCTACGCCTGGACTTCGGTCCGGGCGGGTCGTGCGATCCGTCGTGCTTTTCCGCCTCTCTTTCGGGTTTCTATTCCTCTTTGCTCCCGAATTCCGATTCCCGGGGTATATTCGGGTTCATACTTTCTCTCTAATTTTTATTCTTAGTCTAGTTGGATGTTTTGGACTCGAATACTCGAGTTCATTAGTGTCGGGTTTTGGTGTACCATTTATCCATACTTTTGTTTAATTAAATTCCTTTAATTCCTTTTTAAGTAAAAATCTCATTTCTCATTTTCTTATCTTTATTTATTTCTTTTACTTGCTGGATTGGTTTATTTATTTATAGTATTTATTTTATTTATTATTTATTTATTTAATTATTGTTTTATTTTATGTTGGAAAATTCTCGGGTATTACAGTCTACCCTCCTTAAGAATCAACTTCGTCCTCGAAGTTGTGTTTCGGCTTTTCTCGTCTCGTGCTAAGGTCTTGTGTTTGTTTTATTATGTTGTGACTGAACTTAGAATTACAACTTCTAAGCTGCCTACGTACCCGGTAAAGGGATCAAGCCATAACGTAGTTCAAAAGTTTACAAAAATGCACGGAAAATTAGGGGGTATGACATCCTCTCCCCCTTAAGATTGCAGTTATGTCCCCATAACTGTGTCGGTATCGGTTTGGAACAATGTCGGGTATCGTTCCCTCATATCGGATTCTACTTCCCAAGTTGCCGTCTCACTTTCGTGGTTTGACCAAAGAACCTTGATCATCTTGATGGTTTTGTTCCTCGTTACTCGTTCCTTAGTATCGAGAATACGCACTGGGACTTCTTCGTAAGTCAAATCTTCATCGAGCTCAATTATCTCCGGTTGAAGTACATGTGTCGGGTCCGGCACATACTTCTTTAGTTGTGAGACATGGAAGACATTATGAACTCTATCTAAGTGTGGCGGTAAAGCCAATCGGTAGGCTAGAGTTCCGACTCGTTCTAGAATTTCGTAAGGTCCTATGTATCGCGGACTTAACTTCCCTCGTTTGCCAAAGCGCATCACCCCCTTCATGGGTGATATCTTTAGCATGACCCTATCTCCCACTTGAAATTCTAGGTCTCGTCGTCTCACGTCGGCATAACTCTTTTGACGGTCTTGAGCGGCTTTCATCTTCCCTTGGATCACTTTGATTTGTTGAGCCATGTCTTCGATAAGTTGTGGTCCCACTACCACGGACTTATCGTTTTCTTCCCAGCTCAAAGGGCTTCGGCACTTTCGTCCATACAATGCCTCGAAAGGTGCCATGCCGATACTAGCATGGTAACTATTATTATAGGAAAACTCAATCAAGGGTAAATGAGATTCCCAATTCCCTTTGAATTCCAACACGCATGCTCTCAGCATGTCTTCTAGTGTTTGGATTGTTCTCTCGGTTTGTCCATCCGTCATCGGGTGGAATGCGGTGCTCATTTTGATTTGAGTACCGAGAGCTTTTTGTAACTCCGTCCAGAAATGAGAGACAAACCTACTGTCTCTATCGGAAATGATATCGTGTGGTACTCCATGTCGTCGTACCACGTTATCAATGTAGGCTCGGGCCAATTGGTCCATAGTCCACGTGTCTTTCATTGGGATAAATATGGCTGTCTTCGTTAGCCTATCCACAATCACCCAAATCTTGTTCATGCCTTTAGGTGATCGGGGTAATCCCGAGACAAAGTCCATTGAGATGCTATCCCACTTCCAACTTGGAATCTCTAGTGGTTGCATCAATCCTAAGGGTTTATGTCGCACTGCCTTAACCTTTTGGCAGGTGAGACATCTCGCCACGAAATTTGCCACTTCCTTCTTCATTCCCGGCCACCAATAGATCTTCTTCAGATCTTTGTATAGTTTGTCACCTCCGGGATGTACGGAATATGGCGTGTTGTGCCCTTCCTCCATCAACCTTTGCTTTAACTCGGCACATTTAAGAGGCACACACCATCTACCTTTAAAACGGATGCTTCCATCCTCGTGGACAGCAAATCCTATTGCCTTTCCTTCGGCAATATACTCTTTTATCTTCTCGAGTTTCGGATCGCCCGGTTGAGCGAGTCGAATCTCGTCCAATATTGGAGTTTCTACGACCATGGCATTGACCGCTTCTCTCACTGTGCCAGGATGCACAAGTTCTAACTCCAATCTTGCCAAATCCATGTACAATGCCGGCGGAATTACCAACGAGTTTGCCACGTGTTGGGTTTTCCGACTTAGGGCATCGGCTACCACATTCGCCTTCCCCTCGTGGTATGCTATCTCTAAATCGTAGTCTTTGATAAGTTCCAACCACCTTCGCTGTCTCAAATTCAACTCCTTCTGAGTGAATATATACTTCAAGCTCTTGTGGTCGGTGAACATTCGACACTTCCGCCCATAAAGATAATGTCTCCATATCTTTAGAGCGAAAACGACCGCTGCCAACTCCAGGTCATGTGTCGGATAATTTTCCTCGTGAGGTTTTAGTTGGCGTGATGCATAGGCTACGACTCTCGAGTCTTGCATCAAAACGCAACCTAAACCTTCCTTCGAAGCATCGCTATATACTTCGAAGTCACCATTCTCTGATGGTAATGTTAATACGGGTGTGGTTGTGAGTCGTTTCTTCAGCTCTTGAAACGATGTCTCACATGCTTCGGTCCACTCGTATTTTGCTCCTTTCTTAAGTAGCTGGGTCAAAGGACGTGCAATCCTTGAAAAGTCCTTCACGAATCGTCTATAATATCCGGCTAATCCAAGGAAACTCCTTATTTCCGTTGGACTCTTCGGAGTTGCCCATTCAGTTACGGCAGAAACTTTTGCCGGATCCACTGATACTCCATCAGCGGATACTATGTGTCCGAGAAATGCCACTTCTTTCAGCCAGAAGTCACATTTCGACAGCTTACCGTATAGCTGATTTCTTCGCAGGATCTCCAACACTTGATGTAAGTGCTTCGCATGCTCCTCCTCGCTCTTCGAGTAGATCAGGATGTCGTCGATGAACACTACGACGCACTGATCTAACAATTCTCGGAACACGTTGTTCATGAGATTCATGAACATGGCCGGAGCATTTGTTAGCCCGAAGGATAACACTGTGAACTCATAATGGCCATATCGTGTTCGAAACGCCGTCTTTGGAATGTCCTTCTCGGCAATCCTCAATTGATGATACCCAGATCGCAAATCGATCTTCGAGAATACTGAAGCTCCCTTCAGTTGATCAAATAGATCCTCTATTCTCGGTAGGGGGTATTTATTCTTAATGGTCACTTGGTTTAGTCCTCGGTAATCTATGCAAAGACGTAATCCTCCGTCTTTCTTCTTGACAAACAAAACCGGTGCTCCCCAAGGGGACGTACTCGGTCTTATGTAACCTTTTCCTAATAGCTCCTCGAGTTGTTCCTTTAACTCCTTCATTTCCAGTGGTGCCATCCGGTACGGAGCTTTTGAGACAGGCTCTGTCCCCGGAATGAGATCTATCGTGAATTCAAGATCTCTCGCAGGTGGCATGCCCGGAACGTCTTCAGGGAACACGTCCGGGTATTCTCTTACCACTGGTATGCTATCAACCTTGTTCTCTTCCGCCTCAAGGTTGTGCACATAGCACGCATATAGTTCATACCCCTTACGCATCAAGTTATCTAGTTTAAGTGCACTAACGATTTTGTTACTTTTCTTAGGGGGCTGAAAGTAAAAGATCACTCTCTTTCCCCTACTTTTTGACAAGGTGATCTTTTGTTTTTGGCATTCGATCACCGCTTTATACTGGGATAGCCAATCCATCCCCAGTATGATGTCAAAGTCTCTTAAGTTAAATTCTACCAAGTTCGCGAAGAATTCTACGTTCTTTATCACTATAGGAATTCCGTTATATCGTTTAGAGCAAGACACTACTTCTCCGGAAGGCAATTGAATTCCTAAGCTAATTCTCTCGCACTTAGGTAGATCTAACTCAGGCACTATCCTTGATGCAATAATTGAGCAACTAGCTCCGGAATCAAATAAAATTCTAAGGGGTGTATTCAAAACGTGAAATGTACCTGCCATCACTTCTCCTTGCGCAGGCACGTCCGCTTGGTTTACCACGTTCAGCCTCCCCATAGGGCGTCCCTGATTGCCCTGCTGATTCCCATTTGGCTGCTGATTTTGTTGCTGGTTTTGATTCTGTGGGGGCGGAGGTCGTTGGTTCTGGTTCTGGTTTTGCGGCCTATTTTGAGGGGGTCTGTACCCTTGGTTATTCCCATTTCGCCCGTTTTGGTTTTGAGGCTGTTCTTGCCCCGCGACCAAATCGTCCCTCTTCGTTATGTTCTCGAGCCTAGTTCGACATTCCCGTCGAACGTGACCCATTCGACCGCATCGGTAACAAGCGCCTTGTTGCGGGCATCCCCTTGCCAGATGTGGTCGTCCACATCGCGGGCAAGGCGGTACCGGATCTTCTTGATTGAACCTCCTTCCCGTGTTGGTTTGTTGGGGCCTATTCGACCCTCTGCGCTGCTCGTTCCTTCCAGTGTTGTTATCGTTTCTCGAGTCTCGGCTTCTCTTGTCTTGAGGACCCCTGCTGGACTCCCCACTCACCCTTCTTTTCAGCTGCTGCACGCGTGCTACCGCTACAGCGCGATCGTACACGGCTTGCAAGTCGGGGTAGTGTACTCCCGCGATCACTTCGCGCACAGACAGGTTCAGTCCCATCTCGAACTTCTGTGCCTTTTCCGCATCAGTAGGCACTAGCCTTGGTGCGAACCTCACCAGCTCCTTAAAGCGGGTGTAGTATTCTTGCACCGTTTGGCTTCCTTGCTTCAGTGACAGGAATTCCTCGTACATGGCAGCTTTGGTACTCAAGGGATAGAATCGATCCCTGAGTAGTTCCATCATCTCCATCCATGAGTAAGGCTCGTCATCTTCAGTTAGTTTGGCTTGCGTTGCTTGCCACCAGTCATCAGCTTCGCCTCCCAAGTAGTATGAAGCGACATGTACCCTCTCTCCTTCCGGACATTTGACCGCTCCCAGCAGCTTGTCGAAAGTCCGGATCCATTCCTCCAGTTTAGCTGGATCCTCCTCACCAGCATAGTGGGGCGGCTGGTAGGGATTCACCATCGCCAGGTAGTTAGGGTGAGCTTGGGGCGGAGGTACCGCCGCAGCTTGACCCTGGTTGACTTGCGCGTTTCCGAGCGCAATCAACACTTCCTCTATCGTCCTAAGACGATCGCCCACATTGTTCGGTGCGGGGGCGTCCTGCGCACCTTGGGGCTGTTCCTCATCAGGTTGGTTTGGTTCGGTGACGTTTGGTGGTGTTTCAGTAGGTGTTTCAGTGGTGGTTTGGGGAGCAGGTTGGGCTCTGCCTCTTCCTCTTCCTCTGGGTGCCATTCTAGTACAAATAGGATAGTTTAGGACTGATGAATTTAGCATATAGTCTAAGCAATTTGTATGAATGTATATGTGTGTAGTAATTTAGCACGTGGTGCTTTGTTCGGATTGAGGAGCATCGTATGCTTCGGGGTTTTATTTTATTTTGTTTTGTTTGTTTTGATTTAAACAAAATAAATCGGGCGTTTTATTTCCTCAAAAGAAATTTTAGTACAAAAGTAGAAATATTTTCCTAGCAAAACAATGTCTAACAGTAGAATCTCTAGTGCCTCATGACGTCTCTCGGCGGGGTAGCAGGATCTTCCTCCGGATCTTCCTCCTCCGAACTCGGCGGTAGTAGATCATCAAAGATGGTGTTTAAATCTTGCCCGTGGGCATCGATGTATTCCTTTAGTATTAAGTTTTGTGTAGTGAGGGTTTGGACTTGGCGCTCTAGTTGGTTTATGCGGTGATGATCCGCCTCTCTCAAGTTGCCCATGTGATGTAAGTTGGCCTCCAATTGAGCCATACGGTACTTCATCTGCTCTAGGGTTTGGTGGGAATCGAGATGAACGCTCATCATCCTGACCATCAACTGCATCATGTCCTAACTAGCCATCTAGCGCAAGCAAGAGATCTAGGTTAATATTCGCCAAGATTCTAGGTTCGAGTTTCCAAGATTCTAAGTTCAAGTTTCGCCAAGATGCTAAGTTCAAGTTTCGCAAAGATTCTAAGTTCAAGTTTCGCCAAGATTCTAAGTTCAAGTTTCGCCAAGATGCTAAGTTCATAGCAGAGATGCAACATGCATATGCAAATGATATTTCCCCCCAATAATAATTTAATACCCATATATTTTTTTCCCATGGGTTTTAAAATGAAATTTTTTTTTTCTCCATGGAAATAATAATTTAAAATTTAAAATAATAGTCAAAATACTAATAATAGTTCAAAAATAGTAATGGTTTAAAAAAAATGATAGTTTAAAAGTAATAATGGTTTAAATAATAGTTTAAAAATAGTAATGGTTTAAAAATAATAGTTTAAGAATAGCCGGGCTCTGATACCAACTTGTAACACCCCGGTTTTTGGTAACCCAGGTCGGGATGTCACCGCCACATCTCCCTAGTAAGACACGGTTTCTCCGAGCTTACTAAAGAGATGCAAGGCTAGGTATTGCAGTGTTTAAAATATTTAAAGCATTCAAATAGCCCATACAATATAAATCGAAAATAATAATAGCATAGCGCAGCGGAAATATTTAGTTTAGTACAGTATCGCAGCGGAAAATTTAAATAGGGCCGACATGGCCAAAACACGGGTTAAACAGGCCCGTTCATAATATAGTCTAAGTATGAAATATAAAAGCAAAATAACAATCCCCAAAATCCCATGCATGATTCGTGCTCATACAGGCTCATTCCACATATTCTGTAAAGAAATGAATAAAAATGGTTTTGATCAGCAAAATTGCTGAGTAAGTTAACACATGCATGATCGTAGGGTTTAAAAGCCATAAATTTAATAATTTAGCAAAAGCATGATAATAACATAATATTTAATTTCATATAATCCATCTCATATAGCACAATCTATCTCAGGCTCTATTTAATAACACATATCGCATGGTTTAATCATAAAAGCCATAATTTTTCAATAAAACATTTAAATAATTTAATTGGACAACACTATAATTTAATCTAGTTCAATTTAATTTAGAATCCCCATTACATTCCCGATTTGGTATTTCAAGTTTCACGATAAAGATCGCGATGTCAACAAGTTTAGCCGGTAGCCCGGCGGCCGCAGCCGTATCAGCCATACCCAGTACCACTCCGGAGCCTCGGGAAACCCATATGGATATTCACGAGAGTGTAGGCTCTAAGTTTCGCCGTTTTGGCAATATCACATTTCAAGTATAGCGCGCGGGGTCACCATCGTCCATTACGGCACGAAGTGAATCGTTAGGGGGCACCCTGCAGAGCACTCACCCCTAATTTTAATTTATCAAGTTTGTAAGGGGATTTAGTTTTTAAAATCTGCCTTCCAATGTATTAATTTAGAAACAATATCTCAATTCGTTTCAACCCTAAAGGTTAATTCCATGTTTCAACAAGATTTCAAAATTTCGTTTCGGTAAATCACAGTTTACTCCAAAAATCGTCTAAAATCAGATTTAATTCCAAAAATTCCGAAATTTCATATCTGACTCGGAAACACCAAGATCTACAACTTTCGTGTTTTAACTTTTTCAATCCGAGATACCTAAGTAGGTCAAAAACGCTAATTTTTTGCATAACAAGAAATCTGTCCGAGTTTACAGGTCACAGTTTAAAGATTTCAAGTTCTAACATATCAATTCAACTCCAAATTTAATGAAATTTGACAGGGATCATCTTAAGACATTTATCTACAACTTTTATGTTCGGCCAAAGATCTAAAACAGCCTAGATCCTATGTCAAAAACGAGATCAAGATCATTCCTAAGTTCTGTCCAAGATTTCAAGATCTAAAATCAAACAGTTCGGTTTCGACAGGTTTTCACATATCAAATCAACTCCAAAAATTCTCAAATTTTTACAGTAACTAGGTCTAAGTCTTAGGAACGTTTTTTGTGTTTTAAGTTTTTCCGTTTGGGTTCGTTTTAAAGGTCGGAAAAATTCAACAATCCTGTTGCGCCGGTAGAAAACGAAAGAGGACAGGTTTATGATTCGTGTCAAATCTTTTAGGTTTCGAATGTTTTAAAATCTCCCAAAACCATGTAAGGTTAACTTACAGTGTCTATGAACGTCGGGAATGTCCAATTCGGAGGCGTGGCTTCCAGATCACCGTCTCTCCTCTCCGTTCGTCGGGTTCTACGATCTAGATTCGATACGGGGGTGTAGAAAGAAAAAGGAGATGATTAGGATTCGTTTTCGAATCGTTTATTGAATAGAGATTGGACCGAGACTTACCACGACTATGGAGATCTGTAGAGAACTCGTCCAACAGCGTTCGTCTTGGTTTCGTGCCTCCGACGACTCCGGATTAGGGTTTCGAACGTATAGAATGCTTTAGGGTTTCGTAAACTTGTTCGGGGCTCCCAAGGGGTTTATTTATAGAATTCTAAGTCCCTAGGGCGTCCACGGCCGACCTAGAACTCTGGAGTCGAGAGGTGTTCAACCGAAAGTCGAAAAATCCGCGTTCGGGTGAGAGATTCACGCAACAACCAAATCTGTGGGGTGGCGCGGTCGTGGCGCGGTTTTCCCCATTGGGCGCGCGGCCAGCGCGCCGTCTACGCCTGGACTTCGGTCCGGGCGGGTCGTGCGATCCGTCGTGCTTTTCCGCCTCTCTTTCGGGTTTCTATTCCTCTTTGCTCCCGAATTCCGATTCCCGGGGTATATTCGGGTTCATACTTTCTCTCTAATTTTTATTCTTAGTCTAGTTGGATGTTTTGGACTCGAATACTCGAGTTCATTAGTGTCGGGTTTTGGTGTACCATTTATCCATACTTTTGTTTAATTAAATTCCTTTAATTCCTTTTTAAGTAAAAATCTCATTTCTCATTTTCTTATCTTTATTTATTTCTTTTACTTGCTGGATTGGTTTATTTATTTATAGTATTTATTTTATTTATTATTTATTTATTTAATTATTGTTTTATTTTATGTTGGAAAATTCTCGGGTATTACACTCCGGATCTTCCTCCTCCGAACTCGGCGGCAGTAGGTCGTCAAAGATAGTGTTTAAGTCTTGCCCGTGGGCATCGATGTATTCCTTTAGTATTAAGTTTTGTGTAGTGAGGGTTTGGACTTGGCGTTCGAGCTGGTTTATGCGGTGATGATCCGCCTCTCTCAAGTTGCCCATGTGATGTAAATTGGCCTCCAATTGAGCCATACGGTACTTCATTTGCTCTAAGGTTTGGTGGGAATCGAGATGAACGCTCATCATCCTGACCAACAACTGCATCATATCTTGACTAGCCATCTAGCGCAAGCAAGAGATCTAAGTTAATATTCGCCAAGATTCTAAGTTCAATTCGCCAAGATTCTAAGTTCGATTCGCCCAGATTCTAAGTTCAAGTTTCGCCAAGATTCTAAGTTCAAGGAGAGATGCAACATGCAAATGCAAATGATGATTTCCCCCCAATAATAATTTAATGCACCTCATATATATATTTTCCATGGGTTTTAAAATAAAATTTTTCCATGGAATTAATACTTTAAAATTTAAAATAATAGTCAAAATACTAATAATAGTTTAAAAATAGCCGGGCTCTGATACTAACTTGTAACACCCCGGTTTTTGGTTACCCAGGTCGGGATGTCACCGCCACATCCCCCTAGTAAGACACGGTTCCTCCGAGCTTACTAAAGAGATGCAAGGCTAGGTATTGCAGTATTTAAAAGTATTTAAATCATTCAAGATAGCCCATACAATATAGTTGGAAAATAATAATAGTATAGCGCAACGGAAATAATTGTTTTAGTATAGTATTGCAGCGGAAAATTTAAATAGGGCCGACATGGCCAAAACACGGGTTAAACAGGCCCGTTCAGAATATAGTCTAAAATACGAATTTAAAAGCAAAACAAAGTTCCCAAAATCCCATGCATGATTCGTGCTCACACATGCTCATTCCACATATTCTGTAAGAAAAGGAATAAAAACGGTTTTGGTCAGCAAACTTGCTGAGTAAGTTAACACATGCATGATCGTAGGGTTTGAAAGCCATTAATTTAATAATTGAATAAAAGCATGATAATAACATAACATTTAATTTAATCTAATCAACTATCCAATAGCATAATTTATCTCAGGGCTCTATTTAATAACACATATCGCATGGTTTAAGATAAAAGTCATAATTTAAACAAAGCATTTAAATAATTTAATTGGACAACAACATAATTTAATCTAATTTAATTTAATTTAAAATCCCCATTACATCCCCGATTTGGTATCTCAAAGTTTCACGATAGCATCGCGATGTCAACAAGTTTAGCCAGTAGCCCGGCGGCCGCAACCGTATCAGCCATACCCAGTACCACTCCGGAGCCTCGGGAAACCCATACGGATATTCACGAGAGTGTAGGCTCTATATTTCGCTGTTTTGGCAATATCACATTTCAAGTTTAGCGCGCGGGGTCACCATCGTCCATTACGGCACGAAGTGAATCGTTAGGGGCACCCTGCAGAGCACTCACCCCTAATTTTAATTTATCAAGTTTGTAAGGGGATTTAATTTTTAAATTCTGACTTCAATTGTATTTATTTAAAAATAATATCTCAACTCATTTCAACCCTAAAGGTTAATTCCATGTTTCAACAAGATTTCAAGATTTCGTTTTGGTAAACCACAGTTTACTCTAAAATTCGTCTAAAATCGGATTTAATTCCAAAAATTCCAAAATTGCATATCTGACTCAGAAACGTCAAGATCTACAACTTTCGTGTTTTAACTTTTGTGATCCGAGATACCTAAGTAGGTCAAAATCACCAATTTTCGCATAAGAACAATTCTGTCCGAGTTTAGTGTATCACAGTTTAGAGATTTCGAATTCTACCATAGCAATTCAACTCCAAATTTAATGAAATTTTACAGAGATCATCTTAAGACATTTATCTACAACTTTCATGTTCGGCCAAAGATCTAAAACAGTCTAGATCCTATGTCAAAAACGTGATCAAGATCATTCCTAAATTCTGTTCAAGATTTCAAGATCTAGATTCAAACAGCTCGGTTTCGGTGGGTTTTCACATATCAAATCAACTCCAAAAATTCTCAACAATTTACAGTAGGTAGATCTAAGTCTTAGGAACATTTTTTGTGTTTTAAGTATTTCCGTTTGAGTTCGTTTTAAGGTTTGGAAAAATTCATCAAATCTGTTGCGTCGGTAGAAAGTATAAATTGATAGATTTTCGATTTCTTGTTAATCTTTTAGTTTTGAATGTTTTAATTCATCCCAAAACCATGTAAGAGTTAACTTACAGAGTTTATGAACGTCCGGGACCGTCTATTCGAAGGCGTGGCTTCCCGTCCACCTTTTCTCCTCTCCGTTCGTCGGGTTCTACGATCTAGATCCAATACGGGGTGTAGAAAGAAAAAGGAGATGATTAGGATTCGTTTTCGAATCGTTTATTTCATAAAGATTGGATCGAGACTTACCACGACTATGGAGATCTGTAGAAAAATTCGTCCAATAGCGTTCGTCTTGGTTTCGTGCCTCCGACGACTCCGGATTTAGGGTTCTGAATGTATAGAAGGTTGTAGGGTTTTGTAAACTTGTTCGGCGCTCCCAAAGGGTTTATTTATAGATTTCCCAAGCCCTAGGGCGTCCAACATCTGACCTAAAGGTCTTGGGTCGAGAGATGTTCAACCGAAAGTCGAAAAATCCGCGTTCGGGCGAGAGATTCACGCAACGGGCGAATCTGTCATGTGGCGCGGTCGTGGCGCGCTCTTCCTCTTCGACCGCGCGGCCACCGCGCGACACTCGCCTGGACCTCGGTCCGGGCGGGTCGTGCGATCCGTCGTGCATTTCCGCCTCTCTTTCGGGTTTCTATCCCTCTATGCTCCCGAATTCCGATTTCCGGGGTATATTCGGGTTTCTACTTTCTCTCTAAATTTATTCTCGGGTCTAATTGGATGCTTTGGACTCGAATCCTCGAGTTCATTAGTGTCGGGTTTCGGTGTACAATTTATTTACCTTTTTTTCTTTTTATTTAATTAAATTCCCTTAATTCCTTTCTAAGTTAAAATCTCATTTCTCATTTCCTTATCTTTATTTATTTATTGATTTGCTGGATTTATTTATTTATTTATGGTATTTATTTTATTTATTATTTATTTATTTAATTATTGTTTTATTTTATGATGGAAAATTCTCGGGTATTACATTGATCCTCTTGAAGGGTTTGAAAACTTTGAAGATTTAAAAGACTTCAGGAAGGGCTTTGAGCTTGCTCTTCTTGAAGGCTTGAAGACTTGAATATTTGACTATTTCAAGATGGGCTTTGAGCTTGATCATCTTGAAGACTTGAAGACTTTGAAGATTTGAAAGACTTCAGGAGGGGCTTTGAGCTTGATCCTCTTGAAGGACTTGAAGACTTTAAATATTCGAAAGGCTTCGGGAGGGGCTTTGAGCTTGATTCTCTTGAAGGACTTGAAGACTTTGAAGATTCGAAAGACTTCAGGAGGGGCTTTGAGCTTGATCCTCTTGAAGAGTTTGGAAACTTGAAGATTTGAAAGACTGCGAGACAATGGATGACTATCTTAGGGTCCAGCTCGGGCATTCCTTTGTAGGGCCATGCGAAGACGGCTTTGAACTCTTGAAGGAGCTTCACGTACTTCTCCACGTTATAGTTAGTAGGGTGCTGATAACGTTGGGCGTGGTTCTTTCATCGCCTAAGTTTACTTCACGCAGTTCATCCACCGTGACATTGATTTCTTCTTCAAGTTGCATCGGTGCTGCGTTAACGTCTTCCTCCTTTAGCTCACCACTATCAATGGTAATATGATGGATGGACTTGACTTTTTCAGTTTGATCATCTTCGTCATCCTTTGTAAAGACGATGGTCCGCTTTTTGAGCTTCAGCCACTCGTCGGATGAGACAGTCCACTCGACTTGTCGTTTCATGTGGGAAGTGAAACTTTTGACAATTTCCGTCCCACGAGCTTTTGCTAAAATATACCAGGTTAGATTTATTACATGAAAAGATTTATGATTTACGGGAAGGGGTTTAGGGATTTATATGTTAAGCTTAACAGTCTTTTTATTACTCAAGTATGGTGCGTTGGTTTCAAATGGCGCTGTGGTCCTCTCTGTCATGAAATGTTGACAAATCTCATGGCACAGCCGGGATAAGTTGACCCTTCAGCCTGTCACACTGAGGATCCCCGGCAGATATGCCATGATACTTCTCATCAATTCTTGCCATGAGAGTTCCTGCCATGAAACTTTTGACAGATTCCCACTACATGAGTATTTTCTGAAAAATCATGATCCTGGTTTAGGTTTTATTTAATGAAATCAATTTATGATGGCGGGGTTGTGATTAGAGATATATTTATAAGTAGTCATGTTTTTATTGCTCGTGTTTAAGAAACTGTGCCCCCGAAAGCGCACGGTGTCAAAAATTGCAGTAATTTATAGTAAGACCGGATCGTTCACTGGAGGATGTGCGATAGAAGCAGGTCCCACGTCGTTTTACTAGATTTTCCATTCGTATTGCTCAATAGGTTTGAAAGATGATTAATATCTACTGACATGAATTTAAACTAGATCTTGAAAGCAGTTAAATTAATCTACAAAGCAAATAAATCTATTCTAGAAAGCGGATAAAAATTATTCTAAGAATGCAGTAAACATTATCTACGAAAGCAGGGAAAAGGTGCATTGTGCCAACCGTGAAGCTGAATCACAATGTAGACAGAAAGGACACGAAGAAAAGAATGAAAATTGGACAAGAGTGAGATACAGAAATATTAAACTTCCATTTTTATACGCAGATCTTTGTTTGGGATAATTCTATCAGATAGTTGATTCTCATGTTCTCAATAATGCTTTCCCTTTAACAGACATGTACTTGCAATATGAGTTTACATGTTCTTAAGACCGCAAATTCTAAGATACCACAGATTTGTAACTGCCCTGGCCTGGGTGTGTTACTTCATCTGTGGTGGAAAAGCAACACCTGACAAATCATTTATTGAAGTGTCAAGTACTACTATCATTCTCACATGTCACACCCAAAGATTTGAATCAAGCCCTGAACTATCCCTTAACTGCCAATCCTAGTAGCAGTTACACAACTTTCAATACAACCGAGTGACCTCTAATGAAAGCGGTTAAAAGAAAGCGGTAACGAAAGCATTTAAAACCTATCACTCGGAGGTTTTGAAAATCTGACCCTGGTAGTAAAAGACAGCTCCCCATCAGGATGAAGGAGCATGGATCAAGAATTCCCGGCTCTCAGTGAACCACTAGTGTGTTCACTTCCTTCCGGGTGATTATGAGATACAAACTAATGAAACGAACTAATAAATTAGTTCGTTCCGGATGCACTCACTCAGGACTCAAAAGTAGGCTTTGGCAGAAGAGGATAGCAGTTGAAAGAAAACTCAACCCTATCTTGGAAAATAACCAAGGCCTGGATGATGCTCCTCTAAGATTATTTACTACAATGTATTTGAATCCAAGTGGACCCCATCTCGGTGTAGCACTTAATCTTACATTTCCATCAACCAGCAATTTTGGAAAATAATGGGTTTGAAAATCATTCCCTGTCAGGTACTAGACTCTCAGTTAAAACACAGACCCTTTCAGTCTAGGCGAGACCTAATCGCTGAATCTGCTTCTTAATTTCCCAAGATACAACCCTTGACAGGATATGAATTAGTCATAACTGAAGAATTTATCCCTTACTCAGATCCGGATTTTATAAAGAAGTTTTTGTTGGAAATTTATAAAGCAATATCTGTTTAAGATCTAGACTTCTATGGTCCAAGGGAAGGATCCCAAAATAAGTACAGACCACAATAGTATATAATATTATCATGCATAAAGATATATGGAAGTGTAAAATTAATTGACCCAAAATATAAATGCGGGTCTAGACAGAAGGTGAAACACAGAATGAAGTGGTCAAGGGACCAAAGTAATGGCAGAATAATCAGGTGGACTGTAAACATCTACTGTCCAATTTCCCAATCACTCGGATGGAGCGAATTTAGACAGCTTAGACCCTATAATGGTGGTGTCAACACCAGTTGGGCCTCCACTGTCTGTGAATTCGGATAAAAACCTACATGCTTCCCTTCTATAATGATCATCAGTTGGCATTGACTGATGCCAACTGACTCCCAGTACGGATTGGAATTCAGGTTTGGAAATTAAGATAATATCAAAAATAAAACTGTATCTGGATGGGAGTCAGCCGAGCAGCTATTATAACCCCGGATGGGCGAACCGCCAAGGCTTCCACTGACAGCCATCCAGACCATGCAAAATAACAATTAGTAATTAATACCCAGAATACGAGCTAGTTATACATGAGGGAATACCCGCCAACATTAGTCTGATGTATTCTTTACTAATCGTTCCACACAACACTCAAAGACAAAATAAATAAGAAATAAAAGAAGATTCCTTGTATGAGAGACATTGGTTTCTCATGCAAGGTTGTGGATTGGGTCCACAACTGATGGTCTTAAATAATCCTTCCTACCATAATTAATTACAGTCCAGATTATCTGTTTAAGCCACTGAGATTTTGTTTATAGAGGAGTATTTTATTGGCAATTGAACAAAGGTCCTTTAGTCATGATGATTATTGAAGTTTGATTATTGCTAATCTCAATCTTTAATCATTAATGAGTCAAGGGTTCAATCAGTTAAGTGATGCAAATGGAGAATTAAAATTTGGGCAGCATAACACCCTATATTGCAATTCCAGAATGTTACATCCTAACCCGTGGGGCTATGATGTGAGTGTTGCAATATAAAATAGGAAGAGAATGAAAGTTGTTTGAGGTTAAATAGAGGGAGAGGAACCCTTGTCGCGATATCATAAATTTTGTCGCGGACCGAGGTCCGCGACATGGACATCCCGACAAGTTTTTAGAATTTTTGGCAGCATAACGCCTCTTTGTCGCTATGCAAGACTTTGTCGCGGAACGTGGTTCCGCGACAAGGGTGACATCGCGACAAAGTGTTTTCAGAAAATTCCTAAAGCATTTGAACCTTTGTCGCTATGCATGGAAATTTTGTCGCGGAACGTGGTTCCGCGACAAGGTGTTCCGCGACAAAGTGTTCAAGGATCAAGGAACATGGCATAATTTTTCTGTCTCAGAATGGGATTTTGTCGCGGAACGTGGCTCCGCGACAAGATGATTCCGCGACAAAAAGCCATGAAGACAGAATGCAAGAGTTTGGCTCCTTTGTCGCTATGCATGGACAGTTTTGTCGCGGAACGTGGCTCCGCGACAAGGTATTCCGCGACAAAGGGTTTTAAATTATGGAGACAAGTGTCTTGAAACACCTTGGTCGCGGAACAGCCATTTTGTCGCGGAACATGGTTCCGCGCCAGAAGGCGGTTGGCGCCCAAGGTGGTTCAGGACAAAAGTCAGAAAAAGCATAAATGAACAGTGGCATGCAAACAGCGTGATCTCACCCTATTTCAGATCAAAAAGCTATTCTAAGCTAAAAATAAGCAAGAAACATTCAAAATAAAGAAGAACGTGCTTAAACAAAAATAACAAGGATAGGCAGGATATTAAAATAAAGCAGGAGTCCTAATCTAGGGTTTGATCACACATCCACACAACATTATCCATAAATGATAACAGTAAACATAAATAGGCATAATGGGGGTCAAGAGACCCCAAAACGAAAAAGAAAGCATAAATCCATGGGGTGTGAAACCCATTTCATGATTTGGGACACAAATGATGAATGTTTTCCCATATTATTGAAGAGGTATTGTTAATACCCATGATTTGGGTATTACAAACCCTAAAACAAGAGTTTAGAAACCAAAACATGGTATGAAAAATGGCTATCTAAGCAACTGTGAACAGTAAAAACACTAAACTAAGCTAAACTAAGAGCAAAAATTAAATAATACATGAAAATAAACCTAAACTACTCTACCTAAGGAAGAACTCCTAAGCTTGCCTGCAAGAGCTCTACAACAATTTCAATCTCTCCCACTAGCTAACTTTTAGCTCATGGGGGGGCACCTCATATTTATAGAAGTGTAACCCTAAGCCCATGGGCCTTGATTCTAGCCCATTGTGTCTTAAGACATCACACACATCACAGCTTTGTCTCGGAGCATCAAGTTGGTCGCGGAACACACTGCATGTGGCAAGGCTTCTCGACTGGGTCTTGTGTCTCTAATTGTGCATCTTGGTCGCGGAACATGCCTTTGTCGCGGAGCATGCCATCGCGACAAAGGTCATCGCGACAAAGGGCTTGGCTGGTCTCCTCTTCATCTGGGCCACTTGGTCGCGGAACCCCTCCTTTGTCGCGGAACACTGCATCGCGCCAAGGGGCTTCCGCGACAAAGGTCTTCCTGGGCCTGCTGGATTGGGCCAGATGGGCCGAAAATATTCTTTTTGTGGGCTTTTCTATCTTTTTCCCATCTTTTTGTTTCCTTTTCTTTTTCTCATGTTTTTGGATTTTTCTAACATAAATATGTAATAAAATTACATATTTATGCCTTTTTCACACCAGCTTATTATTTTTACAATTATGCATAAATTAGTCCAATTCGACTGCTTTCTTACTTAATGTAAGACCGGAATGCGCTCAAATGCCCGTTTAAGACACGGAAATGGATTGAAAATAATGGTCATTTCTGGCCATTATCAACATCCTCACATTTAATACTGATCGTCCCCGAGCAGTCAGAGTCAATGTTCGTAAGAACACGGACTCTATACATTCAATTCATTTTCGTGGCTTCAAAAATATCATTCTTTTTAGATTGGGATAAGACAATCAAAAACTACAAGTGTTAAATTCCCTTGATTGCAGTGTTTAATGAAATGATACTTGCTCACTATATCGGGCCTACAAATCAAACATTATTATCAATCCTTCATGAACATCATGTTTGAAAGATGCAAAGATTAAAAATTAGAATTAGGGCATGACATGAACATTCTTAATGAAACAGAGCCTCACTTATAAGAGAATCGGAAAGATCACTCACTCTCAATTGGGGTTTAATCATGAACGCTCAAAATCAAATTTAATTAAATTATCCCATAAGCTTGCAATCAGACCAACTCGCCACCGGCTCATTTCTTCAAATCGAGATCACGAGGTCTTATTTAAGGGTTATAACGGGGCGTACGGTTGTAACATTAGGTGGGAAAAGGGAATTATTGGGCTAAGAAGTGGCAAGAATTAATTCTATCATAACTTGGCATTTTTATTTAAAATTTATGATCATCAATGTTTCTCTTTCTTTTTGATTTTCTTTTCTATTGCATGACATTAGACTATTGTCTAATTGCTTTGTCATTTGCAATTTATTGATGTTGAATGAAATTCAACCTCTTCTTCTCTTTTTTTTTTTGTGTTGAATGGAACTCAACAATTTCCTCTTTCTTTTTTTTTGAATCGGTTTATTGAATACCGATTTGATGAATTCATGATCATAAATTTAATGCCTTGATAAAATTTATTCTTGCACACTTGGGTTTGAATTTTTTGGTCTTTTTATAAGGCTAGGAGTAATATAGAGGGCTTCAAAGAAAAATTAGGCTTATAGGCTCAAATTGGTTAATCCTAAAGGGAAAATATTTTTTGGGTTTGGATTTCAAAAGAAGGCCAAGAATTTGGGTTTTCTAGGTGCCTCGATCATATGCTCGATTTCGGGAATATGGCATGGTCTTGAATCGGTCACAATTGCAAGTTCTAGTTTCCTTTAATCAAAATGATTCACACATCAAAGAAAATGAATGAGTAAAAGTGACTCATGGCTCAAATCTTACAAGGTTGGGTTGATTCATGTCATACAATATTCTCAAATTTAATCAAAGCTTAATTCTAACAATTTATTCAATCGAAATCTCTAACATGCAGATTTGTTACCCAATAAGCTGATCGCATCATTAAATTTTTATAGCTCAAAACCTCAGGAATTCATGTCATGCATGTCTTCAATTATATTATCCCAATTTGAAAGTCTGAAAATTTAATCATAAGCCTAAATTCAACCTGTGAATTTAGAGCAAGTTTATGCATATTTTTGCTGGTTATTTAATTGAAAGCAGTAAAGAGGCACTGCTGACATACTGAGTATGTCAACAGCATATTTTTGGCCTGACAGTCACTTATTCATCTCGGACTGTACAGACATCTTTTCAAAGGAAAGCAGTAAAGAATCGTTCAGTGGTCTCAAAAGCTGAGTTCCAATTTAGGGAAAGCAAATAAATACAACCGAGGCAAGGGATTCTCGTGCAGTTAATACAAACCTGCACACACAAAAGGAGGAATCCCTTGCAGATTACTACTACTAAAATGGAAATGAAATAAAGCAAGGTAAAGTGGAACTAGGATTCTTCCTTCTTTCTTCAGGGCATGTATCGGAGCCAGAGGACACAGCTGGAAAGCTCACAGCATAGGCACCAATCGCGGTTTCTCAGAGGTGCATGCCATCTTGGGCAGTAGACTCTGACTCCTTGGCCTGCCCACAGTTGTGGGTTGTCTGGGTTGTCTGTTATCCAAGCGAGGACGTTGGTGGAAGTGTACCGAAAAACTGATCGATCTGTCACCATCCTGTCGATCATTCTGATTCCCTGCTCAACTTGGCTTTCATCCGTCTTACTCATAAGCATCAATCCGCGGGTGAAGATTGACGTCTTATGGTTGTCCTCAAGTCCCGGGCGTAGCAGTTCACAAGCGTGCTCCTCATTCCCTTCTGCAAATGCCCTGAGTGCTGGGATGAGCTGGAGATTGAAGTTTCCTGCCGCGGTGCATGTTTGCAGGAATCTCTCCTTCTGCCAACGGATTCTTTCTTGCCATCTCTTCACAGTGGAGGTGTTAACCTCGCATCGCCTGTACACGATGGTAAGGTTTCCAGCATCCCTGAGCTTCTTGCATATCCGTTGCGCAGCAAACACCTCCCTGATTTCATCCTCTCCTATCCGGGAGAGAATTTCACCAAGGAGTTCGAGCGGCAAGTCCAGCAACTTAGTTCCTTCTGGTGCAGGATCTGGAATGGGAGGATTACCCCTGAAAAGATAAGAAGTGATGAATCCAGTTTTTATATAATTTTCAGAAATTATTCAAGTTCAGAAACCAACATCCTCACATTTAGAGCTTTGCTCTAGATGTGAGATTATTAAATTTCTGACTTGAATTTTGATTTAAAGCACATGTAAATAATATTTGGTTTTAAATGGGCTAAAGAGCCCAAAATAAAATAAAATTGGTCATTGGGCCTAAAATCTTTTTAATGGGCCATTGGGCCCAAAGTTTCAGTTTTATTAAACAAGTCCGAGACACTTGTTGGAAGTGGAATGAGATGGATAGATGGAAATGGAATGCTCGAATATTGGAATGTGCAATGAAGACGTGGTGGAACGGATCTGCTATTTCTGGATAGCTTGGACTGTTTGGACAGTTAAAGCATCCAAAAATTTGCAAACACTGTTTTTAATTTTAAAATGGTTGACTTGTTTTATTTAACAAAAGTGGGATGTGAGTGGTCCCATTTTGGATTTTGGAAATGATAGCAGTTGGGTGACAAAAAATACTGCTATTTTACTCACACTAGTGTTCCATTGGGAACAAAAACTCAAGTCAAATATTAAACAAAAATAACTCTTTTTGTCTTTTTCTAAAAGGTTGCTTTTATTAAAAGTGGAAGTTTCCCATTGGGTGTTTGTACTATGTTTCCATAAACAAACAAACATTTATTCCCATGAGATTTCTAACATGGGGACAAATGTGCCCAAAGAGATCTTACCTCTTTTATTACACCAACTCAACACTATGCACATCACATCAAGATCAATTAAACCAATAACATCAAGATATTCAAAACAATACCCAGATGTTCATCAGTTTGTTCTTTCCAGTTTTAAACCTTCAAAATCTTATCCATTACCAGTTTCAAAATGGAGGTCAAATGTTTCAAAATGGTGTTCTCAACCGAGAGCATTCAAAAACCTTCAAAAGTTTAAAGTTAAACGTGCACACTGACCACACCACACCAAGAACACAACAAAATAAAAACAAAATAAAGGGTCCGAATGGTTGCTATGAACATGGCGAAAACAGGGTTTACCCTCTCCTCCTTGGCTCGGGTCTAGGCACGGGTCCAAGGTTTGGGAGGAGTCCATGAAATCGGTCCATAGTTTCCCTTTGGAAATGGAGTGCAAGAGTGCGAAGAACACGTGGTGTTCGTTCGGATGAGAGAAAAATGGGGGAAAAGAAGATGAAGAAGTTGGAGGAAGTTGAAATGACAAGCGAGAGTGAAAAGAAACTGGAGGGGGTGGGGGGTATAAATACTTGAACTTTTGTCGCGGAATCCGAGACTTTGTCGCGGAACAAGGTTCCGCGACAAGGCACGGCGACATCAGAGAGGTCGCGGAGTTGAGGGTTGGTCGCGGAGTCATGCTCCGCGACAAGGCTACCGCGACAAAGTTCAGTATGGAGACAGTCAACGCAGGTTGTGTCGCGGAGCAGGGCTTGGTCGCGGAGTCATGCTCCGCGACAAGGGCATCGCGACAATCAACGGAGAAGGGTTAAGAAAGAAAAGGGGGTTTGTCGCGGAACAGGGCCTGGTCGCGATGCATGACATCGCGACAAAGGGCCTTCCGCGACAAAGAATTTTGCATTTTCAAATTTCTTGGACTGGGCCCGAGTGTGATGTGGGCCTGAGTCCATTTTATTTGATTTGGGCTGAATAAATTCAGTCCAAGTAAATTCAAAATGCTGGGCTGAAAATTAAATAATCCACTTGCATAAAATTAGGTTGGGTCAGTTCCATTTATCTGTGAATTTTATTTCGGGTATTAAATTTCTTTAATTTCCGAAAGCGTTTTCTCAGACTTATGGAACTAATCCAACCAAGAACCTGGTTTTCCATGTTACTCTTATCTGCTCCTCTTTTGGTGGTTCCGAACTTCTGCAAGATAGATGAATGAAATGCATTAGATTTTCTCCAAATATCAACATTCTCACATTTAGAGTCTTAGTACTCTAAATGTTTAATTGATCTTTGGGTACTTGCTCGTCATGAAATAAGTACTGTAAATATATACTATATATATATATATATATAAACTGAAATTTTTGTGTTTTTAAATGCTGTTTCTTATTGAATGTAAGCCGGGTCTGCCACTGCTTGGCTTTCTTTCTCCGGATCGAACTGTCCGAGGTACTCTTTTAATCGTTGTCCATTCACCACTATATCGCCCCTATCAGTTCGGATCCTGACAGCTCCGTTTTTGAACACCTCTAGTACTTCATGTGGTCCTTCCCATCTAGATTTGAGCTTTCCGGGGAACAGCTTCAACCTAGTATTGAACAATAGCACATGTTGGCCAACATAAAAATACTTAGGTTTAATCCGGCGATCGTGCAACTTCTGGGTCCGCTCCTTGTAAATTCGAGAGCTTTCATAAGCTTGCGCTCGTATTTCCTCAATTTCATTGAGGTCCAACTTACTTTTGCTCTGAGCAATCGGATCGAAGTTAAGCGTTTTAACGGCCCAGTAAGCTTTATGCTCTAGCTCTACGGGCAAATGACAGGCTTTTCCGAAGACCAGCCTATATGGAGACATCCCGATGGGAGTCTTATATGCTGTGCGGTATGCCCATAGAGCATCATTGAGCTTACGTGCCCAATCCTTACGGGTTATCCCGACAGTGGCTTCGAGTATGTGTTTGATTTCGCGATTGGATACTTCGACTTGACCACTAGTCTGAGGATGGTAAGGCGTGCCTATCTTATGGAGGATCCCATTTTTACTCATTAAAGTTTCAAAACCTTTATTAATAAAGTGTGTTCCTCCATCAGATATCACCACCCTAGGTACGCCAAACCGACTGAAAATGTTGTTCTTGAGGAACTTGATGACTTGGCTACCATCATTGGTCGGCAATGCGACAGCCTCGACCCACTTGGATACGTAATCGACAGCTACCAAGATATAGTAGTTTCCACCAGATGGTGGAAACGGTCCCATGAAGTCAATGCCCCATACATCAAAGATCTCAAGTGTGAGAATCCCCTTTTGAGGCATCTCATCCCTCTTGGAGATGTTTCCCAATCATTGGCATCTGTCACAGCCCTTAACAAATGTCCTGCAATCCTCATAGATGTGAGGCCAATAAAATCCACATTCGAGGACCTTGTGGGCCGTTCGAGCGGGACCATGGTGACCTCCATATTCTGATTCATGGCATTTTCTGACAATTTGATAAGCTTCATGCTCAGTCACACATCGCCTGATTATTGAATCAGGGCAGTGTTTGAAGAGATAAGGTTCTTCTCAGAAGTAACTTAATACATCTCGTTTGAACTTATTCCTCTGATGATAGTTCGAAAACTGAGGGG
This sequence comes from Hygrophila difformis, assembly GCA_030278955.1. Lineage (NCBI taxonomy): Eukaryota > Viridiplantae > Streptophyta > Magnoliopsida > Lamiales > Acanthaceae > Hygrophila > Hygrophila difformis. Next base: position 30,376,896 of record JAOANR010000006.1, on the reverse strand, counting down.
TTACTCCGCATGCCAAGAAGTTAGCGATGTCGGAAAACCATGGACAATCTTGATTATGCAGATGCAACGCGAACAACTGTTCGTCCGGGAAATCTTCATTGACGGCTTTTTCCTTTTTATCATTATCTAATCGAGATAAGTGGTCAGCAGCACCGTTATCTCGACCTCGCCTATCTTTTATTATGATGTCGAATTCTTGCAACAGAAGTACCCACCTGATTAATCGAGGTTTTGCATCTTGTTTGCTGAACAAGTATCTCAATGCTGTATGATCGGTGTATACTATGGTCTTTGTACCTATCAGATACTGTCTGAACTTGTCAAACGCGAAGACTACAGCATACATCTCTTTCTCCGTTGTGGTGTAGTTAACTTGGGCTTCATTCAGGGCATGACTTGCGTAATGAATTACACAGTGTCTCCTATCCTTATGTTGTCCAAGAACTGCGCCTACGGCGAGACCACTAGCATCGCACATTACCTCGAAAGGCAATGACCAATCGGGTGGTTGCACTATCGGTGCAGAAACCAACATCTTCTTGAGCGTGTCAAAGGCTTGGACACACGCTTCATTTATTAAGAAAGGATTTTCTTTACAAAGCAGATTAGTGAGCGGCTTGGCAATTTTAGAGAAATCCTTAATGAATCGCCGGTAAAAACCGGCATGCCCTAAGAAGCTCCTAACTGATTTGATCGAGTTAGGAAGAGGGAGATTGGAAATGATGGAAACTTTGGCTGGATCAACTTCAATTCCTGCACGAGAAATGCGATGACCTAACACTATGCCCTCAGTGACCATAAAGTGGCACTTTTCCCAATTTAAAACCAAGTTAGTGTCCTCACACCTCTTTAAAATCTTAGCAAGATTGGTCAAACAATCTTCGAACGTATCTCCATACACAGAGAAGTCATCCATAAAGACCTCAATGCATTTTTCGATAAATTCAGAGAAAATAGACATCATGCATCTTTGAAAAGTAGCAGGTGCATTGCACAAACCAAAAGGCATCCGTCGATAGGCAAAAGTGCCGTACGGGCAAGTAAAAGTGGTTTTCTCATGGTCTTCACTAGAAATAACAATCTGATTATAACCAGAATAACCATCCAAAAAGCAATAAAACTCTCTCCCTGCCAACCTCTCAAGCATCTGATCAATGAATGGCAATGGAAAATGGTCCTTGCGTGTGGCCTCGTTCAGCTTCCGGTAGTCGATACAAACTCTCCATCCGGTCACTGGTCTGGTTGCAACCTCTTCTCCTTGCTCATTCTTGGTTATGCACATCCCTCCTCGTTTGGGTACGACCTGCACTGGGCTAACCCATTTGCTATCAGAGATAGGATAGATTATACCAGCATCTAAGAGCTGAATAACTTCTTTCCTTACCACTTCCTGCATAAGGGGGTTCAATCGCCTCTGAGGTTGACGGGAGGGTTTAAAATCTTCTTCCATTAGAATCCTGTGCATGCAAATAGAAGGGCTTATTCCTTTTATATCAGAAATGGTCCAACCTATTGCATGTACATGTTTCTTAAGAACGACCACCAGAGCATTTTCTTGCTCTTGGGAGAGCTTAGCCGAAACAATTACGGGTAACTTTTTATGTTCTGCGAGAAACGCGTACTTGAGATGATCGGGTAGTGTTTTAAGTTCAAGCTCTGGTGGACATTCAACGGAAGGGAGTAGTTTGCGAGAATTGGGTAGTGGGAGAACAGATTTACCTTCGGGATCCTGCATCAGTACAGGATCCTCTTCCTCCTCTTGGTTGGCGTCATCATGGAATTCGATGCCGTCAAATTCCTCCAAATCCCCTGTTTCGGGATCGGCAAAGTGAACGGCTTTGCATCCTTTGTGCTCCACGCCAGCAGGCTTCAGTACCTGCTTTGATAGTTCATCCAGCATCATTTCACAATCAAGTTCAGAGTCTGGCTCTTCCCTAACTATTACATTTTCAAATGAGAAACAAGAACTGTCATTCGGAAATTTCTGCAATTTCTCCATATCAAAGATGATCTCCTCGCCATCGACCCTTAAGGTGACTTTTTCGGATTTAGCGTCAATCAGTGCACCACCAGTGGCTAGAAATGGGCGTCCAAGGATAAGCGGCATTTCAGAATCCTCTTCAATGTCGAGGACGATGAAGTCGACCGGGAAAAGAACCTGCCCGGTTTTGACCACAACATCCTTGAGGATTCCTACGGGCTGAGTGATCGATCTGTCTGCAAGTTGCAGTCTCATCTTGACCGGTTGAATTTCTCCAAGCTTAAGGCGAACAGCCATAGCTAGTGGCATCACATTGATGCTTGATCCTAAATCACAAAGCCCCATACTCACTTTGGCCTTTCCGAATTGTACTGGAAGTGTGCAACATCCGGGGTCCTCTTTCTTTTCAGGCATTCTCCTCTGAACGATGGCACTGCATGTGCTGTTGAGAATAATTACCTCTTCCTGCTCAACCTGCCTTTTTCCTGAAATCAATTCTTTCAAGAACTTAGCATAGATGGGCATTTCGGAAATCATTTCTGTGAGAGGAATGGTTATCTCTACAGACTTTAATCGTTGCAGAAATTTCTTGAATTTAAGATCATGTTCTTTATTTTTAAGCCGCGCAGGATAAGGAATCCTGGGCATGTACTTGTTATTAGCAATTTTTGGTGGTGAAGGGAAGGAAGTTGTACCTTCACCTGTACCCTTATCTGTTTCAGCCATTTCAGGTGCAGCTTCAGTCTGCAATTCGGCTGTCTCTTTTTCCGCTTCGTTCCCATTATCAGCTTCCTTACCAGCATTGTCAACAATATCATCTTCTTCAAATTCCGCTCCAGTATCTGATCCCTTTGGTCCAGCTAGTACTCTTCCAGATTTCAAGGTTATTGCCTTGCATTGTGGGTTCTTTTCCGCAGTACTAGGCAATGTTCCTTTGTCCCTTTTCTGCATCTCATTAGCCATCTGTGTAACTTGGGTCTCCACATTTCTGATGGAGGCCTGCAGTTGATTGTTGATCTCTTTCTGACTAGTGATGAAATCAGTCATCAGATTCTCAAGCCTTGAAGGAGGCTTTTGATTCTGATTCTGATTTTGATGCTGATTCTGATTCCACTGGCCTTGGTTTGGGACAAACTGAGGCTGGAAACTCTGATTGGGCTGAAAGTTCTGGAAATTCTGAGGCGGCCTCTGCTGGATCTGAGGTTGGAAACCTGGATTCTGAAAATGTTGGCCCCTGTTCTGATTGAATCCTTGGTTCTGCTGAGGATTGAATTGCTGCTGTGGCTTATTCAAGAGATGTGAGTTCAAGGCGTTGTTGTTTGAGTAGGACAAATTCGGGTGTCTATTTGGAAAGGCTCCTGCATAGTTACAGCTCTCAGCTGTGACTTGCTCGCATGTGTCAGTTGCATGAGCACCTTGACACAGTCCACAGATCACATCAGTTTGCTGTCCCTGCGCAGAACTTCCAACTCCTTAATTTACAGACAACGCTGCCACTTGCTCTTGAAGCTTTTCAATGTCTGACTTCTCTACTGTACCTACAGCACATAAACTACGAGGGGGGGTGAGATTACCATCATCAGTTAGAACAGAACGGTTGACACTCATGGCTTCAATCTTTGCCCAGGCTTGGTCCATCGGTATGTAAAGCAAATGTTGACCACCAGCAGCATCAAGCATGGATTTCCATGCTGGAGTCAGACCACTGTAGAACTTTCTCAGTCTCTCCCAGTCATGGAAACCATGTTGAGGACACTTTCTGAGTAGGTTGAAGAATCTTTCCATTGCATCATACAAGGACTCGTCTGGTTTCATCTTGAATTCCGCAATTTTGGAGCGGCATTCATCCACCTTGGACTCCGGGAAGTATTTTGCTAGGAAGTTTCTGATCACATCTTCCCATGTAGACTTCTGATTTACGGGCAGTGACTTGTACCATGTCCGTGCTCCGCTTGTCAGAGAGAAGGGGAATAGCCTTAGTCGAATAGTGTTTGCGGGTACATCACGATTCTTGATCGTGTCACACAATTCTAGGAAGGTTTGCAGGTGATCATGGGGATCTTCATGACTTGCTCCGGCAAACTGGTTGCTCTGGACTAGACTGATTAGGGCCGGTTTCAGTTCGAAGTTCCTGGCCAGGAATGGAGCTTGTCCAGGAATGTTCAGATATGGCTCTAAAATCGGCTGCATGTAATCAGCAGCAGCTGCTGCTTGATGATTGTTCTCAGGCCCGCCTTGGTACTGCTGTGGGTAGTAGTTCTGAGGCATGAAATAGTTCCTCGGATCATTGAAATCATTCGGATTCTGGGGATTCTGATGGGGGTTATGGTATTGCTGATTCTGTTGGTTTGGGAAATTTTGCTGATTTGGTTGGTTTTGGTTGTTTGGTGGGTTTTGGTTCGGGTTGAGAGGGGGTGCCTCGAAGTGCTGCTGCTCCATGTTTGGTGGATTCCCACCTCCTTGTATGATCTGGGGAGGGGGGTCATCCAAATCATCATGATCAGCATCTTCGGGGTCTTCCTCAATGTTGTGAAGTGGGGGATTGGGTTGAATGATTGGTGGGATGTCAGGGTTTGCCATTTCGGAGATATCGCTGCTGGTGCTTGGCGAAAGTAATGCCTGTCGTTCCCGTTCCCTTCTTCGTTTAGTCTCCGCCCTAAGACGTCGAGCTGTCTTTTCTATCTCTGAATTAAACGGGATCTCGGCTGGCGTCTGCTTCCTCCTTTGCATAGAACAACGGCTTCAATAATGACAGTACCTGTACAATCCCCAGGTTAGAAGTGGTTCTGAAGGTGAATATTTATAATTATATGTATAGGCTAATCTAGGAGCAATGAGGAATGTAATTCTCTAAATAAAACGGCGCTGCATCCTCCCCGGCAACGGCGCCATGAAACTTTTGACAATTTCCGTCCCACGAGCTTTTGCTAAAATATACCAGGTTAGATTTATTACATGAAAAGATTTATGATTTACGGGAAGGGGTTTAGGGATTTATATGTTAAGCTTAACAGTCTTTTTATTACTCAAGTATGGTGCGTTGGTTTCAAATGGCGCTGTGGTCCTCTCTGTCATGAAATGTTGACAAATCTCATGGCACAGCCGGGATAAGTTGACCCTTCAGCCTGTCACACTGAGGATCCCCGGCAGATATGCCATGATACTTCTCATCAATTCTTGCCATGAGAGTTCCTGCCATGAAACTTTTGACAGATTCCCACTACATGAGTATTTTCTGAAAAATCATGATCCTGGTTTAGGTTTTATTTAATGAAATCAATTTATGATGGCGGGGTTGTGATTAGAGATATATTTATAAGTAGTCATGTTTTTATTGCTCGTGTTTAAGAAACTGTGCCCCCGAAAGCGCACGGTGTCAAAAATTGCAGTAATTTATAGTAAGACCGGATCGTTCACTGGAGGATGTGCGATAGAAGCAGGTCCCACGTCGTTTTACTAGATTTTCCATTCGTATTGCTCAATAGGTTTGAAAGATGATTAATATCTACTGACATGAATTTAAACTAGATCTTGAAAGCAGTTAAATTAATCTACAAAGCAAATAAATCTATTCTAGAAAGAGGATAAAAATTATTCTAAGAATGCAGTAAACATTATCTACGAAAGCAGGGAAAAGGTGCATTGTGCCAACCGTGAAGCTGAATCACAATGTAGACAGAAAGGACAGGAAGAAAAGAATGAAAATTGGACAAGAGTGAGATACAGCAATATTAAACTTCCATTTTTATACGCAGATCTTTGTTTGGGATAATTCTATCAGATAGTTGATTCTCATGTTCTCAATAATGCTTTCCCTTTAACAGACAGGTACTTGCAATATGAGTTTACATGTTCTTAAGACCGCAAATTCTAAGATACCACAGATTTGTAACTGCCCTGGCCTGGGTGTGTTACTTCATCTGTGGTGGAAAAGCAACACCTGAAAAATCATTTATTGAAGTGTCAAGTACTACTATCATTCTCACATGTCACACCCAAAGATTTGAATCAAGCCCTGAACTATCCCTTAACTGCCAATCCTAGTAGCAGTTACACAACTCTCAATACAACCGAGTGACCTCTAATGAAAGCGGTTAAAAGAAAGCGGTAACGAAAGCATTTAAAACCTATCACTCGGAGGTTTTGAAAATATGACCCTGGTAGTAAAAGACAGCTCCCCATCAGGATGAAGGAGCATGGATCAAGAATTCCCGGCTCTCAGTGAACCACTAGTGTGTTCACTTCCTTCCGGGTGATTATGAGATACAAACTAATGAAACGAACTAATAAATTAGTTCGTTCCGGATGCACTCACTCAGGACTCAAAAGTAGGCTTTGGCAGAAGAGGATAGCAGTTGAAAGAAAACTCAACCCTATCTTGGAAAATAACCAAGGCCTGGATGATGCTCCTCTAAGATTATTTACTACACTGTATTTGAATCCAAGTGGACCCCATCTCGGTGTAGCACTTAATCTTACATTTCCATCAACCAGCAATTTTGGAAAATAATGGGTTTGAAAATCACTCCCTGTCAGGTACTAGACTCTCAGTTAAAACACAGACCCTTTCAGTCTAGGCGAGACCTAATCGCTGAATCTGCTTCTTAATTTCCCAAGATACAACCCTTGACAGGATATGAATTAGTCATAACTGAAGAATTTATCCCTTACTCAGATCCGGATTTTATAAAGAAGTTTTTGTTGGAAATTTATAAAGCAATATCTGTTTAAGATCTAGACTTCTATGGTCCAAGGGAAGGATCCCAAAATAAGTACAGACCACAATAGTATATAATATTATCATGCATAAAGATATATGGAAGTGTAAAATTAATTGACCCAAAATATAAATGCGGGTCTAGACAGAAGGTGAAACACAGAATGAAGTGGTCAAGGGACCAAAGTAATGGCAGAATAATCAGGTGGACTGTAAACATCTACTGTCCAATTTCCCAATCACTCGGATGGAGCGAATTTAGACAGCTTAGACCCTATAATGGTGGTGTCAACACCAGTTGGGCCTCCACTGTCTGTGAATTCGGATAAAAACCTACATGCTTCCCTTCTATAATGATCATCAGTTGGCATTGACTGATGCCAACTGACTCCCAGTACGGATTGGAATTCAGGTTTGGAAATTAAGATAATATCAAAAATAAAACTGTATCTGGATGGGAGTCAGCCGAGCAGCTATTATAACCCCGGATGGGCGAACCGCCAAGGCTTCCACTGACAGCCATCCAGACCATGCAAAATAACAATTAGTAATTAATACCCAGAATACGAGCTAGTTATACATGAGGGAATACCCGCCAACATTAGTCTGATGTATTCTTTACTAATCGTTCCACACAAAACTCAAAGACAAAATAAATAAGAAATAAAAGAAGATTCCTTGTATGAGAGACATTGGTTTCTTATGCAAGGTTGTGGATTGGGTCCACAACTGATGGTCTTAAATAATCCTTCCTACCATAATTAATTACAGTCCAGATTATCTGTTTAAGCCATTGAGATTTTGTTTATAGAGGAGTATTTTATTGGCAATTGAACAAAGGTCCTTTAGTCATGATGATTATTGAAGTTTGATTATTGCTAATCTCAATCTTTAATCATTAATGAGTCAAGGGTTCAATCAGTTAAGTGATGCAAATGGAGAATCAAAATTTGGGCAGCATAACACCCTATATTGCAATTCCAGAATGTTACATCCTAACCCGTGGGGCTATGATGTGAGTGTTGCAATATAAAATAGGAAGAGAATGAAAGTTGTTTGAGGTTAAATAGAGGGAGAGGAACCCTTGTCGCGATATCATAAATTTTGTCGCGGACCGAGGTCCGCGACATGGACATCCCGACAAGTTTTTAGAATTTTTGGCAGCATAACGCCTCTTTGTCGCTATGCAAGACTTTGTCGCGGAACGTGGTTCCGCGACAAGGGTGACATCGCGACAAAGTGTTTTCAGAAAATTCCTAAAGCATTTGAACCTTTGTCGCTATGCATGGAAATTTTGTCGCGGAACCACGTTCCGCGACAAGGAGTTCCGCGACAAAGTGTTCAAGGATCAAGGAACATGGCATAATTTTTTTGTCTCAGAATGGGATTTTGTCGCGGAACGTGGCTCCGCGACAAGATGATTCCGCGACAAAAAGCCATGAAGACAAAATGCAAGAGTTTGGCTCCTTTGTCGCTATGCATGGACAGTTTTGTCGCGGAACGTGGCTCCGCGACAAGGTATTCCGCGACAAAGGGTTTTAAATTATGGAGACAAGTGTCTTGAAACACCTTGGTCGCGGAACAGCCATTTTGTCGCGGAACATGGTTCCGCGCCAGAAGGCGGTTGGCGCCCAAGGTGGTTCAGGACAAAAGTCAGAAAAAGCAGAAATGAACAGTGGCATGCAAACAGCGTGATCTTACCCTATTTCAGATCAAAAAGCTATTCTAAGCTAAAAATAAGCAAGAAACATTCAAAATAAAGAAGAACGTGCTTAAACAAAAATAACAAGGATAGGCAGGATATTAAAATAAAGCAGGAGTCCTAATCTAGGGTTTGATCACACATCCACACAACATTATCCATAAATGATAACAGTAAACATAAATAGGCATAATGGGGGTCAAGAGACCCCAAAACGAAAAAGAAAGCATAAATCCATGGGGTGTGAAACCCATTTCATGATTTGGGACACAAATGATGAATGTTTTCCCATATTATTGAAGAGGTATTGTTAATACCCATGATTTGGGTATTACAAACCCTAAAACAAGAGTTTAGAAACCAAAACATGGTATGAAAAATGGCTATCTAAGCAACTGTGAACAGTAAAAACACTAAACTAAGCTAAACTAAGAGCAAAAATTAAATAATACATGAAAATAAACCTAAACTACTCTACCTAAGGAAGAACTCCTAAGCTTGCCTGCAAGAGCTCTACAACAATTTCAATCTCTCCCACTAGCTAACTTTTAGCTCATGGGGGGGCACCTCATATTTATAGAAGTGTAACCCTAAGCCCATGGGCCTTGATTCTAGCCCATTGTGTCTTAAGACATCACACACATCACAGCTTTGTCTCGGAGCATCAAGTTGGTCGCGGAACACACTGCATGTGGCAAGGCTTCTCGACTGGGTCTTGTGTCTCTAATTGTGCATCTTGGTCGCGGAACATGCCTTTGTCGCGGAGCATGCCATCGCGACAAAGGTCATCGCGACAAAGGGCTTGGCTGGTCTCCTCTTCATCTGGGCCACTTGGTCGCGGAACCCCTCCTTTGTCGCGGAACACTGCATCGCGCCAAGGGGCTTCCGCGACAAAGGTCTTCCTGGGCCTGCTGGATTGGGCCAGATGGGCCGAAAATATTCTTTTTGTGGGCTTTTCTATCTTTTTCCCATCTTTTTGTTTCCTTTTCTTTTTCTCATGTTTTTGGATTTTTCTAACATAAATATGTAATAAAATTACATATTTATGCCTTTTTCACACCAGCTTATTATTTTTACAATTATGCATAAATTAGTCCAATTCGACTGCTTTCTTACTTAATGTAAGACCGGAATGCGCTCAAATGCCCGTTTAAGACACGGAAATGGATTGAAAATAATGGTCATTTCTGGCCATTATCAGGAAGGTACTCTACTCCTCACATCGTTGTCGTAGTTAGGGTCGTCCAATATCCATTGCTTTACTGAAGACCGCTCTTTTCTAGCCGATGCTTTGTTTTGCAATTGGCGTTTTGTAGAACCTAGCCTTTTGAAGACGGATTTCGCATAGTCTTCTTTGGCAACAGCTCCGAGCCTGTTGAAAACCGTTGGCTTCACTTCTTTGTTTTCTCCAAGTCGGCGGAAGATGGACTCTTTGTGTTTGGTTGTCTCCGTTGACCCAAGTCTATCATAGACATTCCGTTTTTTTTAAATCTTCTTTTGATGGGCTACCGATACGATCAAACACCGATTTTCGTGCATGTTGATCCTTTGGGGTTCCATATCCTTGATTTGCTTCTTCAGTGATTTAATTGGCCATAGCTCGCTTTATGACGATTCGAACTGGTGCCTTCACTGTTTCTTGTGCATTGACGAATATGGGTGCCTAAGATGCTTGAGGCGTTGTGTCGAATTCAGCTATGTATCCCAGGCCGCTTCGATTTCCCTTTCTCCAATTGTTGTCCGGGAGCTTTCCCAATGACGAATATTTCGGACTGAATTCTTTGTCGTTCTTCAGTCGACGTGCCTCACTGCCCTTGAGTTGAATCTTCACCGTTTTCTGCGATGTGCCGGGATCAATGGGCATTAGTGGGAGTGTAAGTCCCTCCAATGCATCTTCCAGGATGGATTTTCCTTTGTCTTCACGGGTTGGTTGAACTTCTTTACGTTGCTCTCTTTCCGACGAAGATGCCTTAGCATTGGATGTCTCGAGACAGTACTTGGCATCACCATAGTAGGATTCGGCCACCGCAAATGTTTTGTCATCGGCGATGACACTTTTGACGATGCTGTCGTGCACGTACTTGAAGCACTGGTGCCATGTTGAAGGGACGACGCCGTTTTCGTGAATCCACGTTCGACCGAGAAGCATGTTATATGATGTCCTCGCGTCAATGACGTGGAAGTATGTGTTTGTGACCATCTCATCGATTTGCAGAGGGACTCGGATTGCGCCAAGGGATTTTTGCCCCCCTTGGTTGAAGCCTTGGATCAATATCTTGCTGTTGGACAGTTCTTCATCCGAGATATCCAATTCCTTCAGGGTGTGAAGTGGCATAATGTTAACGGCGGAACCTCCATCTATCATGATTCGGTTTATTCGCTTATTGTTTACGTATCCGACGACAAACAATGGGCGGTTGTGAGCTTTCGAATTTTCCAGCTCCATTTGCATGTCGTCGTCACTGAACATGATTGAAAGCATGCATTCGTTGAGATGCGAGTGGTCCTCAACTTGCTTGGTGTGGTTTTGCTTGGATGTGCTCCCAACTTCGCAGATGGCGTTACAAGTTGTAGACTTGTCGGGAACTTTAATTTCGATTGAGCCAACTTGGATGGAAATAGTGTTGGATGTCTCTGCTTCGTCTGCCAAGGTGATTTTGCCTTGTTTGACGAGATCCATGACTTTGTCTTTGAAAATGAAACAGTCTTGGATCGTGTGGCCCACTAGACGGTGGTACTTGCAGTATAGTGGGTCGTTCGTCATCTCCGCTTACTCGGGACGTTTCATCCTTAGTAGCTTGATGAGGTTTTCTTTCATCAAGTCATCGAAGATGCCCGGTAAGTCAGGTCAAGGAATGGGTACGTCTTAGCCCGTCTATCTTCCAACGACGACCTTTGACGTTTAGCTTGTGGTGGCTTTGGCTTGTCGCTTGTCACCGGCTCCTTCCCACGTACCTTCATGAAACTGGCGTTTGTTGCCATCGCATCCTTTATTGGCGGCTCTGACGGTGGTTCACCTCTCTTCTCCAATTCGACTCGATTGTTTGCACGACTTTGTTGAACGGGCGGACCATAGGCTCCACTTGACGCCAAACTTAGATCCATGTCGTGAGCACGGGTTGTAAGCTCCTCGAATGTTCGGGGACGAATGCCTTGTAAGATGTACCGTAGACCACATTGCATGCCTTGGATGCACATTTCAATCGCTGACGTTTCAGACAAGCGATCCTTGCAGTTGAGACTTAGGCTCCTCCAGCGGTTGATGTAGTCAATCACCGGCTCGCCCTTCGATTGTTGCGTGTTCGTCAATTCCATCATGCTGACGGTACGCCGAGTGCTGTAAAAATGGTTTAGGAATTCTTGCTCGAGTTGATCCCAACAGTCGATGCTGCCATGTTCCAAGTCAGTGTACCATTCGAACGCATTTCCCTTTAGCGAGCGAACGAACTGCTTGACGAGGTGATCTCCAAACGTTCCCACTTCATTGCATGTTTCCATGAAATGAGCGATATGTTGCTTGGGGTTCCCCTTGCCGTCGAACGGTTGGAACTTAGGCAGTTGGTAGCCTGTCGGCATCCTTAATGAATCAATGTGGGCACTATATGGCTTGAGATATGTCAAGGAGGATTTTGATCCCGCCGAGACTTCTTCCTTTATCATTCCCGTGGTGAACTCTTTTAGTTGATTAGCAGCGATGAAGCCGTCAGAGGTGACTTGGACGTCAGCGGTTGCTTTTCCTTTCGCCGAAGCATCCTGTTGGGAAGTCTCTCCATCGTCGCGGATATCCACGGGCTTGTTCACCGCTTGGCCGCCGTTAGAGCCATCTAGTCTGTTCATCATTTGCTCCATACGTGCATCTTGCAACTCGAATCTCTTTGCAAGCATTTCCACGATCTTTGTCAGGTTGGCCATTTGCTCTTCAAGAGTGCTGGCTTGGGTTGTCATTGCAGCAGCATGATGCAGGGCGGATGTCTCTTCTTGATCTCCCCGCGGGCTTGACAGCGGCGTGGAAGATCCCGATGCATGGTCGTTTCCTTCTTCCAGCAGCGGCATATCCGCATCAACTTCTTTTCCGCGCGCAGCATCGGCGGCCTCCATTGCTTTCTTCATGTTCCTTGTGGTGACGTTGGGCATAGCGGCACCGGATATCGAAGAGTTGCTCTTAGAGGTGTTCATTGAAGCCATTGGATTTTGTTGACGACGTCTGGAGGAGATGAAAGGTAGAAGTGTCCCACTGGGCGTGCCAAAATCTGTAAGTGCAAAAATGCGTAAACAGAAACTGCAAAATAATTTTATTAATTTCACAAGAAATGTCTACAAATTACAGAGAAATTTAAAATATCAAAAGAACATATAGAAAATCAAACTATATGGGTTCGACTTCTGGTACTCCTTTGATTTCTCCAACCTTGAAGACGTCGAGATGCTTTTATGCTTCTTCTCTGGCTTATTGGAATTTCTGCAGTGTTTTGTTGCTGTAGATCTCAAGTGTTTGAGTCTTGAGAATGACTAGGGTATGAAGATGTGTCCCCGAATGTGTGACAGGGTGCCTCTATTTATAGAGGGAAAACCCTAGGGTTTGTGGATGATGGGCCAATCGATGGGTTGGTCCAATACACGTTTTTATCGGGTCATTGAGCATGTGGACCTTTTGTCTGGGCTTGTTCACATTGACTAATTTCCATGGACTGGCCTGCTTCAAGTGTCCATTGGATCATAAGCTTGTGGGTCTTGCATTTGGACTTGTCCACATTGGCCCAATATAATTAAATCAATTTGGCTTGATAGATCCAAATGGCCCAATAAATATTAATAATTATTTCAAGCATTTAATTTATTTAAAATGCCTAAAATTAACTAAATTAATATTTAAATTTGCACGTGTCGCATTTTTAGTGGCGAATAAATTTCACGTGTTTACACTAATAAGCACCTATCTTTTGATCATGTTTCTACACATAGCCACATTTCATGATAGGTTACATTCATCCCTATAAGACTGTGCCTAGAGTCCATCAAATGAACAATTTAGAACTCCCAGGCCCCTCAGAATAATGGACAACTCAGTTAAGGAGTATCGGCACACACGGTAATGTCTTTATGGTATATGATCACTATTGTTATTATCTTTGTTCTATAATGTTGTGAATATAATTATAATTATATTAAGTGCAATTGGAAAAAAATACCCCTGAATTATCTAGGATTGTCCACATATAATCTCATTTTACTTCCTATTATTTTATACATGTTAACTATTACCCCTAAATTTTCAAAAGAATATTATTTGTTCTTTTTTTTGTTATCTTTTCATTCTTTTAAAAAATAATAATTTTTCGTTGTTAATATTTTATTGTAGTTTAATTAGATTTTGATTTTATTTTAATTCTCTATTAGTCATAGACCAAAAATTAAATTTATGCTCTAATACCAAATTTTAAATTTTTTAGGGGTATGACTTTGTGGGCATATATAGTTTTTGCAAGTATAAACTATTTTTTTAGTTGGATAACTATAATCTTTGTTTGAGCAATTTTTAAATGAGATAAAATTAAGAAAAAATAAAATAGTCATAAAAATACAAGCGAAAATGAATAAATTTAAATAAAATAATTAATATAATTAAATACCAATAATGAAATAAAAATATCACATAAAATAAAACAATAAATTAAATATGATTATTACTTTAAATTAATTTTTAAAGTAAAAGAAAATAAAATAAATAGTAATTTTTTTTATTACTTTAATATGATTATTACTTTAAATTAATTTTTATTACTTTAAATAAAATAATAAAGTAAATATGATTATTACTTTAAATTAATTTTTATTACTTTAAATTAAATTGTCACATATAATGATTTAAATATTACTTAACTTTTTAATGTTTCCAAGGCATTCTTTGTATTTTATACTTAAATAATAATAATAATAATAATAATAATAATAATAATAATAATAATAATAATAATAATAATAATAATAATAATAATAATACAAGTAATAAAGCCTTATTAAATCTCATACACATAGTCAACAACACCATAAGATTGGATAGCCAAATTCCATAAAAAATTAACAAATTAACCATGACCATTAACAACTTAAAGAATAAGTCTAACATATCTAACTAACATGCATCCAAGGAATGAAATTCCAGTTAACTGGAAACAGTATGCAGCTAAAAAAAATATTTTAAAATATATTTGTAGGTATATACAGCACGTATAAATACTTACGATTATCATTGTGCTCAATGTCATTTTCAGTGTTCACGTCCTCTCCAAACAACCCTCCCGGACCAAACAGCCACGAGGACATTACTTTCACGAAATATTGCAACTGCACAAAACACATTTCAAAAAAAAATTAAACATTTCACCCAAAGCAACAAATATAAATAAAAAACAGCTTGGCCCGGGAGCTTGAGCTTGGCCCGGTCCTAAACCCTAGTCCCCTGAACCCAAAGCAACAACTTACAACCCTGAACCCTGAACCCTACAGCACACTTCCCGCTTGGCCCAGCAGCTTGGCCCGGCCATGATGGGAATCCGGGCCAAGCGCCATGATGCAGAACCAAACACTGGTTGCTCGACAGTGCTTGGTCCACTCACTTTGCATGAACAAAATCGCATAAATAATTACATTTCTTAATATTATAGCATAAAACCCTCGAGTTATCGTTTTAGTAGTTTAAACAGAAATTCATGACTTCACGCGAAAAATAGTTTAGGATATCTCTTTAATGGAAACGGAAAATGAAACATATTCAAATAAACAATTAATCAAAAAAAAAACTTACAATAGATATTTAGTCGTTCGGATCTTCAACCAAAATCAAACTTTCCCTAACCCCACACGTCGGATCTGAAATAATAACAAGAGATTAATCAGTTGGAAGCAAATGTGCGAAAAAAAATTTATAATCCAACAAAACTAATTCCGTCGAGAAAATTTTTCAACCAAACCGAACAACCACGGAGGAGCATTCACGTCGCACGGCGAAAATGGTGGCAATGAGAATGGTAGTATAGCACAATAAGAGTATCTCCTTGGTGGCAGTGAGAAGAGAAGATCTAGATCTGTCAACAAATTTGAACGAAAATGGTGGAGTGAAAGTGTGGAACAATGAATGTGGGTGGTGGGGGTGGTAGGGAGAATAACCGAATATATTCCATGCACTCACAGGACGGGAATAAATGCTGCACGTAATGACAATTGACTAGCTTTCGGCCTTCCCGAGGCTTGGCCCGGATAGATTAAGGCGCGGGCCAAGCAACAAGGCCACCAGCCAAGCAAAAAGGCACTGGCCAAGCTATCCATTTCCACTTAGCCCGGATAGATTAAGGCGCGGGCCAAGCAAAAGGCCACCGGCCAAGCCAAAAGGCACTGGCCAAGCTATCCATTTCCACTTGGCCCGGACCCTCTACATCTTGGGCCGACGGGCCAACCTTAATCGTTCCGGGTCAAGCACCTCTAATCAAGAACAATTTGGATAAACCTGGATTACACTTGGCCCGGGTATGTCTGCTTGGCCCGGACCGGGCCAAAAGGTTTTCAGTCTTTTCGGGTAAAAAACTAACTTCCGTAAAGCGGCGGGCAAAAAAGTCACTGCAAATTACTGACAGGTCTCAGTGATCTTCACCCCTTAAGACTATCCGGAAGTGGTTGTATTTATGAGTGTCGGAAAAATTAAATTTGGTAGTTGTATATGTGAAGGCCTAAAACATCAACATCAGAGGAATTTTTGTTACAATTTGAGACAAATGTTTTCAGTAAGGAGTAAAGAAGTACTATTGTTGCAAGCTGTCGTGGCTATTGAAAGCTACCTGGGGTTGATTTATTACTGACGACTTGCAAGAAGATTTTCTTACCAATAATGACAATTGGGAAACAAGATCATGGAAAATCGATTACGGTACAGATTAAGAGGAGTCTGTATCTATCTATAGATTGATGGGAGGATAGGTAAATATGATCAAGAGTGGGATTTTATGATGCATTCAAAATTCAAAATGTCATAACAAAACTATATTCCTACATTACCTTAATACACATCACAAAAATAATTGGTGCATCACATAATCACACCGTCTTCATAAAATGGTCTTTTCCCATTACAGACAATAGCATAATCTTAAAATGCATGTTAACTGCTCCGCGCCCGAAAACTAATCAATGAATCGATTAGAAATTGGTAATTGATTCTCATAAGTATATTATATTATTTTGAAGAAAATAAACTTCACATTTATTTCGATTCAATTGACTTATGTTGGGGATGAGGCTAAGTGGTTAAGTCCATTGACTTCCAACGAAAGATTGGAGGTTCGATTCCCCATCGGTTCGATTACCTACACTGTTCATTGTTCAGCTTTGACTCAATTTTCTTGCAATTATATATTTGGGAAAAAATAGTCGAGTTGGGCCTTGTTAGAATCGTATGATCATGTAGTTTTTGAATATATATTTTACATAACTTTTCATTGTATGTATTTGGAGATATTAACGATAGAAAAGTACACTGAATTGTGTGCAGAAATCAAATAAGACAAGTTAAATAGAACGGAGGAAGTATTTATTTATTTCTATTTTTACATTAGGTATAGTTAATTTGGTTAAGCCTTAATTTTTTTTGCTTGACAGTTAAGCCTTAATTAAGTATTTAAACTCAAAATTAAGGGTTACAATCTTTACTGCATCCTTGTACATTCATTTTCTTTTAATCTGTTGGATCACTTAATTTAGTTGAAATGATAGTATCTTATTTTCATCTTAATTTTATACATAGAGGATCATGGATCATCGAATTATATAAAATTCTTTATGCTTGTTAATTATACTAAATTGGAGTGTGCTACTAATTACAAAGAACATATGATCACAAAAACGCCCATGGGTGAATGTGGATTAAACAACATAGTTTTGATCTTTGTTGCATATTTAATGGGAGAGATGTTCCGTATAATGGAAGAATGTTCTTTACGTGTGTGATGGGAAATATATTTTGTGTGATGAGAGAGTATTTCATGTGACGGGATACATGTCCTATGTGACGTCTACACATGCAACCTATTTAAAGGGTTGTACCGTAACCAAATTAGTAAAATTGTATACTAAATAAGTGGAACCCATATTTATTTGAAATCATAATCCTAACATGCATTTTACTTTTTCCCTTGAACTTGAACATGAGGATTTCCAAGGACATATTCAACTTGAATATATGAGGTAAGGCAAATACCACACAATATTATGATGTTGTAGTTTGAAAATATAACACTGACATTGACATATGGCGGTGTAGATATAAATTCAACCTGTTGTGAGCCATCATGTTCACCTTGGAGGTTGAATATAACATTAAATAAACAAATGTAGTTATCGTTGGTAGTGAAGTTTTTTTTGCTGAACAGCCTATACAGAAAAATGGGTAGTGAGAGCCTATGCCATAAAAATTACAAAGGAACAAATGAGAGAGATAAGGGACAGTGGGAATCAAACCCCTAACCTTAATTAGGGGACTTGTCAACTGGACCAAGTCGTCATCCCTTGCTGCCAGTATAGTTTAGTGTAATTCAAATAAAACCATAAAATCGTAATTGAATAGCATGGACGACAATGATTTACGTCAACATATCACCTTGAAGTAAAGAGTGCAATCAATAGCATATATAACAAAGTGGTAGATGGTCATACCGTGCCTTTCATATTAAAAGTTTGGGATAGGTTAGTATGCAGAATGACCAAAATTCTGTAGGTGCAGATGGTGCTAGTGGACAGTTCATGGTTTGCTAATCGGATAAGTATTGCAATCATTTCCAATTATAATACACTGTTAATTTGGGTAATGTGATATTTACTTTCTATAATGCTTAATCTATGTTGCTAGGGGACAGTTCATACCGTACTAACTGGATAAGTGTTTCAATCATTTCCAATTATAATACACTGTTAATTTTGGTAACGTGATATTTACTTTCCATAATGCTTGACCAATGATGCTAGTGGACAATTCATATTGTGCTAACCGAATAAGTGTTCAATCATTTCCAATTATAAGACACTATTAATTTTGGTAAAGTGATATTTACTTTCCACAATGTTTAACTGATAGTGCTAGTGGACAATTTACATCGTGCTAATGGATAAATGTTTCATTTATTTCCCATTATAAGACACCGTTAATTTGAGTAACGTGATATTTACTTTCCATAATGCTTAACCAATGATGCTAGTGGACAGTTCACGTTGTACTAATTGAATAAGTAAGTATTGCAATTATTTCCAATTATAAGCCATTGTTAATTTGGGTAACATGATATTAACTTTAGCACATACAAAGTTTTACCTTAGCAATTTTGCACAAGCAGAATCAGGAACATAACCTATTCCTAAAAGTTCATCAAATCCAAATGGTCATAATTCTCAATTATTAGTTCAGACCTACAGAATAAAGATAAAAAAATAAATTCCAAGTCAAGAATATTAGAAAACATATATGGTTCTAGCAGAATATAGTCAAAAGATATTCCACATGTATGAATACTCAGAACTGGACAATGAAACAGCAACCTGCAGTTGATGAAACGAAATATTGAAAGTTGTTTCAGGTAATGTTTTTCGTCTGAATAAAAGTCCATCCCCATTATAAATTTTGCTATATAACAACATATGAATTGCACTTGCAGGGTCAACATTCCATTGGGAATCTCACCGGCCATTTTATAATCGAGTTTGATCGACCGGTTTACCTGGATCAAATGGTAATAACCTTTCAGCCAAGCTGCCATGGTTGTGTTGCTGGTTTTGTAGACGATCCTCTTATTGCAACCAATTAGTGACGGATGTAGGAACTTTTTTGATGTCCCAAAAATTGATGTAAATTAGATTTAAATTAGGAACATTAGTCCAACACAAAAAAATATGGAAGAAACCTATATTGGAATGAATTATTGTGGTGTCACCACAAAAATTGAGTGGTGTCACCAAATGTGAAAAATTTTCTATCTTAAAATAGCAATTTTATCAATTTAAGTGGTGTTCTATACCACCACTGTTTGCCAAGTAGATCCGCCCTGCACCCAATGGCATTTCAATAATAATACGAACAGATGCAGTGCAGGATGAGAATAATAATTTTGAAACCATTCTCTCTATTTTTTCTCAAATTTTGAAGATCTTTTGATAAGATTTTAAATGCCCAAATCTAAGAAAAAATACTCGTAAGATTAAACCAAAGACCAAATATGAAGCAAACACCAATTTAATATAAGATTACCAAAGATTTCCGGGATCAAAAGCAAAGTCAATATGCAGTAGAAATGACAAACAATCACAACTAAAGTCAAGAGGCCACGCAGCCAAGTTCAGACTATGAAGCGACCCACATACAAAATGGTTATTCACCAGTTTAAATCATATGTATCTTCCATATAATCAAAATAATCTTCAATGTCACTTGTCACAAACGCTTTCAACCTGCAAAACCAAATGTAGTACACCAAAATCATCAAGATTGAATTTTTAAATGTGATAACAAAAAAAGGATAATTGATGGAGTCGAAAAGACTTACGTTGGAATCTTGGACCTTTTACTTTTCTTTCCATTAACTGCAGCCATACTTCCACCAAGACGAAAAAGGCTTCCCGACCAAATTTGAACACAACATTTATGCCTTAGAAACCGAGGAATAGTAACTTGCTTGATAGTACCCTTAAAAGAGTTCAACCAATAGAACACATTGTTGGCCAGCATAACAAGCTCTCCTTTGCTCTCGCAGTAAGCTATGGGCTTTACAATTTCATACCTATTATAACTTAGAAACTGAGGTTGTTGTCCACGCCCTGGGAACAATTTCGTCCACTTCTCTCCTTTTATAACCCATATAGTGAAACCTTGTGGACTAGAGCAGTAACTAGCAGCCAATTACCCATCCAAAACACTCAATCCCACTTTGGCGGGAAAGACAAAACCCGGTAATCTTCCGTGGCAAGATTCAATGCAATTATGGAATTCTTATTAGGCCAATACAATGAACCATTCAGATAAACTCCAGAATCCCAATAGAAAACAGCGGGTGAATCCTATCTTCTTCCAAGAATCTTGTTTCAGACTGTAGACTAGGGTTCGAAAACTGTATTCGTAGCCGTTGTCGACCTCATCACATATCGTGACCACTTTGTAGTCATCCCCCAGGGGTCATACCCAATCCAACTTGGGACCAACTCTAAATAGACGGGCTCGGGCACCACATGAAATTCCCGCATTAGAGGGTTCCATATTACCATTGCAGGAGGGCATTGGGTCATCTGTGAGACGAGGAATTCCATTGTGGTACAAAACCTTGATGGGAGTGATTTGAATGCGCTGACGGGAGGTATGGTTGTAACGGAGGGAGTCCCAGGAGAAGGAGAAGAGACGGGTGCCATTTGAGTTCCAGGACGGAGATGGAGTGGGATGGGATAAAGCACGGGTCGTCGATGATGTGTCGCCACGACTTAGAGACTGCAATTTTCAGGGAATAAGTCAGAGGGAGTATGAGACATTCTTTGGAGTTTGGAAGGACGCTCAAGAAAAAACTGTGGCATATATACAGTAAAAAAAAAGAATTAGGTTATTTATATCTATTTGTTGTATATTATCAACTTTTTAAATCCTACATCTAGATTAAAATCTATCTATTAATATAAGAAGATCTTACAAAAAATCCTTCTATATATCTTAGAAAGATATATAAATTCAAAATAAATAATAATATGTAGTATTATTTAACCTATATTATAAATTCTTTAATTATATATATTATTTTTCAAATATAATTTGAATTGGAATTTAAATAATTTATCAAGTATTTCTATCAATATCTTATGGCCCAATGGATTCATTATACTTTTAACGAATAAAAATAGTTGGATAACCTTATAATTTATAAAATTTATTTTTTGAGGACCATATAAAAAAGTTATTACTGCCATAGCTCATAGACTTTAAACAAATTTGTATATTATTACTATCTGGTCAATTCATAGTGTAGTTCTTTTTTCAAGATCATCCATGTTTATCTTGGAAAGTTGTTTAGAATGTGTGGAATTCGAGAAACTTAATTATTTGGGCTAAGTACATACATTGGTTTAATATTAATATTGCGAGAAAAGTCGATAAAAGATGCCCAGAAACTAATAACATGTGACTGACTGCTATATTGTTTTTCAAATAAGCAATATATGGGTTAATATTAATATTAATATTGCACGCACACTAATAACATGCTTGAAAGTCCGTTGGAAGGAAGAATCACCTCTTTTGGACAGATTTTTCAATGGAGATGATGATGCTATTAGAAATTGAAGATAGATTGAAGCTCATACCCTACCTACGCTTGTAAAATAAAGGAGACGAATCAAAGAGTAGAAAGACCTAACCATTTGCCCACAATTAGACGAATCAAGCCTGCCTGCAGGATGGATGTTCCCCTGCAGCTTCATAATGCCGACGGGATTTCGTTTCCGTCCTACAGAGGTCGAATTAATAATTACCGTGTTTTCAAAAACTCGCTATACATCGTGGTCGCAATCTGCAGCCCCATCTACTTCATTCGTAAATTAAACTATATAATAGTATGAAGTAGTAGTTGGTTATAATAGTATTTATTTTCTTGATAAATTAAAGAGAGGTAGGCCCGGGGCCGGCCGGCCACCCAATATTAATGATAGTGAAGAATATACTACTCTATGTGGAACAATTAATATTTCTTCACTCCCCGGTTCAAGAATGGAATTTAAGGCCTAGCTAGCGGGTGAATTAATATTTTGGAAGGCCACCCACAGAGGAACCGAATTAAACACAGAAACCGATCGAATTGTTGGACATCAAAAATCATCATCGGTGTACTACTGCGTGCGTGGGGAAGCAACCCATCCAAGAAGGACGTAACTAGCTGATGCGTATGTTGAATTTTTTTTAATTGGGAGAACAACACTTTTTGAGAATTTAGAGGTTGTGTATCTAAATCTCGTTCTCCATTCTCTTATATCAATTCTTTTGTTCTGAATTGGGGAGAACTATTGAGTTTATGAATTATGCTTCTCTAAAACTCATCTCATTTTCTTTCATTAACATTACATGGCTATTTATAGCCGGAAGAAATACAAACGTGACAATATAAAATATAACATTTTTGACAAACACAATCCGCAATATTTGACGGATTGTTATTCAAACGTTACTGCTTCTTTTGATTGCGGCTTCCTGTCGGTAATCACTTTGCCGCTTCTTTGAACTAAATGAGTTTAACGTTTAATATTTTCCCCCCTTAAACTCATTCCTTTGAAATCTTGAATTCCAAGCTCTTGGTGATTGCTTTAATCCATAGAGTTTTCTTCAACAAATTTTCTGCTCCAAAATTTTTTCTTGCACAGCAATAATTTTTTTTGCACCAATTTTCTGAATGGCTAAGGGATCTCTTTTTTTCATGCAGCTTCTTTCCTGTGCTAACTTTTAAATTTGAGTGTTCCCACTTTTGAAATCAACAGGCACAACTCCACTTGTTATTGAATACCCAATTTAATATCTTCAGCAACTTCTGACCAATTCATTAATTGACATCTATCTCAGCTACCACTTGTCCATATTAATTTCTCTTCATTCACATCTCGTTGGTTTCTTAATGTTCTCTTCACAGCTTATCCCTTTTTTTAAAAAAATATGGGTCCAACATACAATGCCCAATGGACTGGCAGTAAGGTGAAACCACGAGAAGAGAGACTAGCAGGGCGATGTTGTCGGAGAGGGAGAGAGACTCGCGTTGGGAGCGGCAAGTGAGGCGGCACACACGATGGAATCCCAGCGGCGTTGGGCACAGTAGATCGGCGTTAGTGCTAGAACGATGGCAGCAACGTGAAGACAGACGCAGGGGCGACTTTTGAGGCTTCGGCAGCGTCGTGGAGGGGGTGGTGCGCAGGTGGCGCGATGGCAGGGCGGTGCTCGGTGGTCGGAGGAGATCAGCAGATCGGGCCGGCGGTGATTGGCTCGGCGATGGTGTCGGATCTAGTGATAGCAGCAGGCGGCACTTCGGCGGCGTTTGACGGTGGCTGCTGTTCGGAGGTGTGGTGACGATGTGGTGGTGTCGCGGCTGCAGCTGGTGTTTTGCAGCGGGCGACGCTCGACGCTCGGCGATGGTTTAAGCTCGTCGTAGGTGTGGTGACGGTGGTTGTTCTTTCGCGGATGCACTGGTGTTGGCAGCGGCTGGCTCAAGTTTCTTCCTGGCAACAGTGGTATGCTCTTGCAAAACCCTGTAAGAAATGTCTCTTGAGTGTTTATACTCAATTTTTTTTTTAATGCTCTGAGTTTGGATCACTCAGGATCACTCAGGCTCTGATACCAATTGTTAGAATTTTTTTTAAATCGGAAGAACAACACTTTTTGAGAATTTAGAGGTTGTGTATCTAAATCTCGTTCTCCATTCTCTGATACCAATTCTCTTGTTCTGAATTGGGGAGAACTATTGAGTTTAGGAATTATGCTTCTCTAAAACTCGTCCCATTTTCTTTCATTAACATTACATGGCTATTTATAGCCGGAAGAAATACAAACGTGACAATATAAAATATAATATTTTTGACAAACACAATCCGCAATATTTGACAGATTGTTATTCAAACATTAGTGCTTCTTTTGATTGCGGCTTCCTGTCGGTAATCACTTTGCCGCTTCTTTGGACTGAATGAGTTTAACGTTTAATAGCGTAAGCAGCGCGCAGTATACACTCATCGATCACTCATTCACTCCTTTGCCGCTTCAACTAATTAACTAATCATTGTCGATAATGCATGGGGTTTCTTGTACATCTTCTATATATGTACAATCTACAAGAGGCTTCCTTCCTTCCAAATCGGATGAGAACAGAAAGAAAATCCGGTAGTCTCCTTTACAGCCTAACCCTGTCCATGGAGTACTGTTAAAATATGCTCCTAGAACCTGCTGCAGGACGAGCTCCCTAACTTAGTCAAGGGCCATTGAATAATTGTTTACTATCTTTAGCAATTTGTTACACATGTATGTATCAGATCATGGGATGTCTTCCCTTATTCTAGTTTTGATTGTTATTTTCTAGACTTTTAAATTGTAATGTGGAATGAGAAATGAATTGAGTCGCATTCACAGCATTCTGCTATATTTTTCTCTTCTCGCCTCTCTTTAATTTGTTCTTTCAACATTTAAATAACAACACATGTTGGCAATATTGATCGTACAGCCCTTGCCTTTGCCGATAGAAATAGCAACGTTGTCCATAAGGATTACACGTCTTTTTACATAGGCCGATCGATCAAACTTGGTGTCCAACCCAATAAGTAGAAACCTTCATTTTCTTCTTATGTTTGTGTAATTGTGTACATATTTCATGTCATGTGTAATGTGTTGACTACGTTCTATTTTATTTATCCTTATGGTTGTGCACATACATATTTGATCATGTAGTTGACTCCCTTGTAGTATTTTATTCAATTGTTAAGCTTGGATCGTTTCTGTCTTTGCAATATCTGAATTGTAGAATCGGATTTAGATTCTAAGATTCTACCAAATTGCAATAATAGATAAAAATAAGTAGATATCTTAAACATTCGACATCCTATTCAAACCCTCAAAACTACAAATCACAACCCAACCCAACCCAAACTAGTCAGAAAAAATGTTCATTTAATTTACAGAAGAAAAATCCCAAATTGTGATCCACAAAATGTGTTTCAGCGGGACAATGTCCAAAATGGTCCCGTAACTTTTTTCTAATTCCCATTTGGTCCAGAAAGTATTTTTATTACTCAAATGATCCTATTGTTAGGTTCCCAGCACACACAAGATGTACTCTTTATGCAAGGTTCAATGAATGAGTTCAATCTAACACAGTGAACACCCAAATCAAACAAACCAGTGTAAACTAAAACACATGCACAGCGGAATAAAGTAAGCAATCAACAAGCATAAAGAGTAAACGAGACACAAAGGGTTGTTGACCCAGTTCGGCCTCCGGCCTACATCTGGGGGATACCAATCCAGGAGAGTGTTTTACTATGTGTTTCAAACATGGTTCACAACCATACAGATGAGTAAGACTCCAACAGTGCCTTCACTCCAATCTTCCAAGAGGTTGGTTGGTTGATCAGGAACCTTCCCAGCTTCTACCTAGGTATCACCACCTATGGCAACTCCTCAAAGCTTCCCACTTTGAGCTCCCCTTGAAGATCCCTGTGAAGCACTTCCTTCAGTGTGATGAACTATCGTTTAGCAGACAACTCCACAGGTGCCTTGGACTCTTCCCTTTAAATGAATGTTGACTCACTTAAAGGATGATGAACACAGCTTAGCACAGTCACGTCCAAAGGCACTCTGATTCCACAGCAGCAAATCGAATCGATGAACAAGAGGCTGCGAATCAGAAGAGGGTTTCTCTAGCGATGAAGGCTTGGAGCTTTTGAGAGTATTTCAAATGTTAGAAAAAATGTTCGTTGTAACTCTGATCTCCAATCTTCAAAACCCCTCTCTTAAACCAAGGATCCACAGGCAGATTTGAATAAGTTTGCCAATTAGGGAAATAGTCGTTGGGATTTTCCAAGGTTTAGAGTACCAGCTCTATTCCTCAAATGGGAGAGTTTTTCTGCAAGAAACACGTTAGTATACCTACTCCCATTTCAGAAAAGAGCCGTTGGGCTTATTTGGCTACTTGTTCTTCAGTCTTCTTACCATAGCATAGGTCGACACAGACAGCACTAGAAGAGATTCTACATCCTAAGTTCAATCATCGGTTTTGAACTTCCAACAAAACACATGACTCAACAATCTCCCCCTTTTTGGCAGGAAGTGAGCCAGTAAATATAAATGACAAACCGTTGATGAACACTAAGGAAATAATACCAATGAAGAACATTCTAAGACATATTTCCCAGATAGTAAAAAGCTCTTTACGCAAGATGGATCAACAGCAAAACATAGAGCTTGTACACAAGTAAAACAGGGAAAATATTCATCTTACTAGCCAGCCCCAATAAAACAGTTCAACCATAGTTCATCCAGTCATTACAATCCACAAACATAAAACATCATTTGTCCATCATAGTTCAAAAACAGAAAAACCAGCACATCATAATAATTATCCATACGAGTAGAGAATTAAAAAGAGATAGGGTTAGAAAGATTATACCAAACATCCAGAAGTTCATCTTGAGGTTTAGGGTTTGCTACTCCCCCTCTGGATCAGCTTCGTGGCAAAAATCAATCAGACTCCCTTTCATCTCCAGAATCAGCTCCATCGTCATTGGAATCTCCATCTCCAGACTCATCAGCAACATCTTCAGACCAGTAGTCTGGTAGGAGGGCAAGGGCCTGATCAATCTTGTTCTCCTCTTGTTGGATGATGGCTCGAAGACCTTTGAACCTCTCCAGGGCTTGAGATATGATTTCTTTGACCTTAGACAGAGCACTTTGATTGCTCAATGCTCCTTCGGCGCCTGGAATATCCGGGACCTTTGACTGCAATTTCTGTGAGATGACAAATTCATAGATCTTTTCCTTTGGAGCAACCTTGTTTCCACCAATTTTCAAAGATTTTAGAAAATGTTGTATGAGGCCAGGGTAGGGAAGCAAGGTCTTGTGCTCAGCAGCCAATGACTCAGCAATGTTAACCATCTGAGAGAGGACCAATTGACCATAATTGATGGCGACTTTCTGGTCAATTGCATAGATCAAGTGGCACATTTCCCGGGTGACCAAGGAGTGATTTCCAGTGGGCATCACATTAGATGCACAGAACTTGTACAGCATGTAGAATTTCTGAGTGAGGTTCTTTGGCTGGACTCCTTTCCCAGGCATCTTCCTCACATTGGTCTTGGTAATAGTATAGGCCACCAGGTTGCTATCAAAAGTCACCACTTTCTCCAGAATGCCTTCAAATTCAACTTCAGGCAGTTCCAAAACAGAATTGATCTTTGATGCAGTAATGTCATAGAGAACTCCTCCTGTGAGATTCTTGTTGAACCATAGGGTGCCTGGATTGATCACATCCTTCCTCAAATTTGCATAAAAATGCATGACAAGTTCAGGCTTATAACTCCTGACCAGGGTTGCCCATCCCAGTAGACCTCTCTCCTCAAGATACTTTGTCCAACCTAATTGTACATACTTGCTACCACAGTAGGTATGCTCTTGTCTGAATTTCTTCTTGGATAGGACATCTGAGAAGTAGGACTCATTGGACTCATAATAAAACCACTCTGAGTGAGCTAATGTAGCATCAAGAACTTCACGTTTCTTGGAGGTGGATGATGGTCCTCGGATGTCAAGTTTAGACTTCTTTCTGATCTCTGGGTTTTCCTCAATATCTCGAACAAGTTTCCCTTTGCTTGTCGAGTGAGGTGGTTGGGACACAAGCTTTGTCACTGGAGGAACAACTGTAGTGGCTTCCTCTTCCTCAGAACTTGCAGAGTTGTCATCCTCACCAGCTAGTTCATCGTCAGCATTCAACTCACTGTCTGAATCCTTTTCCTTGTGGACTTTGGGAATTGGGACTGGAGCAACCTTTGATCCAATAGCAGCAGGTTGTTGGGGCTCTTCAGAACTGGATCCTTCTTCTTCATCACCTTCTTCTGATTCCTCTCCAGATTCCTCATTTTCTGACTCCTCATGTTCTTCCTCAACAGTCTCCAAAGCCTTCTGAGGCTCATCAGCTTGTTTCAGAGGTTGTGGCCTTGAGGTAGCAGAAGGTTCTTCCATAGTAATGGAACCTTGTGAGGGTTCAGATTGCCTAGATTCACCCGTCTGAGATGGTGGAGGTGTAACTTGCTTAGACTGAGGCACAACATCCACCACTTCTTTAGACTTCTCGGAGGATTTCTGAGGCTTCTTGGCTTTGGATGATATAGAGGTCGCTTTGACAGCAGCTTGAGCAGCAGCTTTTGGAAGATCAGAGGGCTCTAACACTGGCTTGAGAATGTTCAGAGGAACAGCAGCAATTGCATCACCACGGGAAGAAGATCCCTTTGCTTCTGGAACTGGCTTGGAGGCCTTCTTGGTAACAGGAACACTAGGGTTCGCCTTAGGAGCTTCTTGGACAGGAAAGGCATGCTTTGGAGAGTCTGCACCTTTCTTTTTCATAAGAGACGCCGTGACAGGGGCTAGTTCTGATAGAGATTCTGACTCAACAGTGGTGCCTTGAGGCGTAGGGGATCCTGAAATAGCGATATTAGAGGCAAAAGAAGATTTCTTGGAGACCTTTTTACCTTTCTTGGACAACTTCTTTGGTTTAGGACTACCAGACGCGGCAGCAGCAAGAGTCTTCAAGTTAGTAGGAGAATCCATGACAGGTTTGTCCTTAGAAAGTGATTCGACTGCCCCTTTTGTGGAGGGCACCTCAGAAACCGTCGATGGTTTAACTGCTTGAGTCGTGGGTACTGCGGATGAGCCACCTGGAGCGGTTGTCTCCCCCTCAACTGCTACGCCCGACCTCTGAAGTTCACTCCGGATATCCAACGGGTCATGCACACCAAGAGATTGAGAGACTGTTGAAGTCGATTCGGGCAAGTTCAGCTTCTTCTTGGCTGCAGGTGCTCCCTTCTTCGATTTAGGATTCTTCGATGCCGGAGGCGGGTTGATAATGGCCAAAATTGACCATTATTTTCAATCTATTTTCGTGTCTAATACGGACATTTGATCGCATTCCGGTCTTATTTAAATAAGAAAGCAGTCGAATTTGACAGATATGTGCAAGTTTGTATAAATAATAAGCTGGTATTAAAAAATACAAAAATATTATTATTTTTATTAAATTTATGTTAGAAAATCCAAAAACATGATAAAATATTAAAAATCCTCCACTTGATTAATTTTGGTTCGGTGTTGTCTATTCGGTAGAACACGGATCTATTAGATGGACCACAAACCAAATAGTCAAGTGGAATAAATATACTTATTTATATTATTCTATATTTTGATTTATATATTTATAATTTTTATGTTTATTTTTATTTTTATTTTTAATTTCTGTTTTCTGCTATAATTATGAAATAATTGGTCCACTAATCACTTTTAATTTTAATTAATTGCAGGTGTTTTAATTTAAATGGGTCCAAGAATTTGAGTCCATCCAACCACATTTGGCCCAACACCATTAATTCAAGCCCAAGCCCACCAAAATAATCCCATGGCCCAACCTCCCCAAGCCCAACCCTAAACCTAAACCTAACCCTAAAACCTAACCCTGCACAGCCGCCGCCGCCCCTCCGCCGGCCGGCGGCCAGCCGCCACCACCTCCAGTCGTCTCCAACCTCAGCAGCTCCGCCTCCCTCATCCTCCATTTCCGGCCGACAGCCTCCAGCGTAGCCACCATCCCTCCGATCATCTCCCTCCATTTCCGGCGACCCACATCCAGCCGCACCACCGCCCTCGCGCCACCACTACCAACACCGCCGCCCCTCTCCTAATACTCCATCCCCAACAGCAAAAAAAAAAAAAATAATTAGGAAGCAGAAGAAGAGAGAAGGAGGAGGGGAAGAAGGTCGTCCAACACCATCTCGCGCCGCCGCCGCCGCACTTCCGCCCTTCGCCGCCTCCGAGCGCCACCAACAGCCCCGCTGCCATCTCCGCCTCTTCTCGCCGCCAACGCCTCACAACTGCCGCCCCATCTCCACCCTTCTCGAACAGCAGCTCCGCCACCACTGGAGACGAGCAAGCCAGAAAAATAGAAGAAGAACAGAAAAGAAACGAAAGAAAAATGGAGGAAGAAGCTGTCAAGAAAGATGGAAATGGAGGAAAGAAGAAGAAGAAAACTGGAAGAACAAAGAAGCAAGAAGAATTGTGAAGAAGAATGGAAATGGAGGAAGAAATCTGTGAACAAGAAAGGGAGGAAAGAGAAAAATGAGGAAAGAGGAGTGAGAGGAGAAAAATAATTAATTACGACGCTATAGGAAAGCTGGGTACGACGCTATACCAGTAAGAAAAAAGAGCTACGACGCCATACAAAAGAGCTAAAATGCTAAAATCAAGCACTACGACGCTATACAAAAGAGCTACGACGCTAGTATAGCGCCGTAAAAGAGGATAGCGTCATAATAGCAGTATAGCGCCGTAAAGCCCAAATTCAAATTTTCCCATGTGCTGAAACAGATGGAAGGACCATGGACTTGAGGTCCCGTAGGAACAATCAATTTTGGATTCTTCTTCGTGGACTCCGGCTCCCGTCCCCTCTCAAGCAGTAACAGGCCTATTGGGCCTAGGGTTTTACTCTAATCTCTATAAATAACTGTTATTCTCTCGTTGAACAGTAGCTCCCAATTTTTGAACAGTGCAGCCATGCTGCTGGGATGCTCCAAAAAATCAAAAATCAAGTTTAGTTTAGTTTAATTTTTGCCTTGTAATTTTATTTTGTTAATTGTAGTTGTAGATTGCTTAGTAAATAGCAGTTTGAACATTTTAGAGTAGCCACTTCCTTATTTAAAGCTTTGTAGTGTAGAAATAATTTAAGAACACCCAAAATAATGGGTTATTCTTAAAGTTTTTATTGCTTTGGATGATATGCAAGAAAATTGTTCCAAAAATCTGTCATGGGTCTCTCTTGTTTATCTTACTGTTGCTTTGTTTTATTTTATTTTGGTCATGTGACCATTTTCTTTTTATTTTATTTAGGTTTTGATACTTTCTTTTATTTAAATAAATGCACAAACACTTGATGTTCATCCCTTTATAGATTTATTAGTGTAGTTTAAATTTTATTTCTGCTTAGTGTTGGTTTTTATTACTTTTTATTTTTACTTTTATTTTATTTTATTTTATTTTATTTTATTTTATTTTTATTTTAGTAGGATAGATCTAAAAAGTGGATGGTATCTTTGTGTTTGTGCATGTTCAAAAACTTGAAAATAGGGTTTTGCAATCGCATAGATTGCATTACCCGACCAACAATTTTAGGGTTTGCAATCGCATAGATTGCATCACCCGAACAACAACATTCTGGGCTAGCTACGACGCTAACCGCCCTACGGCGCTATCCTTGGATAGCGTCGTAGGTGAGGTTTAGCGCCGTAGTTATCCAGACTTAAACAAAAATTTGCCTTACGGCGCTAAACCAACTACGCTATCCTCGGATAGCGTCGTAATTTTTGTTCAGCGTCGTAGGACCCCAAAATACTTCATTTCTCGTAAAAACCCACCTACGACGCTATACCTACGACGCTATCCTAGGATAGCGTCGTCATTTAGTGTATAGCGCCGTAGCATCTCTCCTTTTTCCAAAAACTTCTTTCTTCCCCAATTTCTCAAACCACCTACGACGCTACACTTACGGCGCTATCTTAGCATAGCGTCGTACTTGATGTATAGCGTCGTACACACCCTTTAACCCCCAAGTTTCACATCTCTTTCACCAACCCATGACGACGCTAACCTCACGACGCTATCCTAGAATAGTGTCGTAAAATCTGTCTAGCGTCGTAATTGGCATTTTTTGCCAAATTTTCCATTTCTCCATTTTCCTCACTTAATTAATTGAACCTTTATACTAATATTTTGAGGTTGAAATCCAATGATCTCAACCCATGATTAATGTGATATAAAGAATTTTGTTCAATTCCATTAAAAGATTTTTCTACAAAATTAAACTCTAATGATCTAAGCATATAATCCGAACTGTAATTAATTAATTAATTATGGAATGAGTGATTATTTAGACATAAAGAGCAATTATGGATTTAATTCCATACCCTTGCATGAGAAACCAATGTCTCTCATACAAGATGACCCAAAAATATTTTCTTTTATTTATTTTGTCTTTTCTTTGTTGTGTGAAACAACTAGTAAGAGATATAACAGACTAATGTTGGCGGGTATTCCCACACGGATAAACTAGCTCGTGATCTCTATATTAATTACTAGATGTTATTTTGCATGGTCCGGATAGTGGTCGGTGGAAGCCTTGGCGGTTCGTCCATCCGGGATTATAATGGCTGCTCAGCTGACTCCTATCCGGATACAGTTTTATTTTCTTTATCTTAATTTCAAACCTGAATTCAAGCTGTAGTATCATTAAATGATGCCGACCAACATTATTTGAGAATTATTACCGCAAGAAAATATGTGGGTTTTTCTTCCATTCACAGACAAAAGGGAGCTGAATGACGGTGGTCACTGTCATTTGGAATTCCTTTCTGTCTAAAAATCATTTCATCCAAATGAGAGGGAAATTGGACAACAGATGTTTGCAGTTCACCCAATCGTTTTGCCATCTTTTCAGCCAAAATAAATTCTTCTCATCTCCGGAAATTTCATCTCTGTGTCTCAACTTCTGTCTAAACCCGCCTTATATTTTGGGTTATTTAATTTTACACTTCTTCATAAATTTATGCATGATATTATTATGTAGATATTGTGGTCAATATTATTTTGGGATCCTTCCCTTGGACACAGGAGTCTTGATTTTTAATCAGATGTCTCATAATAAATTTCCAACAAAAATTCATTTATAAAAAATCCGGATCTGAGTAAGGGATAAATTCCACAGTTATGACTAATTCATATCCGACTGGGGGTCGATTTTGGGAAATTAGAAGCAGAGTCAGCGATTAGGTCTCACCTAGACTGAAAGGATCTGTGTTTTAATTGAGAGTCTAGTACCTGTTTAGGGAATGGTTTTCAAATTCATTATTTTCCAAAATTGCTGTGTATTGGGAATTTAGTCTTAACTATCACACCGAGATGGGATCCACTTGGATTCAAATACAGTGTGTTAGATAATTCTAGAAGAACAATACATAGGCCTTGGTTATTTTCTAAGATAGGGTTGAGTTCCTTTCAACTGCTATCCTCTTCTGCCAAAGCCTATTTTTGAGTCCTGAGTGAGTGCATCCGGAACGAACTAATTTATTAGTTCGTTTCATTAGTTTGTATCTCATAACCACCCGAAGGGAAGTGAACACTGCGAGCGGTTCACCGAGATTAGGGAATTCTTGATCCACACCCAATCATTCTGACTGGGGGCTTTCTTTTACTACCAGGGTCAGACTTTCAAAAACCTCCGAGTGATAGGATTTTAAATGCTTTCTTTACCGCTTTCTTTTAAATGTTTTCGTTAGAGGTCACTCGGTTGTATTGAGAGTTGTGTAACTGCTACTAGGACTGAGAGTTAAGGGATAGTTCAGGGCTTGGTTAGAATCTTTGGGCGTGACATGGGGGAATGATAGCGGTACTTGCCACTTCAATAAATGATTTGTCAGGTGTTGCTTGTCCACCACAGATGAATAACATGCCTCTACACGGCCGTGTGAGGGCAGTTGCAAGTCTGTGGTATCTTAGATTTTGATGTCTTAAGAGCATGTAAACTCTTACTGTAAGTACCTGTTTGTTAAAAGGGAACATGGTATAGAGAGCATAAGAGTCAGCTATCTGATGGATTATCCCAAGCTAAGATCTGCGTATTAAAATGGAAGTTTAATTATGTTTCATCTGAATCTTGTCCAATTTTTATTATTTTCTTCCTGTCCCTTCTGTCCCATTTTAAATATGCTTTCCTAGAATAATTTTAACCGCTTTCTTAGAATAACTTTATTGCTTTCTTCGATTAAATTTAATTCTCTTTCTAGAATAATTTTATCTGCTTTATCCTATTGTTTTCATAGCTTAGAATTAAATTATGTCAAGTAGTTGATAATCAAACACAAACTTGAATCGAGTAACCGAGTGGAAAATCTTAGTAAACGACGTGGGCCCTGCTTCCATCGCACATCCTCCAGTGAACGATCCGGTACTTACTATAAATACTGCAATTTTTGATTCCGTGCGCTTTCGGGGGCACAGTTTCTTAACACGACTAATAAAAACGTGACAACCTATAAATATATCCCTAATCCCAACTCCGCCTTCATAATTGGTTTCATTAAATAAAAATCAAAACCGGGATTATTATTTTTCAGAAAATACTCATATAGTGGGAACTTGTCAAAAGTTTCATGGCCGGGGATTTTCATCGCGCCATTTGAAATCAAAGTTTCCCACATGAGTAATAAAAAGTGAAAATATATCCTTAAACCCATTTCCCACGAATCATAACTCTTTTCATTCAATAAATTCAATCCTGATATATTTTATTGAAAAATACTCGTGTTAGTGAAACTTGTCAAAAGTTTCAGGGGTTCTCCCCTGAGCTTGACCCTTTCGATCCTCTGGTTTGTACCATTTTAGCTGCACTCGAAACAGTTCAAGAAGCACAATGCAGGTATACAAAATGAGAGAGCAAAAATCGAAAAAAAGGAAGACAGACGATTCCACTACTCGGGAGTTACAGAGACAGGATTCTTAGAGGATGGAAGAGAAGCAGAATCAAGAAACTTGATATGACCCTTCCCGCCATAGATTCTAGCGTCATCATTACACAATTTGGGCCTGTTGGGCCGAACAAAAGGAAAGCTTTTGAAACGGGCTCATTTGTTCGGTCTGTGGGCCATGATCTCCCCCTATAGAAAATAATTCATGCACCCAAACACATTAGTGAATAAATCGAATTGTCAAGATTTGGGTTTAGAAAAATTAACCAAGTACACCATGGGGAGGTCCGGGTATCCATGTTCAGATTAAGTTGCAAAGGCCAGGATCCCTCCTGAGTGATTCAAAGCGATCACTATTAAGAGCCTTGGTGAATATATCTGCGTGCTGAAGATCGGTTCCAACATGTTGAATGAACACCACTTTATCCTCAACAAGTTTCCGGATGTAATGATGTCTGATGTCAATATGCTTGGTCCTGCAATGATGTACAGGGTTCTTGGCAATGTTGATGGCACTCATCTTGTCACACATCAGAATCAGTTCCTTCTGTTCCACACCATAATCCTTCAGCATTTGCCTCATCCATAGAAGTTGGGCACAGCAGCTTCCAGCAGCTAGGTATTCAGCCTCAGAAGTGGACAATGAGATTGAACTCTGCTTCTTGATATACCAGCTAACCAAGTTTGTTCCCACATAGAAGCAACCGCCTGTAGTACTCTTGCGATCATCTACACATCCAGCCCAATCAGCATCGCTATAGCCAATAAGTTGAAGACTTGAATCCTTGGAGTACCAAATTCCCATGTTGGCAGTCCCAGAGATGTACTTGATGATCCGCTTTGCTGCATGAAGATGAGACTCCTTTGGGTTTGCTTGGTATCTTGCACATACACCAACAACAAAACTTATGTCAGGACGACTAGTTGCAAGATAAAGCAGACTCCCAATAATGCTTTGATATAGCTTTGAGTCAACACTAACACCAGTAAGGTCAAGACTGATCTTGTCATTGGTTCCAATAGGAGTTCTGACTGGTTTACTTGATTCCATGCCAAATTTCTTCACAAGTTCCTTGGCATACTTGGACTGATTCACAAAGATACCTTCTTTCTTTTGGGTGATCTGAAGTCCAATGAAGTAGGTCAGTTCTCCTACAAGACTCATCTCGAACTCACTGCTCATGATCTTGATAAACTCATCCTTGAGAATATGAGATGTTGACCCAAACACTATGTCATCTACATAGATTTGTGCAACTATAAAACCTTTGGATTCCTTCTTGATGAATATAGTCTGATCAGCGCTTCCTCTCTCATAACCATGCTCTAGCAGATAGCTTGAAAATCTCTCATACCATGCTCTAGGGGCTTGCTCGAGGCCATAGAGAGCTTTGTTTAGTCTGTAAACATAGTCTGGATGATGTGGATCCTCAAACCCCTTGGGTTGTTCAACATATGCTTCCTCTTTCAGACAGCCATTTAGGAAGGCGCTCATCACATCCATTTAATACAATTTGAACTCAAATGAACATGCCACAGCAATCAATAGTTTGATAGCTTCCAATCTGGCTACTGGAGCAAAAGTCTCACTAAAATCTACTCCTTCAACCTGTGTGTAGCCCTGAGCCACGAGCCTAGCCTTGTTTCTAGTGATGTTACCATTCTCATCAGATTTAATCTTGAAGATCCATTTGGTACCTATCACATTAACATCAGCTGGCCTCTCCACAAGATCTCATACATGGTTCCTGGAGAATTGTTGAAGCTCTTCTTGCATAGCAGCAACCCAGTGCTCGTCAGAAAGAGCTTCTTCCACCTTGCTTGGCTCGATCCTGGAGGTAAAGCAATGAAGACCTACAAGTTCCTTGTAGTCAATCTTCTTCTTGGCCCTGGTCCTTCTCCCCTCATTCATATCTCCTATGATATCATCTTCATCATGGTTCCTGTGAACCTTCTTGACTGGGGGTTGATAGGACTGAGATGAGTTCATTTCAGTAGATTGAACTGAACTCTGATATGCCTTTTCTGAGGTACATATGTCAGAAAAATCAGAACTCAGGTTGACAGCTTCCTGAACAGCATCTTCTGGTAGTGCTTCCGAAAGCATGCTTGGCTTGTCCTCAATAACAATATTTGCTGACTCAATCACTTTCCTGGACGAGGGCAAATAAACTCTATAGGCCTTGCTGGTAGAGGAATATCCCATAAAGACTCCTTCTTCACTCTTCTCTTGGAATTTTCCCAAGTGTTCCCTGTCATTAACAACAAAGCACTTGTTTCCAAATATATGAAAGTAAGAGAGAGTGGTCCGTTTACCAGTCCAGAGTTCATATGGTGTTTTCTGAACTTTGGCTCTCAAGTGGACACGATTGATGACGTGGCAGGCTGTGTGAACAGCTTCAGCCCACAAATATTGAGGTACTCCTTTAGAGTTGAGCATGACCCTCGCCATTTCTTGAATGGTTCTGTTCTTTCTCTCCACTACACCATTTTGCTGAGGAGTGCGAGGGGCTGAAAACTCATGCTTGATTCCTGAGTCACTGCAAAATTCTTCAAAGGCGTGGTTTTCGAACTCACCACCATGATCACTTCGGATTCTCTTAATCTTGCAGTCCTTCTCATTTGACAACTGGTTGCACAGCTTGATAAAGGCTTTGAGGGCTTCGCTCTTTTCCTTGAGAAATGATACCCAAGTATAGCACGAAAAGTCATCAACACAAACTAAAACATAGCTTTTACCTCCCAGACTCTTTACATCCGTTGGTCCAAACAAGTCCATGTGAACTAGTTCAAGGCACTGGGTTGAACCACTTTGATCGATGGGTTTGTGAGAAGCTCTATGTTGTTTGCTCTTCATGCAGTTGTCACATACCTTCTCCTCTAGTTTCCTTAGGGAAGGCAAGCCTTTGATAGCTCCAGCACGACTGAGTTTGATTAGATCTTTGAAATTCAAGTGACCCAATCTTTCATGCCACAGAAGAGTCTGAAGTGAACCTGCACCTTCAACAAGAAGACAAGATTGTGAAAGCATATAGCAATCATTATTGGACCTGAGACCTTTAATGATGCACTCGTAGTTGGAGTTGAGCACTTCACAGCTGTCTTCATCGAAGAGGACCTTTAGTTTGTTGTCACATAGATGACTGATGCTTATGAGATTGGCACCCAGTCCTTCTACATGATAAACAGTCTTGAGGGCAAAGAATCCATCATCAGCAATGGAGCCTTGTCCGACCACCTTTCCTTTCTTCCCATCTCCGAAGATGACAAAGCCTCCATCAATTTCATGGAAATCACTCAGGAGTTCTTTGTTCCCTGTCATATGCCTAGAACAACCACTGTCGAAGTACCAACAGGTTTTCTTTCCACTCTTAGAGATAGAGTGAAACGCCATGCTGCACAACAGGTTGCTTTTAATCCTCTATTCCTTCCTGGACACCTTTCTCTTGATATCTTCACTGGGCCAGATCATAGGTCTCCCTAAAACAGCATCTCTAGCAAGTAGATGACAGGATTCAGTCTTGTGGCCAAAAGTCCTGCAGTAAGCACATTCCAGTGGCACTGTGGGTGAGGACTTCTTCAAGACTTTCTTGCTCTTGGTCTCCTTCCTAGTTTTGACAGAATCGTCTGAGCTTTCACCAGATTTACTAGAAGAGCTGCAACCTTCTCTGACAAATATCCTTTGAGATGAGGTGTTGCATCCTTTGACAAAGCCAATTCCTCTTCTATCACCATAAGCTTTTGAGGCCGAAAGGATTTCCTCAAGAACATCTTTTCCTTTGTTTAGCCTGTTAGCCAGGTCTTCAGATTTGGTGACTTTTGAGGTAAGCTCTTGGACTTGAGTAGATAGCTCGGCCACTGATTTTTCAAGTTCTCCTTTACTGTCACTGAGGACGGTGACTTGCTCAATGAGGGCACCATTGACAACTTTCAGGTCTGCAAGTTGTTCAGTCAAGTTGATCACTTCATGTTGAAAGTTATCCCTCTGAGTGGTAAGATCTGAGACTTGACTGGTTAACTCTCTGTTTGCAGTAGTGAGTTCATCAAGTTCAACTGACAACTCATCCACCCTGACGCAGTACTCCATGTTCGCAGGCTCCAAGTGAGCAGCTAGGTACTCGAGTTCATCTCGTCTGTTTTCAGCCTTTTTAAGTTCTGTCCACTGAATAAAGTATGCATCCTTGTATTTGTTGAGCTCTCGATAATACTCTCTTGCCTCTTCACCTTGGAGCTACTACTTGGCTGTCAGTTCATCAAGCTCATTATTGAGATATGTAATCTCTTGCCTGTTTATCCTTAGATCGAGCAATGCACCCTCCAGTTCTCCAAGTGTCTGTTCCAGTCTGAAGTTCGACTCATCATACATGTTGCTTAGAACTTCGATCCTATGACTGTCATCCCAGTGGAAGGAAGAAGTAGCATCATTAGTAGAAACAACATTGACACTGGAAGAGGAATTACCTGTGTCAGACTCAGATTCAGATACATCATCCCAGGGACAGACAAGTGCAACCCCCACCTCATCTCCACTATCATTTGAACTAGATTCTTCATGGTCACTTAGAGTAGCATAGTAAGACTTCTTATGACCAGAGGATTTGTTCTTGAGGTTGGCACACTCTGCTCGAACATGACCATAACCCTTGCACTCGAAGCACTGAGGGCCTTTTGGACCAGAAGATTTCGGGGGGCTTTCTTGACATATTTGTCTCCTCTTCTCCTGTCAGGTTTCTTGCCGATGGAACTCTCACCCTTTCGATTTCCAAACTCCTTGGATCTTTTGTCTCTGAGAATCCGAGCTACTCGTTCGGAAAGTAAGGCCAGGTCCTCATCAGAGTCAAGGTTTAAATCCTCTGCAGAAGGTTCAGTCTGAGATTTGGACTCTGCCTTGAATACCATAGATTTGCCAGTGAACTTCTTGCAATGGTTCATCTCCCAAGATTGCAGAATTCTCATTAGTTCATCAACACCTATGGTAGCAGAGTTGTCTTGTAGCTCCAGCGCTGCAATCTTGGCATTGAATCTCTCAGGTAAACTACCTACAATTTTAGTGACTATCTCCTGGGTGGAGTAGGTTTTACCAAGTTGTTGAGCTTGGTTGGTTAAGGTACGTACTTTACTAAAGAAACTATTGACAGACTCATTCTCACCCATACAAAGTTTATGAAATTGAGCATCAAGAGCAATGAGTTTAGAAGTTCTTACGGAGGCAGAACCTTCATGAGAGTTTACCAGAATTTCCCAAGCTTCAAAAGCATTGGTGCAGTTGGAGATAAGGAAATATTGATCATCGGTAACTGCACGGAAGATGGCGTGTAGGGCTTTGGAGTTCATATTAGACAGTGATTTCTCAGTAGTACTCCATTCACTGATGTCCTTCAGCTTGGTAGCGCCATCAACAGTAACACTTGGCGCCACATATTTGACATTAACAGCGTTCCAGGCCAAGTCATCGATGGACATGAGGAGGGTTCGCATCTTGTTTTTCCAGAAGGCAAAGTTGGTACCATCCAAAAAGGGAGGCTAAGTATAGTTCCACCTTTGACTCATCTTGTAGTAGGGATCTCTCTCGGAAGAGTGTAGCTCTGATACCACTTGTTAGGTTCCCAGCACACACAAGATGTACTCTTTATGCAAGGTTCAATGAATGAGTTCAATCTAACACAGTGAACACCCAAATCAAACAAACCAGTGTAAACTAAAACACATGCACAGTGGAATAAAGTAAGCAATCAACAAGCATAAAGAGTAAACGAGACACAAAGGGTTGTTGACCCAGTTCGGCCTTCGGCCTACATCTGGGAGATACCAATCCAGGAGAGTGTTTTACTATGTGTTTCAAACATGGTTCACAACCATACACATGAGTAAGACTCCAACAGTGCCTTTACTCCAATCTTCCAAGAGGTTGGTTGGTTGATCAGGAACCTTCCCAGCATCTGACTAGGTATCACCACCTATGGCAACCCTTCAAAGCTTCCCACTTTGAGCTCCCCTTGAAGATTCCTGTGAAGCACTTCGTTCAGTGCGATGAACTATCGTTTAGCAGGACAACTCCACAGGTGCCTTGGACTGCTTCCCTTTAAATGAATGTCGACTCACTTAAAGGATGATGAACACAGCTTCGCACAGTCACGTCCAAGGCACTCTGATTCCACAGCAGCAAATCGAATCGATGAACAAGAGGCTGCGAATCAGAAGAGGGTTTCTCTAGTGACGAAGGCTTGGAGCTCTTGAGAGTATTTCAAATGTTAGAAAAAATGTTCGTTGTAACTCTGATCTCCAATCTTCAAAACCCCGCTCTTAAACCAAGGATCCCATAGGCAGATTTGAATAATTTTGCCAATTTGGGAAATAGCCGTGGGATTTTCCAAGGTTTAGAGTACCAGCTCTATTCCGGAAAGGGGAGAGTTTTCCTGCAAGAAACACGTTAGTATACATACTCCCATTTCAGAAAAGAGTCGTTGGGCTTATTTGGCTCCTCGTTCTTCAGTCTTCTTACCATAGCATTGGTCGACACAGACAGCACTAGAAGAGATTCTACATCCTAAGTTCAATCATCGGTTTTGAACTTCCAACAAAACACATGACTCAACACCTATAACTTCCATTTTCCCAACCAATTTGGTCATGAGGACCTTTCTGTAAATTTCACTAGGCCCTCACATTCTATAGGGGCCATTTGACTTTTAAAACTATTACATGTACCCAGAAAATTTTATTTTTATGCAATTTAGTCCTTATTACATGCGGAGTACATTTTTAAAACATAGATTTGTTTGAAAATTTGTTTCAGAGCATAAGTTTTATTAAAAAAATATCTTAATTATATTATTTATAATATTTGATTTCTTAATGGTGTATATTTAATTATTTTATGGATTCAAATAATTTAAAATATTTGTAAGTTTATTTATTTATTTTTGTATTCATAAAATAATTATAAGTTTTTTTATTTATGTATCAATAAAATAATTATTTTTAAGTTTATTTATTTACTTTTTCTTTATGTATTCATAAAATAATTATTTTATGGAAATAACTGATAGGTTTTAAATTATTTGAGTACAATAATTAAATATTAACAAAAAAAAATTTATAAATAATATATGTTCATTAATGCAACCTAGGTTCTGATACCAA
The DNA here is from genome assembly GCA_030278955.1 of Hygrophila difformis. Taxonomy (NCBI): domain Eukaryota; kingdom Viridiplantae; phylum Streptophyta; class Magnoliopsida; order Lamiales; family Acanthaceae; genus Hygrophila; species Hygrophila difformis. The sequence goes on along the minus strand of JAOANR010000006.1, from coordinate 30,335,049 downwards.
TTTTCAATCAAATCTATGTTTTTAATTTAAATATATGTAATAAGGACTAAACTGCATAAAAATAAAGTTTTCTGGAAAAGTAATAGTTTTAAAAAATCAAAGGGTCCAAATACAATGTGAGTGCCCAAATGAAATTTGCAAAAGATCCTCAGGACCAAATTGGTTAGGAAAATAAAAGTTACAGGACCGTTTTTAATATTTGAAATACTTTCTGTACCAAATCGGTCATTATCCCCGTGTTTCAGCCCTAAAAATATGTTGTGGATGGGCCGTGGGTCATTATGAAAATTTTTAATTGCATTTCAATCCAACAAAATGTTGTGTTTCTATTAATATTTGATGGAAAAGACCAAAAATGTAAAAAAAAAAATAAATAATAATCGAATGGGACAAAAAATATAAATTTTAGAAACGTGCAAACAAAAATGGATGAGAGAAAAATTGTGGGACCAAAAGTGAATTTTTCCATTCTTATTAAACCATTATGCAAAATTTAGTGCTTAATTTGTGTAATTTTAAATATTTTCATATTAGATAACTTTCATCATACAATATTCTTTTTACTCAATTTATCTATTTGATTATACAAATTAATTATTATTAAATGTGACTGAAAAAAATGTGTTTGGACATAAATACATTCAAAAGGTGATAGGCAGGATTGTTCAAAGTGCGGTCTAGACCAGATCAAACTGCAAACCAAACCGTATTTTGACGGTTTTGGTTTGGTTTGCGGTTTAAATTTTATAGTTTGGTTTTTTTTATTTTATTACAAAACCGTGATTTGCAGTTGAAGTTTGATTTGGAGAAAAAAATAACCAAACCAAACCGCAATATATATATATGTATATATATATATATTTGTTGTTGTCTTATGCTCTATAGGTTATTGGGTTTGGAGTGACAAAATCATGCAAGATCAAGATTCAATTTTTATTTATTTTCGAATCATTGTCTATGTATTTATAATTGTAATTTTTTTTCCAAGAGCCTCTAACAGTTCTAGTTTATTAAGTATTTGGCTTGTAAACAATGAACTTATGTTTTTTTCTTTAACTTTTAATTAGCATTTTGGAGTTTGGACTATTACACTTACGACTGTAATTCATAGGATTTTATTTTTATTTTAAAAATTTTGGTTAAACCGTAACCAAACCCACTAAATCATTTTTTCGGTTTGGTTTGGTTTGTTTTTTTCCCAAACTATTTTTTTGCGGTTTGGTTTGAGTTTGATGCGAAACCGCACCAAACCAAACCGTATTTACCCCAAGTGATAGGCATGAATCATCTTATGATACTGCAAAAATATATGAGAAAATTTGATGCACTTATGTGAAAATACAATATATTTATATGAACATATGATATACGTATGTATGAAATAGGCAATAAAATCATCTGCCAATAAAAACAAAACCCGCAATAATTACCCATTACTATCTAGTCTAAAGTAATTATAATAATCAAAATACAAATGAATATATCACATGATTAAACAGGCAAGCCGATTCCTTCACAAATCACAATGACTTTTGGTGTTTTATGATGGTTTGGTATCCTTTTTTTTTTTTTGGGTTCTGAATTTTAATTTTTTTTCCCTACATTTCTTTGGTTTGATACCATTCTTTTAAGGATGAATCTATCTGTCTCAAGAACATTTTGAATTTTGAGGTGCAGATGGGTGATTGGCACATTGTGCATATTGTGGAACATATTGGGTACAATGGATGGAGACACAGTGACATAGGGCAGAGGTATAGGGGAACAGAATCTAGCCAATATTACATTGCCAGCCATAGTTGTCTGTCCTTCACTTGATGCCTTGAGCCACAATGTCAACATCTATGGTTTCTCTTCATCTTTTTATTCCTACGTTATTATGCTTCCCCTCTTTTTCGAAGTGTTATATTTGATTTTATTTTACGAAATTTAAGAAAAAACATTAATATATTAATTAATAGTAAATGAAAAAATGAGATATTTTTTAGGTGTGCCAAATGAACTTTTAAGTGCTTATAAAAAAAAAAATCAATTTTTAAGCTTCTTTGTGCCCCTAGAGTAATGGGTAAAACCTAAGGTATTTTCCTAATAATAATAATAATAATAATAATAATCTATAAAAACAATATCCCTTATGAACAGTAACATACTCTTATGAACAGTAACATATCAATTTTCTCTCACAAAAATCCTGCCGTAGATCGAAACTTGTTTAGTGACAATATCCGGATTAGTGTTGTCTGAATTTTAGGGTTAGGTAAAATGATGATTAGGAGAATAGGGGTGTGAAGATTGATGAAGAACAAGAACACACACAAAAGAAGATGAGACTAAGTTGTAAAATAAAATATAATGAAACTTATGAATGAAGGGGACCCGAACTTGCCAAGGGAAATGAGTCAAGCTCAAGACAAATGGCTTCCTTCAAGTGCATCATTCATTGACAATCCATCGAGCAAGTTTCCAACTTGATGGCGTGACTGAAATGAACGCAAGTTCAAGACAAACACGGATGGGGGAGAACACTTTTGAAAGAGTGCTCTCGGTTGTGAACTTTGAAAATATGAGAGTTGATTTCAATATTAAGCAAAATTGTTTACAAATGAAGGGGGAGGTCATATATATCGGACAAGCCCCTTGGGAAACAAGAGAAATGAAAAATACATCAAAATTGGCCTAATTCGGTTTAGGGGGAATCAATTCGGTCTATGGTGTAAACCGAATTGGTATGGCCTAGATCGAATTGGGACCAATCCTATCTATTACAAAAGAGAAAGGGGTGCCAATTCGGTTTAGACCGAATTGGTCATAAGACCGAATTGGACACTTACAAACATTACAAGTAATAGTAATAATAATAACAGTCAGAGGGCAATTCGGTTTATGTGATGCAATTCGGTTTAGACCGAATTGGCCAATAGACTGAATTGGGAGTCTTGGAAAATAATTGCTGACTAATGCGGTATAGGCAATTCGGTCTAGGAAGCAATTCGGTCTAGACCGAATTGGGGTATACCGAATTGAGAGAGTGAGTAATTTTTCTAAGGCATGGGGCAATTCGGTCTAGGCCAATTCGGTCTAGACCGAATTGGCTATTTCGAATTGGCTAGACCGAATTGGTCCCAATGCCTTAGCCAAATTTCACACGTTCTTATTTTCTATACTATTACAAAATAAGTCCGACGTCCAGTGGTGGTTCCGGCTGCTTTCCGGCCACTTTCCGACGAACTCCGTTTTGGGCCTGTTCATGCTTGTTGGGCTTTCCTTGTGCATCCTAAGGCCTTCTTCCATCTTTATTTAAATCCGATGTGAGGAATCCATATTAATGGATTCCGAGCTTGTCCGGTCTTGATCTATCCGGATCATTATTTTCAGTTTTTGGGTTCCCGTGGTTTCAGATTATCTGCTTCCTACAAGAAAATTTATACAGTGCATCAGAAAATTTCTTGGCCTTTTGTTTGGACACTGGCCCTTCGGGGATTATTGGAATAACTAATCCATTGGTTCTGGCGACTACGCCATCCCCACCCCCTTGGGAAGGTTGAGACATCAACCGATCAGAATCCAACTCAGCATCTCTTTCGAAAAGAGATAAATCAGCAACATTGAAAGTCGGATTAATATTAAAGTCATCAGGAAGCTCAATCCGATAGGCATTGTCATTGATTTTCTCTAGGACTTTGTAAGTTCCTGTCCCACGAGATGCAAGTTTGCCATGTGTTTGTGCAGGAAAACGTTCTTTTCTCATGTGCACCCAGACCCAGTCTCCTGGTTTCAGCAACAGCCTTTTTCTGCCCCTGTTGGCAAATTTGGCATATGTTTCTGATGCCTTCAACAAGTTGTTCCGAACCTTCTCGTGCAGATCCTTGATTGCCTTAGCCCTATCCCTGCCATTGAAGTTAAGACGCTCACTACTAGGTAGTGGCAGAAAATCGAGAGGGGTCATCGGGTTAAATCCATAAACGACCTCAAAGGGCGACATGTGTGTGGCACGATGAATGTGACGATTATACGCAAATTCAATGTAAGGTAAACATTCATCCCAACTTTTGGAGCTCGAAGAAGTAATTATGCGCAGGAGGTTACCCAACACACGATTTACCGCTTCTGTCCGTCCGTCCGTCTGAGGATGGTAAGACGTTGAGAACAAAAGTTGTGTACCCATCTCACGCCAAAAGCCTTTCCAGAAGTAGCTTATGAACTTGGCATCGCGGTCAGACACGATTGACTTTGGTACTCCATGAAGACGTACCACTTCTCTGAAGAATAGATTCGAGATATGCCTGGCGTCATTAGTCTTCGTACATGGTATGAAATGTGCCATCTTGGAGAATCGATCAACTACCACAAATATTGAATCTTTGCCTCTTGCAGTCCGTGGTAGTCCAAGCACGAAGTCCATTGATATGTCCAGCCAGGGTCCTTCTGGCACAGGTAATGCTTGATATAAGCCGTGGGGTTTAACAGTTGACTTGGCCTTCAGACAGACCAAGCACTTGGCAATGAAGCGAACAACCTGGGCTTGCATCTTTGGCCAGTAGAACTTTTCGATGAGAATCCCCAGAGTTGCATCTTTCCCAAAGTGTCCCATGAGACCACCTCCATGAGCCTCTTGAATCAGTAATTCTTTAACAGATCCCTTTGGGATGCATAATCTGTTTCCGTAGTACAGAAACCCGTTTAGTTGGGAAAACTCCTTGAATCCATTCCGCTTCGTCCTCTCATACAACACTCTGAAATCTTCGTCAGTGGAGTACTGACTCTTGATATGCTCAAATCCAAACAGATGAGTAGTTGCAAATGTGGCCAATGTTGTTCTTCTGGAGAGTGCATCTGCAACCACATTGTCTTTCCCTTTCTTGTACTTAATTACGTAAGGAAAGGACTCTATAAACGTGCTCCACCGAGCGTGCCTTTTGCTCAATTGTCCCTGAACCCTTATGTGCTTAAGCGTCTCATGATCAGTGTTGATCACGAATTCTCTTCCTCTCAGATAGTGTTGCCATGTCCTCAAAGATTGAACAACATCATATAGTTCCTTGTCGTACGTGGAATAATTCTGTTGTGCTCCACTGAACTTCTCACTGTAGTATGCTATTGGTCTCCTTTCTTGAAGCAAAACTGCTCCCATGCCCGTACCTGACGCATCACTTTCGATTTCGAATGGTAAGTCGAAATTTGGTAATGCTAGGACAGGTGCATGAGTGAGCTTATCATTAAGGTCGTCAAATGCTTTCTGTTGTGCTAGTCCCCATTTGAACGGAATGTCTTTCCTGAGCAGTGCAGTGATTGGAGCCGCAATGACGCTAAACTGTGGGACGAATCTTCTGAAGAAACCACTCAAACCCAGAAAACTGTGTACTTCATGCACAGTGGTTGGCGGCTTCCAGTCAGTTATAGCCTTGATCTTTGATTCGTCCACTTTCAGTCCATCTTTTCCTACGACAAACCCAAGAAATGTCACTTCCGGTACACAGAAGCTACACTTCTCAAAGTTGGCGTACAAGCGAACTTCTGTCAATCGATCCAGTACCTGTTGCACATGATTTACATGATCGATTAGAGTACAGATGTAAATAAGAATGTCATCAAAATAAACTACTACAAATTTTCCTATGAATTGTCTAAGAGTCTCATTCATCAAACGCATAAATGTAGAGGGGGCATTCATAAGGCCGAATGGCATAACAAGCCACTCATATAGACCAAACTTCGTCTTGAAGGCGGTCTTCCATTCATCCCCTGGTTGCATTCTGATTTGATGATATCCGCTCTTTAAATCGATCTTGGTAAAAAGACTAGCGCCACCGAGTTCATCTAGCATGTCGTCCAGTCGGGGAATTGGATGACGATATTTGACCGTAATAGCATTGACTGCCCGACAGGCAACACACATACGCCATTCGCCATTCTTCTTCGGAACAAGTAAGACTGGAACAGCACACGGAGACAAACTTTCTCAAACCCAACCTTTTTCGAGCAGTGCTTGTACTTGCCGCTGAATTTCCATTGTTTCCTCGGGATTCATGCGGTACGCAGGTCTGTTGGGGATCGAAGCTCCGAGTACAAAGTCAATACGATGTTCCACACCTCGGAGTGGTGGTAAACCAGCTGGCACTTCTTCCGGAAAGATATCCTGATTTTTGTCGAGCATTCTGGAAAATTCCAAAGGCAAATCAGGTGCAGTATGAACAGTTCTATTGAGAGATTCATCAAGTTTAATTAATGCAAGAAAACAGTGACCTGAGAAGTCAGGTTCTTTTGCTGCTTGCTGAAATGTTGTTTTAGTCAATATCAGACATTGATCCAAGCTTGATGAATCTTCACCTATTTTGGCTTTTCCTTTTTCCCTTGCCTTGTGGTCAGCTTCCGCTTGAGCTACTTTATTTTTCAACTTCTCCTGGTCTAATCTGACGGCTTTCATAGATAAAGGTTTAAATAGATATTCTTTTTGCCCATGTTTAAAATATAAAACATTAGATCTTCCTCGGTAAGTGGCGTCCTTATCATAAAGCCACGGTCTTCCAAGCAAAACGTGACAAGCGTTCATGGGAAACACATCACATAATACTCTTTCCGAGTAGGTACCCTTCGTGATAGGGACCCATGCCTGTTGGGAGACCTTGGTCTTGCCACTGTTGTTCATCCAGTGTAGTAAGTAGGGGATTGGAATGCTCCTCTGTTGGTAGCTGCAATCTGTGCACAGTATACAAACTAACAATATTGGTGCAGCTTCCGTTATCAATGGTGCAACGAAAATGGAAGAGATTTTCCCTTTGTTCGTTGGGTGAGACTTCTGGCTCTCTGTCAGCGTTTAGCACCCTCATGGCTACCAGCAGATTCACATCTTCCTCATTGTCCTCATTGATTTCTGGATTGACTGGTTCATCAATTTGATAGCACCTTGGATCTTCGTCACAGTCATCCTCATCCTCAAAATCAACAACTTTGAATACTCCTGGTTCAATCTCGATCACAGGTCTTTCATCCTCGCCTGTATTGAGTATAGCCACTCGTCTTGGATTATTGCACTCATTTGCATAATGGCCTTTCTTGCCGCATTTCCAACAAGTGATTTCTCTTTTGTCTTTGGCGGGTGGATGTTGAACTCGCCTCGGATTCCGGTTCCGATCTTCCCGGTTGTATTCCCTGAAATTTTTACCCAGTTCAAACCTTTTAGGCCTGTAACCTCCCTCATCACGAACCGGCGATGGTGTTGGCTGGAGGATTTTGGGTTTCTCTGTCCTCTCGGGTGGTCGGATTAACCATGGCTTGTTTGGGTTGTAACCTGTAGAAGTCCGGTGGGTTCTCCTTTTGAGTTGGGCCTCAAACTTTGCGGCTTTTCTCACCAGATCAGTGATATTCACATACCCTCTGATGTCCATTTCTTCGAAGATTTCGGGTCTCAAACCTTTCTCGAATCTGGTCAGGGTGATCAAAGGATCTTCATTGAACTGTGCTCGCATCATGAGCATTTCCATTTCGCGGTAATATTCTTCAACAGTCCTTGATTCCTGCTTCAGACTGATCACCTTCATGTACATATCTGGTTTGTAGGTAGGAGGCACGAATCTTCTCTCCATGAGTTGCAGAAAATATTCCCAGTCGGTGACTTAGGGTTGTCCGGCATTGTGATGATCAATTGTGAACTTTTGCCACCAGAGTTGGGCATAATCTTTGAATTCTTGAACTGCCAACTGGATATTCTTGAAATCAGAGTAGTTGTGGCAGTTGTAGATCATTTCCATTGTGTTCCTCCAATCGTGGAATTCATTCGGATCACTAGTCCCTCTGAAAGTAGGGATGGTGAATTTGATACACTGCAGATTGTCATCCACGTCATCGTGATCATCACGGTCCATTACAGGCGCATTCTGGTGCCGATTTTGCATAGGTGGTGGAGGCATGGCCAGAGGATCATTGATGCGTAACCCTTCGACTGCGACAGGAGGGGGAGGGATTGGAGCCATCGGAGGTGGTGTTCTTCGGGTATCGGGCCCTTGCCGATGATCAAATGTCCCTATCGTGACTTGTTCCGCTTCCCTTTCAGCTATGGCCTCCTCTGCATCAGCCATGTCAGTTCCTTGGACGTGACTGTTGCTCCCAGATGCTCCATTTTGTCCGGAGGCGGAAGGATGATAGAAAGCATCTTCCAGCCTTCGTTCAACCCGTTGCATCAATCGTTGTGCCAACGCCTCATCTTGTAATTTCATGCGTCCTGCAAATTCATTGCTCAAATTATCAATGCGCTCATTTACGGCAGTAATATTTGAAACATTAACATCAAGACTTTGCTTAAGGGTTTCGAAATCAGCCCTTTTAACAGTATTCTCGCTCATTGATCGTAGCATTTCCATGATGTCAGTCAAATTTGGCTCTGTGTTTCCTGCCATGATACTTAGAAAAATAATATAGATATAAGGTAGGTCAGAAAACAAGTGCTGAAATATATAGAGTGATCTCTCAAATTTGCACTGAATCCTGGTTCTCAACACCACTTCAGTTCGTCACCTGCTCAGATAGTTCAATCAGATGCAAGAGAAGTACACACAGATATTTCGTACGCACAGTTCAAGAGTCAAATGAACCGTTCGACTCAATCAAGAAAAGCACAGATATGTATGCATGTACTGCAATCGGATCAAGTTCACAGTTTTAAACAGATATCGCAAGCGAAGAACAGTGATATTTGTCCCAATTTAGAAGTGGAAAAATAAAGCTCACAAATTTACTCAATGACTTCTCGGGCTAGGTTTCACAAAATGCCAGTCACGATATCCACTTTATTGTACAAGTACTCATGTGGCTTCTCGGGCTAGGTTTCAGATTGTGCCAGTCCGATATTCATTTTATTGTAAATTCACTCAAAACACTCAAATATGTGAAAAGGAGAAAATAATACTAGAGATGGAATTACACCACAACACTTGAAAAATTCTGGGTGCTCAATTCGGTTTAGAGGAGCCCAATTCGGTCTATGTTGCACCAGGAGACCGAATCTGAAAGAGACCGAATTGATGGCTTCCAAATTGATGATGCGTAATTTCCTTCAGGAAATTTGGTCTAGGGTCGATTCGGTTTAGACCGAATTTGATGGAGACCGAATTGGGGTGTTGAACTTTGGCAATTTTCTTCCGTATGAGGATTGGTGCGGTCTATGCTAGCTAATTCGGTCTAGTCCGAATTGAGGGTAGACCGAATTGCTTCCGAATTGGTTGGTCCGCAAATTTTGACTTTCTTCCTCCTTTTTCGGCTGAATGTCTTGTACCTCCTTGGGGAATTAAATGCTACAGATTTCTTTACAATATATTCATATTAAACAAGGAGCCGAATTTGCACATGATTGGACATTTAATGATCACGGCTACACATGCTAGCCTCTTCTCATGCAAGATCAAACTTACACTATTACATCAATTTGTCAAGAACAAGATGAACCTTGTCAAGAACAATATGAAACCAAGAAAAAAAGTCTCACTCCTAAACCCAAAAACCCTTCATTGTTTGCTCTTAATAATCTTGTTTAATCCAATGAACTCAAGCAATCATGCAAGCACATTCATACATGAGATTAGGACAACAAGACTAACATCAACAACAAACAAGAGATGGAAAAAATGTGGTATGGCCGAGAGTTACAAGGTACGAAATATTTTTAGGGTTTTCACAGATTTTTATATGGATGAGAACACAAATAACACACGGATAATAACAAGAAAATATGGAGAATAATCCTATTGCACCAACAAGTTTGGCTCTGATACCAAATTTTCTATAAATATGCCGTAGATCGGAACTTGTTTAGTGACAATATCCAGATTAGTGTTGTCTGAATTTTAGGGTTAGGTAAAATGATGATTAGGAGAATAGGGGTGTGAACATTGATGAAGAACAAGAACACACACAAAAGAAGATGAGACTAAGTTGTAAAACAAAAGATAATGAAACTTATGAATGAAGGGGACCCGAACTTGCCAAGGGAAATGAGTCAAGCTCAAGACAAATGGCTTCCTTCAAGTGCATCATTCATTGACAATCCATCGAGCAAGTTTCCAACTTGATGGCGTGAGGGAAATGAACGCAAGTTCAAGACAAACACGGATGGGGGAGAACACTTTTGAAAGTGAAACTTTTGACGAGTTTCATCAACACGAGTAATTTTCTGAAATATCAGGTTTGGATTTATTAAATGAAAAGAGTTATGATTTAGGGAAGGGGTTTAAGGATATATTAAGATTTTCCTTTTTATTACTCATGTGGGGTGTTTTGATCTCAAATGGCGCTGTGGTCCTTCCCGCCATGAAACTTTTGACAAGTATCACGATGCAACCGGGATTGACCGTCAGTCTGTCACCCTGAAAGTCCCTGGTATCTGCGCCATGATACTTCTCATAATTTCATGTCACGGAAGCACCTGCCATGAAGCTTTTGAACATCTTCCCACTGTATGAGTATTTTCCCAAAATGTTGTGTTTTTATTTACTCGTGTCAAGAAACTGTGCTCCCGAAAGCGCATGGGTCAAAAATTGCAGTAATTTATAGTAAGTACCGGATCGTTCACTGGAGGATGTGCGATGGAAGCAAGGCCCACGTCGTTTACTAAGATTTTCCACTCGGTTACTCGTTTCAAGTTTTGCAAGGGTTTTCTAACAACTACTTGACATAAATTAAACCAGATCATGAAAGCAGTAAAAATTATCCTACAAAGCATGGTAAATTAGGTCGAAGAAAGCAATTAAATCTATACTACGAAAGCAATATAAAATTATGCTACTCTATCTAGAAAGCAAGTTTAAATATGACAGAAGGAACAGGGAGGAAATAATAAAGATTGGACAAGATTCAGATGAAACACAATTTAAACTTCCATTTTTAATACACAGATCTTAGCTTGGGATAATCCTCTAGTTAGCTAACTCTCATGCTTTCTGCACCATGTTCCCTTTAGCAGACAGGTACTTATGGTGAGAATTTACATGCTCTTAAGACAACAACTTCTAAGATACCACAGACTCACAACTGCCCTCACATGGCCATGCTAAGGCGTATCATTCATCTGTGGTGGATAAGCAACACCTAACATATCATTAGTTGACATGCCAAGTACTCCTATCATTCCCCCATGTCACACCCAAAGTTTCAAATAAAGCCCCAAACCATTCCATAACTCTCAAACCTTTTAACAGATGGACAGCCCCTAATTCTTCCGAGTGACCTCTATGAAAACATTTAAAAGAAAGCAGTAAAGAAAGCTGTAAAGAAAGCATTTAAATCTATCACTCGGAAGCGTTAAAAACGTCTCTTTCCGTTAGTATAAAAGAGCCCCTGGTCTTGGTGACCAGATGCAGATCAATAACCCCCGAGATATCAATAAGCCACAGGGCTTACAACATCTGGGTAGTTATGAGATACAAACTAAATGAAACAGATCCATAAATGAACCTATTCCGGATGTACTCACTCAAGACTCAATTCTAGACTTTGGCAAAAGAAGATAGTAGTCGAAGGAATACTCGACCTTACCTTAGAAATTCACCAAGGCCTATATGTTGTTCCTCTAGTATTATTTATCACATCTCATCTACACCCAAGTGGATATTGACTTAATGCGATATCTAATATCAGATTTCCAACACACAGCAATTTTGAGAAACCACTGGATATTTGAAAATCATTCCCTAGACAGGTACTAAACTCTCAATTAAAACACAGATCCTTTCAGTCTAGATGAGACCTAATCGCTGACTCTGCTTCTAAGCTCTCAAAATCAATCCCCAGTGGAAGATGAATTAGTCATAACTGTCGAATTTATCCCTTACTCAGATCCGGATTTTATAAAGGAATTTTTGTTGGAAGTTTATTATGCAACATCAGATTTAAATCAAGACTTCTGTGTCCGAAGGGATGGATCCCCAAAATAGCAATAAGACCGGAACATCTACATAATAGTATCATGCATACAAGTATATGAAAAGGAAAATAAAACACCCCAAAATATATGGTGGGGTTAGACAGAATGTGATACACAAGAGTGGATTAGCCAGAGATAAGAAGAAATCGACTAAAAAGAGTGCCAGAGATAGTTGGGGTTCTCCGGACTGCAAACATCTGCTGTCCGGTTCCCAATTTTCCCAGATGATTGATTTTAGAAAAAAAGAATTCCAAACCACGGTGACCGCCGTCGTTGAGTTTTCTTTTGTCTATGAGTAGAAGAAGAACCCACATATTTCTTGTTGTAATATTTCTCAACTGATGTTGGTCGACATCAGTTGATACTATTGCAACTTGAATTCAGGTTGAGAAATTAAGATAAGGAAAATTAAAATTGTATCTGATTAGGAATTGGCTGAGTGACTAATCGAAACTCTTAGTGAAGAGAACGCTCGCCGAAGCTTCCACCAACCACTAACCAGATCATGCAAAATAACAGATAATGATTGACACACAGAAGACGGGTTAATCGATATCCCTATGAAGGGACCTTTCACCAACATTAATCTGTGGTGTTTCTCATTATCCGTTCATACACACAACGAAAGAGAAAATTTGAAAATAAGGAAAATATTTTTTGGTATTGTGTGGGTGTTAAGCACACAATAAGTGGACACTAATGGGTTGAAATGTGTAATGGATAGAAATCAGATGAACTGGGCCTAGGCCCAATACACCCATGCAACTTACACAAATCATGAAAGAAAATATTTTTGGAGTTTTCAAAATAAAAGGATAGTTCAATTCGAATTATTGGGGTAATTCGAATTGAGAATGCATGAAGAATGAAGTATTACTTTAACCAATTAATCCTTGCAAAGAAATGAGATATCATCTAATTCGAATTGTTGAGCAATTCGAATTAATTCGAATTGGACAATTCGAATTGGTGAAGTCCTTTCATTGCTCAAAATTGACTAAGGCATATACCTCAAGAGGAGGGTGAATTCGAATTGTTCAGCAATTCGAATTAATTCGAATTGCACAATTCGAATTGGTAAGAGATGGAAAATAAACTAAGGCATGAATGGATGGTATGCAATACAATGTGGTTTCCCTTCCCAATTCGAATTAATTCGAATTAGAGAATTCAAATTGGTTGAAAACCACATGAAGGAAATTTTTGGTTATGCAATTCGAATTTCTTAGGCAATTCGAGATAATTCGAATTGCCTCAATTCGAATTACACATTTTTGAACAACAACAATTTTTGTTCTCACAAGTATGGGTTAGGTGAACACTGTGCTGTAATGATGGGTTTAGATTTACTAAATCCCTCATCTCACATCAATGTCACTTCACAGCCACCCTAGTGAAATTTTCAAGAAATAAACAAACACATGTCCAGTGGGTATTGGCAAGATTTAAACCCTATTTCTACAAACAAAGGATCAAAGATCAAAGAACCTAAAACATCTAGTTATCTAAGAACTGCATGAATAAACTAAGAACACTCAAGTTATCTAAGGAAGTATAAAATACAAATCAAGGCAGGAAAAATAAGGCATAAAGATAAATATTAACAAACCTAAAAACATCTAAAATCTAAGAACACTTATTTGAAGCTCTAAGGCACAAAATCAAGCCAAAAACCCACCAAACATGCATTTATTAAGTTTGAATGTCAACTAGGACATAATAAATGTAACCTAGTTGAAACAAACAAACATGCTAAGCATTTATTTCTAGAGAAAGCATTAAAGAGTGCCAAAACACATGAATAACACCATTTCTGGAAATTTTTCTTGTATTGACACTTTGAAAGCAAAATAAAGAACCCAAAACCATCATTAACTTGAAGGTAGGGTTTATTCTAACTAGAAAGCTTGTAAAAATTCTGGAAATGGCTACTCTAAGTGTTACACAAACTGCTTCTACACTAAACTAAGATCAAAGCATGTAAAGATTACACTACTTGCAAGAAAAATAAACTAAACTAAACTAACTACCTACCTAACCCTTAAGGGGTGTGGAACCTCCTGTTGTTCTTTTTGTCCCAAGCTGCTTTTTGGCAAAATTCTTGATCTCCTTTTTTTTGTTGTGGAAGCTCTGCTTTTATAGACAAACTTCAAAACCCTAGGCCCACCAATGTTGTGCTCATGCTCCACAGCTTCAATGAGTGAAGTTCGAATTAATTCAATCAATTCGAATTAATTCGAATTGTGAGGTCTCCTCCTTGAGCTGGAAATGTGGCCTTCAGTTGTCAATTCGAATTGTTGTGAAGAATTCGAATTGGTCTTTTCTCGAATTGGATGAGGGTTTCTGCTTGCTTCCTTGCATTTGTTGGCAATTCGAATTGTTTGTGCCAATTCGAATTAATTCGAATTGAACAATTCGAATTGCATCTTCTTGCCTTTGGGTTTCTTCTCTCTTCATTCCCTAATTCGAATTAATTCGAACTTGAACAATTCGAATTAGGCTTCTGCATCCCTTCCAACACTTACCATTTCTTTGTTCTCTTCAGCAATTCGAATTGTGTGCAATTCGAATTAATTCGAATTGCACAATTCGAATTGTGCTTCAACACTTGACCAAATTTCAGTTGTGGGATTTTCAATCTTTTTCCCATCTTTTTGGATTTTTGTGGGCTCTTTTATTCTTTTGCCCATCTTTTCATTCCTTTTTCTTTTCTTTTTCCTTTTTTCATGTTTATGGATTTTTCTAACACAAATACAATTAAAAATTGCATATTTTGTGTCTTTTCATTACCGGCTTGATGTTTTTACAAACTAGCATTAATCTGTTAAATTCAACTGTTTTTTTATTACAATAAGATGGAAACACGATCAAAATGTCCATCTCAGACACGGAAATGGATTGAAAATAATGGACAATTTTGGCCATTATCAAGTGCTCTCGGTTGTGAACTTTGAAAATATGAGAGTTGATTTCAATATTAAGCAAAGTTGTTTACAAATGAAGGGGGAGGTCATATATATAGGCCAAGCCCCTTGGGAAACAAGAGAAATGAAAAATACATCAAAATTGGCCTAATTCGGTTTAGCGGGACTCAATTCGGTCTATGGTGTAAACCGAATTGGTATGGCCTAGATCGAATTGGGACCAATCCTATCTATTACAAAAGAGAAAGGGGTGCCAATTCGGTTTAGACCGAATAGGACACTTACAAACATTACAAGTAATAGTAATAATAATAACAGTCAGAGGGCAATTCGGTTTATGTGGTGCAATTCGGTTTAGACCGAATTGGCCAATAGACCGAATTGGGAGTCTTGGAAAATAATTGCTGACTGATGCGGTATAGGCAATTCGGTCTAGGAAGCAATTCGGTCTAGACCGAATTGGGGTATACCGAATTGAGAGAGTGGGTAATTTTTCTAAGGCATGGGGCAATTCGGTCTAGGCCAATTCGGTCTAGACCGAATTGGCTATTTCGAATTGGCTAGACCGAATTGGTCTCAATGCCTTAGCCAAATTTCACACGTTCTTATTTTCTATACTATTACAAAATATGTCCGACGTCCAGTGGTGGTTCCGGCTGCTTTCCGGCCACTTTCCGACGAACTCCGTTTTGGGCCTGTTCATGCTTGTTGGGCTTTCCGTGTGCATCCTAAGGCCTTCTTCCATCTTTATTTAAATTCGATGTGAGGATTCCGAGCTTGTCCGGTCTTGATCTATCCGGATCATTATTTTCAGATTTTGGGATTCCTGGGGTTCCAAATTATCTGCTTCCTGCAAGAAAAATTTATACAGTGCATCAGAAAATTTCTTGGCCTTTTGTTTGGACACTGGCCCTTCGGGGATTATTGGAATAACTAATCCATTGGTTCTGGCGACTACGCCAAATCCCCTTATGAACAGTAACCTACCTATATCCATAATATTCACTTTCTACACGCAGTCCAATATACATATTTAATGCTTTATAACTCAAAATGTGTATAAGTAAAAATTCTAAAAGTTTGATATTTTATTAAATCTACATGATGTCTCGAATCCAACGAGATCCTACTTGACTATGTTTTTTCTTCTATAGATGTTCTATAGACATGAGTAAAAGTTGGATAATAAATAGTAACAAAAGTCAATTATTTTTCACAATAAAAAAACCGAGGAAGTATATAAAAGCATGATGCGCTTTCAATATATAAGAGAACCAAATTTGAGCGGAAATTCACATTAGATGATTTAATTTCATTAATTATTATGAATAAAAAATACTACCAAATATGGAACAAAAACTTTATGGGTTGATATTATATTTATTATTTAAATATAATTTTAGTATTTGTTATTATTCTTTAACAAATAAGAGCTTTATGAATTAAAATTATATTTAATACTACATGATAACAAATTCTAATAAATACTTTATAGATTGATATTATATTCGTCAATGAATAACAAATATTTGTATTAGATAGATTAACTAAATTATAAAAATTGTATAAGTTAATCAAAATATGCTTATACATCCCACAAAATCATATCATTATGAAATTCGTGATGATGGTGCATTCAATAATATTTTTTGCATAATTATTTCTAAATTTTAATTCACAAGAGTATTTTCTTATATTTTTTAATTTAATTTTGAAATATCTACATCGTTTTGAAATTTCTAATTTCTCAAGGCTTTAGTATAAATCAATATTAATAATCAATTATCATGTGCAACTGTGATTTCATATACTTCATTTGCCTATGTGTTGCATTATAGCTGTGAGTAGAAAGTATTTTATCTTTCATGTTTCATTTTTTCTCTTTTTATACTATTGTTTATAGTATAATATTTTTTTAAAGCGTTTATTTTCTCGATTGGTGTGCAATGTATACATGAACTCATGTAATACTTAAAATAGTTTAAGGAGCTTTGGGGATGCAATCGACATAATAAAGCTGACAATTTTATTTGTTAAATTCGATTTTTTTATTCACATTTTTCACATTCCCGCCCATTGGGCAGGGGTAATACTAGTAATAATAATAAAAAAAACATTGAATGCCAAAAGGCAGCGGTGAAATGTTAAATGCCAATCCTTGAAATCCAAAAATTTACTGTAAACACTAAATATTTTATATTCTAAGCTAAATTGTAAACTATATTGATAAACTCTAAAGACTTCAGAAACTTGTGTCATAAATTTTTATTTTGACAAAAAATAAATAAATAAAACTTTAAAAAATCCATACAAAAACAACCTTTCATCACGTATAAACCAACTCAAAATGAAAATCTACTTGAACGCATATACTCTCCCAATTCCCAAACTGGCAACTGCCCACCCACATTAGAAAAGAATGGAACCATGTCCAAGAAGTGATCGGATTAGGGGGAAAAAAAAACAGAAAGAAAAAGTTAGAAAACAAATATATGATATTAGGGACTAGGGAACGGAATGAACGAAATGAGAACTTGGCCTAGTGTTGTACAATTTTGCCGGAAATTAGGTATGTCATTCATATCATACCGAAATATACCAAAAATATCGAAATTTTTGGTACGGTATATAGCCGTGCCGAATATTTTTGATATGGTATTGGTGTCAAAATACAAGATATTCGGTATACCGAAAATATTGGAATACCGATATATTGTGTAATATAGTATATATAATTACATGTTTTAAAAAGAAATATATATTACATATTTATTAGTAAACAAAAAAATTCTAGTTAAGGTCCAAACCCAATTTTTAATAACCTAATTAAATTTATATTTATTATAAAAAAAAAAATCCTAATTCAAATTTCAATTCTATTTAAATGACTACATTTATTTATTTAAGTTTAAAGTTTAAATAATACTTATCCTAATTCTTTTTGGGTGAAGTTATTTATCCTAATTTGATCTAACATGTATTTATAACTTTCATTTTTTTAGTAATAGTGGCATGTTCTGGTCAAGCTCATAATTAAGCATTATCTTTGATCTTCAATTCTAGCGTGACTTAGAAGGTATTAATATTTAATCATGATCATATATAAATAAATAAATGTCAAATTAAATTTATATATTACTAATTACTCCCTCCGTCCCAGCTCAAATGTTTCGTTTGACTTTTTGACACTGTTCATTGTTTAACTTTTACTCGATGTTATTATAAATATATATTTGAAAAAAATAGTCGAGTTCAGTCTTGTTAGATTCGTCTAATCGCATAGTTTTGGAATATATATTTCACATAATTTTTACTTGTATATATTTTGAGATATTAACAATTTAAAAAGTGTATTAGATTGTGTGCAGAAATCAAGTGAGACATTTCAAATGGGACATCTGGAGTATTTTTTAAAACTTTTGCAGATAAAAAAGAATGAACTATTGTGTGGTTAATTTTATATATGCTAGAACATATTATTAATGCCCTCTAAAGTTTATTTATAACACTATTGATATTTTTCTATGTGCCATGGAAGCCGGAACAAGAGCACTACTGATCCCCGCATTTTCCGATGGACCGGTATCCCAGCAGCGGACGAAGAAGTTCACAACCAGAATTGCTGAGCTGCTGACCCAGAATTTTGAAGAGGAGCTGATGAAAGCCAAAGCCGGGAAGATGGGTTTGAAGCTGCTAATCCAAATAGAAGAAGACCCAAGACCCACTCAAATGGATCCGAAAGCGCACAATTGATCGGAAGCAGCCGGATGTCGATCGCCAGAAGTTGGTCGGAATCCCCGCCGGAACAGCCACCGGAAATCGAACATTTTAGTTAGTGATATATTTTGTAATTCAACAAGTGCATGCATGCACAAGACAATTAAACAAACAGGAGAGAGAAACATGAGAGAGAAGCACAATGCTCATCGCCAACCTCCTCGTCGCTAACCATAGTTTCACGACGGGCCAGCTTCACGACGTGATGTGCAAGAGGCCCCTTTTCCCGTCGCCCACCTCCCCGTCGCTAACCATAGTTTCACGACGGGCCAGCTTCACGACGTGATATTCAAGAGGTCCCTTTTCCCGTCGCTAATAGTTTCACGACGGGCCAGCTCAGCGACGGCCAGTCTAGGATTTCCTTGTTTGTTTAATTCTAGTGTAGGGTATTTAAACCTTTGTATTTTGGGTTGCCTATATATATGGCCTCCCTAACACTTTGTCATTTACCTTTTGAATGAATATATCTTGAAAACACTTTGAGTGTGAAAATATACTTTGTTTGAAAGGTCACCATTGAGTTCATCCATTCGGTTTGGATTCCTTTTGAGCATGGGATGTGTTCAATCATATTGTAGCCATTAGGATTGTCGATTGAGGGATTCTTAACATATATAGTGTGTTGTTGATCCAAAATTGAGCCTTCCAACTTGGCAATCCCACTATTCTCTGTTTTTCCATTTTCATGTTCTTCACTTTGTTCATCCTTGAAAATGTGTCTAATCCAATCCATGGCATATCTATTTGGTATCAGAGCCTACATTAGACCTTATTCCACCATATCATTCCATCTTACATCTCAAAAACCCAAAAAAAGTTGTTGTTCTTGAGTTTCTTATTTTATGTTTACTGTTCCATCAATTTCCATGCCTGAAACTTCGATATTTCTGAAATCTGTTGTATATTTTAGTTCATTGGCCCGTTTACATAGAGATTCATATAAAGTTCATCTGATTTGGCCAAGAAATGAGTTGTGTTATGACCATTTCAAGTTTCTAGTATGTTCTTGCCCAAAACTCGAAAATATTGCCATTTTTGCTCTTGGATCTTCATGTTTTCGTGTTAGTGTGTTTATTTTGGATTGGATGTTTGGTTTTAGGTGTTAATTGGTATTATATGTTGCAAAATATCCATTTTGAGTGTTAAACCGAGAGTGGGTTTTGTTGGGTTTTGTTTGAATATTCAAGTATGTTCTTGAATGTTCAAGTTTGATTCAAATTAAGGTTTTGGGGTTGTGTTATTTTTATTTTGTTTTGGGACAACAAATCAGGTAGTACACTCCAAATTTTGGGGTTTTAATTAGGGTGTCCTTTATCCGAAAAGCAAGGGGATATTCTTACAAGATTGTTGGAAAACTAGTGGTGGGTCAACATCAAGCTGGACCAAAAGTCCCCGTCGCTAACCTCACCTCCGTCGCTAACCGCCTCCTGTCGCTAGACCACGTTTAGCGATGCAATATCAGTTTCATGACGGAAAGGAGAGAAGCCAGCCACGTCGGTAAACATCCCCATCGCTAACCTCCCGTCGCTAGACCAGGCTTAGCGACGCAACTTTTGTTTCACGACGAGGAAGTAATTTGAAGCAGGACCAGCCACGTCGCTAAGCATCCCCGTTGCTATCTTAGCGACCCAATACTAGCTTCACGACGAGGAAGCATATTGGAGCAGGACCAGCCACGTAACTAAGCACCTCCATCGTTAACCTCCCGTCGCTAAACAGCTTAGCAACGCAATACTAGCTTCACAACGATGAAGCATATTGGAGCAGGACCAGCCATGTTGCTAAGCACCTCCGTCGCTAACCTCCTGTCGCTAAACAGCTTAGCGACGCAATACTTGCTTCATGACCAAAGAGAGAAGGCAGGCCCGTCGCTAAACCCTTCCGCCGCTAACCCCTCCCCGTTGCTAGACCAGGCTTAGCGACACAACTTTTGTTTCACGACGGACAGTCTCACGACAAGCGGTCTCACGACGCCATCTCTCATCCATCATTTCTACTGTACGGTTTCATTGAATTAAATCACGAACAATTTATCGGGTTGAAGTTCCATCAGAGTCTATAACTGACAGTGGAATTTCTCGAGAAATAAGTGCTTGTCACTGTTCCTCTGATTTATTTTACAAACCACAGAGTTGAAGCTCCATTTGCAATGCCAGATAGTGGAGTCCTCAACAGTAAATAGTACCGGGTTACTTCCAATAGCTTGGTGTTATTTATTATTGGGATTGTGTGAGTGAGGCAGAATATTTTTACTCCGAGCATTTTATTTTTGTGAGGTTTTTACTTTACACTTTTAAATTACGAGAAGTCTGGATATTTGCTTGCATTGCTGATTAACGCCGTAAACTGATAATTAATTTAGATTAGTCACACTTCACACACAACTCTGTGTCTTTTCTTTGATAGAGTCGAACACTACAAACTGTTTCTTGCACTGTGCGTCCAACATTTTATTTCTCTTACCATCTGATTGTTGGTCTATACGGTTGAGTACTTTCTGTCTTATTGGAACTAACTGGTAGAGAAACAGGACCTTCAGTGAGAGATACACTTATGAGATCACTCTATATATTTCCGAATATTTCGCTAAATCTGTATACATATATCTAGTTTTCTTCTCTCTTTGATCTGAAATGGCAGGAAATACCGAGCAGAGGCTCAATGAAGTGATGGAGATGCTCAGAACTTTGACTGCAGCTACAGCTGAAACCGCCAAGAGATCTGATCCAGATTCTTTTAGGCGAACTGTAGGTGAGAGTATAATTGCTGTAAATGAGCGTGTAGAAACATTTGTAAATGATTTTTCTGGTAGATTAGCTATCCAAGAGCAAGCTCTTAATACACGCGTCATGCAACGAGTCGAACAAAGGCTGGAAGAAGCTTTCTATCCAACACCATCACCTCCGAACGTCAATCCTGGAAGCACAAGTGGGGTCAACAGGTCGGTAATGGAAGAAACGAAAGCCACCATCGAGGAACAGGGATTACAATTCGGAACCTATAATAGACAACAAGGTCTGCGAGGTCCACGGGCACCACCACCCTCGCCCCCACGACCTCGAGCAACGCAAGATGCCTGGTTCCAGGACCTCCGCCTCCTCTCCCGCACCCACAGCTTGGACAGACCGCCAGTTTACCCGCCTGTCCCCAGAGGCTGAACCTAAATCCAGTTCAAGGGGATCCACCCGTGGTTGACCTTGAAAATGAGGGCCAAGTACCTGTCGAGCAAAACAAATTAGAAGCTGATCTCCGAGGGATCAAATTCATAATTCCAGCATTTAAATGGACAAATAGCCCTGAGGACTTCATTGATTGGAGGCAATCTATTGAGATGATATATGATTGCCAACAATACAACGAATTCACAAAGATCCAGCTTGCCATTTGTGAATTCAAGGATTAAGCTCTGACATGGTGGCAGAAAATCCAACATGATGGCCAACGGCTAGGACTACCAACTATTTCCACATGGGCCGAACTCATGCATGCTATGGAAAAGAGGTTTGTTCTCAGTAGTTATTTTGATGACTTGTACATGAAGGTTAATTTTTGTGTGCAGGGTAATCAAACTATGGATGAATACTACAAGGACTTGGAACGTCTCATGATGAGAGCCCAGATCAATGAGGATGAATCGCTACTAATAGCTAGGTTCAAAAGAGGTTTGAAAAGAGAGGTTCTCGCTGAAGTCAAGTTAAGAACGTACACCGGATTGGAAACACTTGGTATAACTGTCCACTGAGATTGATCGACAACTGAGGGAGGGACCGGTCAAGTCAACAATCATTTCAAATACTACCAAGTAATGGACCATTAAGTCAATGAACAGCCGTCGAAACCCAACGATCAATACGGAAAGCCCAATGCACCTAAGGATGACAGACCCAACAGGCATAAAGCATTTGAGATGGGCAAGGATTTCAAGGATCCATATTGATACAGAAAAGATGAATGGGATAAGCCTAAAAGGGACATCAAGGATGTTACATGTTTCAAGTGTAGGCAGAAAGATCATTATTCCCGAGATTGCACAAAATGCGAAAGACGAATGGTCATGATTGAGCTGGGAATATGGAAAGAGATTGATTCCGATGAGGAATATGAAGAAGCGGAGAGCGAAGAAGATGATAATGAACAGTATCAGGATGAGGGCGATCTGAGCCGAGTAGTCTTGGAGGAAAACGAAGAAGAGTATGTGACGAATTTCATCGCAATGCCGGCACTAACTACAAAGAAAGTTGATGAGCCTAACGACAATGCTCCAGAACAAATGGAGAATCTTTTCCACTATCATTGTAAACTTAAAGGCAATGGGGCCTCACTAATTGTGGACAATGGTAGTTGTGTTAATGTTGTTAGCCTCTATATTGTTCGCAGGCTAGGTATACCAACGCAGGATCACGTGAAGCCATATCATCTACATTGGATGAATGAACATGGGACTATAAAAGTCGCGAAGCAAGCACGGGTACCAATCACTATCGGGCCCTATTCCGAAGAAATTTTATACGATGTAGTTCCCATGACCGCGTGTCATGTGCTATTGGGAAGACCGTGGATGTATGACAAGCGAGTCATATAGGAGGGAAAAAAATGCTCTCTCCTTCCAAGATGGGAAAAGCAGAATCAACATGAAGTCACTACCACCGAAAACTGTCAAAATCGACCATCGGAATTTAGTGGAAAACATCCGAAAAGAGGAAGATGAGTTCAAGAAAAAACAGAGAGATAAAGGGATTGTGATTTATTCTGATAATTCTAATCCATCTCCTTTACTCTTGACAGGTCATGATCGATGCTTGCTGGTCATGAAGCAAGAGCTGAAGCAGCCATTGAAGATGCGCCGATACCAGGTCACTGTTTTCTAGCTTTTGTAAAACCTGTTGAAGATATTTCTAAGAACTCTCCTGCTACACTTAATGTGCCTGATAATTTTCGCAGGATGCTTGAAGATAATATGAATGTTTTTCCTGAAGAACTACCAACTGGACTACCACCTTTGAGAGGTGTAGTGAATCGAATCAACTTCGTACCAGGAGCATTAATACCGAATCGGTCTGCTTACCGCATGAACCCCGAAGAGAGTAAGGAAGTCCAGAAGCAAGTCCAGGAATTTTTGGACAAAGGCTTGGTTTGAGAGAGTCTATCTCCATGTGCAGTGCCGGATCTGTTGGTACCGAAGAAGAACGGAACGTGGAGGATGTGTGTAGACTGCAGAGCTGTGAACGCGATAACCATCAAATATCACCATCCGATTGCACGACTCGATGATATGCTCGATGAGCTGGGTGGAGCAAGCATCTTTACAAAGATTGATTTGATGATATGCTCGATGAACTAGGTGGAGCAAGCATCTTTACAAAGATTGATTTGAAAAGCGGTTATCACCCGATTCGCATGCAGCCAGGAGATGAATGGAAGACTGCTTTCAAAACAAATTTTGGGCTGAATAAATGGATCGTGATGCCCTTCGGACTCACTAACGCTCCATCCACGTTCATGCGACTTATGAATGAGACACTCAGTGAGTTTATTGGAAAATTCGTTGTTGTGTACTTTGATGATATTCTTATTTATAGCCACAACGAATCTGATCATGTCAAGCATGTTGTACAGGTGATCATAAAACTGAGGAAAGCCGAACTGTATGCCAATTTCGAGATATGTACCTTCCATGTGCCTGAAGTCACCTTTTTAGGCTTCGTCGTTGGAGGAAACAGACTCAAAGTGGACGAGTCCAAAATCAAAGCTATTTTTGAATGGACACCACCAACCAACGTCAATGAAGTTCGAAGATTTTCGGGCATGTGCGGGTTCTTTCGATGATTTGTGCCGCAATTCAGTGTGATCGCCGCACCGATGACCTCTCTGCTGAAGAAGGGCTTACAATTTAAATGGGGACCAAAAGTGCAGAAGTCATTTGAGGAGTTAAAGGTTAAACTCACCCATGCACCAGTGTTAGTGCTACCAAATTTCGATATTCCATTCGAAATCGAATGCGATGCCTCAGAAACCGACATGGGCGCAGTGTTGTTGCAAGATGGACGATCGATTGCCTCTCACAGCGAAAAATTTGGAGGAGCTCAACTGAACTACTCCATGTACGATAAAGAATTGTATGCTGTGGTGCAAGCCTTGAGGACATAGCAACATTATCTGCGAGGGTGAGAGTTTATCATCCATATAGATCACGAGACGCTGAAACATATTCGAGGACAAGGGCAGTTGAAGAATGCGAGACATGCCCGTTGGAGCGCATTTATCGAATCATTCCCGTATGTGATCTGTTACAAGAAAGGAAGAGAAAATGTGGTTGCCGCACTATCAAGAAGAATGAGTTTAGCGGTTTTCGCAACCACAGATCTGATTGGATTCGAGCACATAAATGACTTATATGCTCAAGATGCTGATTTTGGGGAAGTGTACAAGAAAGCCGAGAAAATAGCCTTTAAAGAATTTTCTCAACTGAATGGTTTTCTATGTTATGGAAACAAGCCGTGTGTACCGAGAGGATCCGTCAGAGACTTCCTAATTACTCAGGCACACTCTGGCGACATGATGGGTCATTTTAGTAGGATTGCTACAATGAGTATATTGGCAGAACATTTCCATTGGCCAGGGATGGAGAAGCAAGTTGCTGACTTCGTCAACAAATGCATCACTTTCCTTTGAGCTAAATTAACCACCAAACCACGCGGGCTTTACCAAGCATTGCCAGCACCAGAGGGCCTATGGATTAATTTGTCTATGGATTTTGTTTTAGGCTTACCTCGCACTACTCGAGTTAAAGATTCCATTTTTGTTGTGGTTGATAGGTTTTCGAAGACGACGCATTCATACCCTGTGCCAAGATAAATGACGCGCACCACGTGGCCAAAATATTCTTTAATGTAGTTGTAAGACTCCACGGTGTGCCGAGAACAATTGTCTCCGACCGGGACGCAAAGTTTGTATGTTATTTTTGGAAATCCTCGTGGTCTGATAGGACTAGACTGTTTTTTTCCACTGCTTATCACCCACAAACTGATGGTCAGATTAAGGCAGTCAATAGAGTCTTAGATAATTTACTTAGGATTATCACTGCTTCTAATAGTAAGAGTTGGGATGAGTGCTTGTCTTACATCGAATTTGCTTACAATAGACACATACATAGTGCCACACACATGTCACCTTTTGAGGTTGTGTACGGATTTAACCCACTGACGCCACTTGACTTGTTGTTTTGCCTCGCAATGAGCATCTGAATATCAATGGCAGAAACAGAGCAAATGCGATCAAGGAGATGCACAAGAACGTAAAAGAAAGTCTGGTGAAAGCTGCAGAAGCATATGCCAAGTATAACAATCGAGGTCGGAAGGAGCTAAAACTGAACCCAGGGGATTGGGTGTGGCTCAATTGGAAGAAGGAACGATTTCCCGCAAGCCGACGCAATAAGCTATCTCCGTAAGGAGACGGGCCATTCAAAATTTTAGAACAGATTAATAATAATGCATATAAACTGCAATTATCTGAAGAATACGGTCATATTAATCATGTCTTTAATGTTGCAGATCTGACTCTGTTCGAGAGGGACGAGGAAGATCATGGTCGGTTGATGGATCAACCTCCCGGGAGGGGGGGGTGGCATGGAAGCCGGAACAAGAGCACTACTGATCCATGCATTTCCCGAAGGACCGGTATCCCAGCAGCGGATGAGGAAGTTCACATCCAGAATTGCTGAGCTGCTGACCCAGAATTTTGAAGAGGAGCTGATGAAAGCCAAAGCCGGGAAGATGGGTTTGAAGCTGCTAATCCAAATAGAAGAAAACCCCGGACCCACTCAAATGGATTCAAAAGCGCACAATTGATCGGAAGCAACCGAATGTCGATCGCCGGAAGATGGCCGGAATCCCGCCGCAACAGCAACCGGAAATCGAAGATTTTAGTTAGTGATATTTTTTGTAATTCAACAAGTGCATGCATGCACAAGACAATTAAACAAACAGGAGAGAGAAGCACAATGCCCGTCGCCAACCTCCCCGTCGCTGACCATAGTTTCACGACGGGCCAGCTTAGCGACGGCCAGCTTCATGACGTGATATACAAGAGGTCCCTTTTTCCCGTTGCTAACCATAGTTTCACGACGGGCCAGCTTAGCGACGGCCAGTCTAGGATTTTCTTGTTTGTTTAGTTCTAGTGTAGGGTTGTTTAAACCTTTGTATTTTGGATTGCTAATATATATGGTCTCCCTAACACTTTGTCATTTATCTTTTGAATGAATATATCTTGAAAACACTTTGAGAGTGAAAATATACTTTGATTGAAAGGTCCCCATTGAGTTCATCCATTCAGTTTGGATTCCTTTTGAGCATGGGATGTGTTCAATCGTATTGTAGCCATTAGGATTGTCGATTGAGAGATTCTTAACATATTTAGTGTGTTATTGATCCAAAATTGAGCCTTCCAACTTGGTAATCCCACTATCCTTTATTTTTCCATTTTCATGTTCTTCACTTTGTTCATCAATAAAATGTGTCTAATCCGATCCATGACATTATGTGAATTACATTATTTTGGAAATTATTTTATTGCAATTAAGTTAAAACAATTATATGAAAAATTTCATTCATTTTGAAAAATAATTTTATATTGGTATATCGATAATACCGAATTTTTATGCCGAATGTTTCGATATACCGAAATTATGGTATGACAAAGGTATTCATTTTTCATATACCGATATTTATGGTATGGTAATGGTATTAGTGAAAAGTTTCGGTATGCCGTACCGAGACCCAACCCTAGTAGTCGTCATGTCCCTTGACTTCCAATTTTATGGTTGGGGGTTCAATTCCCACCCGACCACCTATCCCTCTCATTTATCTCCTTTGTAATTGATGTGGCTTGGACTCCCATACACCTTTGTCGATACATGAGTATTAATGTTTACCAAAAAAATACTACATTTGTATTGAAAAGTTGTTGACATTTGGTAATATGCTACTATTCACACATAGAATTTTACTTAAAATTTTACCACAGTATATAAGTTAAAATTAGTCAAGTGAGATTTTGTTGAATTCGTCTCATCGTATAGGTTTTAAATATTGAACTTTTAGAATTTTGTACTTTATCAAACTTGAGTTATTAACGGTTTATAATGTGCATTGAATTGTGTGAAAAATGAAAGTATTAGGGACTAGAGAAGGAGGATTTAATTTCTCATTTTATTAGAAAAAAATTGAACCAAGGTTTTTTTTTGGTGAACGAAAATTGAGCCAAGGTTCATTTTTATTTTTGGGTTGATTTATATTTTATTTTTCAAACCATAATTTTACATTTAGATTTTGATTTGGGGTCAAAATCGTTGTGCAGTGACTCATAGTTACGATTTGACAGATTGTTATGTTAATCCTCACAGGTAAAAGTAAAGGGGTTGGCTAAATAAACACCCCTATTATACTAAATACACACCTCTAATAAATACCATACCTTAAAAGTAGTGAAAGCAAACTAGTGAAAAGTAAGTTGGATGGAATTTCATACACTATTAATCACATTATATATATATATATATATATATATTTTTTTTTTTCCTATGAAGTGTTTGATTTTAGGATTTATGGTTTACTTAATTTATAAATATGATTTTATGTTACTCCCTCCGTCCCATTTAACTTGTCTTGTTTGACTTCTGCACACAATTCAATGCACATTTTCAATCGTTAATATTTCAAAATATATACAATAAAAAATTATGTAAAATATATATTCAAAAACTACATGATCATACGATTCTAACAAGATCCAACTCGACTATTTTTTTTCAAATATATACTTGCAAAAAAATTAAGTCAAAGCTGAACAAAGAACAGTGTCAAAAAATCAAACCATACACATTAACTGGGACGGAGGGAGTATTTTTTATTTTTATATTTTAAAATAATTATTTATATTATTTGCAATAGTTTTAGAAGATTTGAAACTATATGAATATCAATCTTAAAATTTATTATTCATATGCTTAAATTTTGTTTATTAAAGTACTAATTTTCTACTAATAATAAATTTTGACGAACATAAACATTGAATTGACTAATTAGATTTTTTTCTTTTTTCTTTTTTATTTTAGTTTAACATTGACACTTATGTGTCGATAAAAATGTGTGGGAGTCCAAACCATACAATTCGAAACCAAGTCCTCATTCGATCATCCCAATTGACTATTTAGATTATGAATAAATAAGTTTGATAAAAAAATAATTATAATAATTCGAACAAATAATACAATAAATATAGAATAAAAATTGTTTAAAACTTATTACATACTAATTTTTCGGGCACTTTAATTTTCAACCTTTTTTTGTTAATACTTGCCATCAATCAATAATAAAAGTGGTTAGAAAAATTTAAAATAATAATAATAATAATAATAATAATAATAATAATAATAATAATAATAATAATAATAATAATAATAATAATAACTAAGTGTAATAAATGTTGTATGGAATTCCATCCACCATACTCCCTTCCCAATTTTCAAGGGAGAATGTCTATTAGGGTGTTTATTTATAACTACCCAAAAGTAAAACACTACACTTTTGACTGGTCTTTGTTATGACAAATAGGGGTGGAAATAGGCTAGGCCTAGGCTTGTACGGCCCGGGCCTACGTCGATTTTCATAGGCCCGAGCCTGGCCTATTACCTTTGATAGGCCTATGTTATAGGCCTAAGCCTGACCTATTTATTTAAATAGGCCAGCCTCTAAGCCTTTTAAAGGCCTGATTAAGCCTATTTTAGAAATAAGTTTAAATATTTTATATATATATATATCCAGATGTAATCATAAGGTTGGAAGACATAATTTGTTCACTTGGGTAAGTTTTCATCCAAAATTATTTATTTACGAGAAAAAACTCATAAATATTTTGAAAATCTATATAAGATCAAATTAATAATTACTTTTACATAATATAAAACTAATAATACGACATATACCTACGTAATAAACATAAATAGACTAATAATATGATTAATAGGCCGGCCTGGTAGGCCTAAAAGACTTTTAATTAAGCCTGGCCTGGGCCTATTTAGCTAAATAGACTTTTAAATTAGCCTAAGCCTAGCCTATTTATAAAAAAAGTCTGGCCTGGCCTGGCCTTCGGTAGGCTAGGCCATAGGCCCCTGTCGGGTAGCCTGACCTATTCCCACCCCTAATGACAAATGACAATAGACACTCCACCTGGCACCTTCAAGTCCACCTTTCGGACAGCAATATTTATTTATATTTTAATAAATTTATAAATATAGTTATTCTATTTCTTGTACTGGCAATTAATTTGCCTATATATGCTAAATAATGTAAAAAATGATGTTGCTTATTTTATAATATTCATTATTTTTTTCATACGCACACATTATTTACAGTCATCATTTTTCATTGCTCTGACATGATTTTTCTATGCGTATCCATTATTTCATATTTGCCAGTATGTGCTGTTGACAGCACACAAGCCACACCCACTCTATTTACATCTCGTTTGAAGTTGAAACTTGAAAGGATACTTAATTGGTAATTACGTAGTATTTAGTATTAATTATTTGGATATTTAAGAGGAATTTTTTCTTTCTTTCCTGGCGACCGAGTGAGGAATGGTATTCATGCCACATTAGACGTAACATTAATCCCAAACAACTTTTTGTATAAAAGTCTCGAATTCTAGAGAAGCCACAATATAATCAATTTTTTTCTTTTAGTAAACATTCACATCTATGTATTTTACTTTTTTTTTTATAAACATTTAGATGCAAAAATATCTGAGAGTCCAAATCACACATATGGTTGGAAAACAGGACAGATATATCAATGGAATCGGGTTGCCCTTGATAGGAATGGTATATTTTTTGAAAACTTACTAGTCCCTCCGTTCAAAATTAGTTGACGTTTTAGAAGAAATTTATGAACCAAGAAAGATAATGATTATTTTTTCATTTTCCACTTTTGCCCTTGATTTATTCACACAAATCAAGAAAATGTAGAGTTAGGAGTAAAGAGAGAATGAGTAATATTTATGAAAGTAAAAGGATAATATTGAAAAAATATCAAGATAAATATGGAAATCGACAGCTATTTTGAAATACTTTTTTTTTTCTAAACAGACAACTAAAATATAATCAAATAATCAGATGGAGTAATATTTTTATGTATTTTTCTTGTATTTTGGAAAGACTGTGCTGTCGCCATTATACATACAGCCGTATAATATTTCTATGTATATATAGTCTACACAGCAAAAGTTCAGACCCATTTCCCCTCTCTTGCTTTTCGAAGCCTTCTGCTCGGGTCAATTTTCTGCGGATAAACATCTCGGCACCAGAATTCATGGCGGTATGTGATCCAATCTTTTATCTGTTGTTGATTATTGGTAATTGCTTTTCCGATTATCAAGTAACTGGAACTACGGAATATCAGGGCTCTGCCTCCGGTTGTTTGTATTTGAATCGATTTGTTGTTCGTAGTTTAGTTGCGATTTCCGTTCTGGTTTCGAAGTTGGCCGGCTTTGATGGTTTTCGCTGATCGATTTTTTGTGTGTTCGGGGCAGATATTTGTTGAAGTTGGCTTAGTTTGACTTTGTGCTATGAATTTTTGTTAGGTGTACCTGTTTGTTTTTAATTAATCAAGCAATTTAGAGTTGCTATGTTTGGTAAATGGATGAGCTTTCTTCTTATGCCCGTCGAAAGAGGAACATAATTTAAGAGAGCACGAGGTTGCGATTCCCTGATTGATGAGCATGAAAATCAATTTAAGGATGATTTTCCTGGATTTGCAATACTATTTGGTTGTGCTGTGGGCAACTAAGAAACTTAATATGATCAATCTACTACAGTTATAGCTGATCTGAGTATTTATGGTTTATAACATCAATATTAAAATGTCCCGTTCTCCAAAGATTGATAGCATAAGATTTTATTCACATCCACCATTCATGTGACCAACCATTCATCTGAAAGCTTTTTAAGCAGATTGATTGATCAGGTCTCGAAGTGGTCTTTCTTAGCCCCCCTTTTTTGGTTTGAAATCATCTACCAAGTATTACAATATTTAGTTAGTTTTATCAGTTGGAAATTTAGGCACTGTTGGCCTTCACTGCCTTCATATTTTCTAATTATAGTTAAATGGAGTTTGTATTTTATATTTTTGAAGGACAAAGGACAACCGTTGCCGAAGTTTGGTGAATGGGATGTCAATGATCCAGCCTCAGCCGAGGGATTTACTGTTATATTTAACAAGGCCAGGGATGAGAAGAAGACAGGTGGGAAGCCAGAGTCGTCTCCCTCACGGGTGGATATTGATACAAAGCATGGAGTGGAACCTTTAAAGCCTCACCGTGTGAGTTTGTCTTTGATTAGAATATGGAGCATTCAATTTTGAGCCATTCACCACATGTACATATGAATCTATCTTTTCGAGCCAGCAATTGAGCTACAGTAGTATTACCATATACATGTGCCTTCTAACTTCTCAAGGGATTACCAGACCATGCTTTCGATTTTCTTTGGGAATCTTGGATGCTGACAATTTTCCTTTTATTTGTTGTGGCTTTGTTTTTTGATAGAAATTCAAAAGATTGATTGCTTGCCGTTGATCTGCAGAAAAAATGGTTTTGCTGTGGGTAGAGCCCCACACAGGATTGTTCAAGGTTTATGTGTGAAGATTCATATATACTGCAAATTTATAAAGAACTAAGATGGGTCTCTGCATTGGAGCTGCAGATGGTATCAGGTACCAGCACATCAGTCCATTTCGTATGCTATAAGATTGCTTGTTTTGGAAAGGGATATTGAAAACTTGAATGTCATATGTATGTTATGCGACATTAGACCAGTTGAATGATTATTGGTGTGTAAAGCTTTTGAGTTTCTTCAATTAATTGCCATTTTGCCAATCTATATGCTCGAACCTTTTTTTTTTTTTTTTTTCTTTTCTTTCTTTCTAGTTTGCAAATATAATCCTTAATTTTGATTTAGTGTATCAAATATTATCAATGCAGAAAAATTGTGAGACACTCCAGTTTGTTTGAATGCTTTATTTCTGTGGCCATCGCATTCTTGTTGAAAATGGGTAATTTGCTGTGTCTTGCATCGATGGAATGAAGGCTGTGAAAGAGTTAAAAACTTATGTGAAAATAACTTGAAATATAATGTGTTTTGTCGAATAACAATTTGATTGTTGATAACTTTGTTTCCATTTATGAAGTGCTTTATGTTGGTCTGAGCCTCTTGCTAATGTTCTAAATGAATCTTGTATTGTTGTACAAAGCTTTGTTAGTTCTAGTTTATGGTCAAAACTCAAAAGCTCTATAACTTAGTGCAGTATATGAACCATTGAACAACATTGTGTGAAGCTTTTATATCTTCTTGGAGTTCATTCCCCAAACTATAGTCCCTGAGATAATGAATTCAGAGCGCCACGCTTAGATATCTACAACAATACTAGAGAACCAGATAATACTATAATAGGGCCAGCCCAACTGACAGGGCTCTCTTAGTATTGCCTTTATCTCTTCATAGGAAGCTTGCATAATGCAATAGGCCAATGACAAGTTGATTGAAACCCCTTGTAACTAACTACATACGGATATTAGTGTGTAAATCATGGTCTGATTGCGTGGATTCCTTGAATCTTTAGCGAACTTGTGGTCATTGATTCTAAAATTCCTAATCTCTAGATGCATAGTTATAATCATAGTTGTAAAAGGTGATGCCAGGGCACAGCGTGGAGCTCATGCAATCCGACTCACAGCGCAGCTCGGCATGCACCATGGCAATTAGCTTTTTTAACCATATTACATTTATATGTTTGCTATATTACGAACATAAGATATAGTATTTTTTGGGTGAACTCAAGGGATTTTCTAAGGGGGGCACAAGAGTAACCTTGAGGCAAGGGTGGACTTGGTGAGCAGACAGACAGATATCTTCAAAAGCAGTTTTATGTCTCCACGAGGGCTCAGATTCGAGACCTTGTTGAAGGAGTTTGAGATTTAAAACCCTATAAGCACTAAGTCAAGAGCCAACGGCTGTTGGTACAAACATAAGATATATTAATCAATATTAATTAAAATTTGAAAATAACCACCACACATTTAAAATGTTCTATAGCAAACAATTCTTCACAACATCCAACCAAGTCAGTCATTAAACATCAAGATTAAAAGCAAAAGTAAAATAGGTAATCAACAGCGAGGAGCAGAGACTCGGCAGAGAGGAGAAATAATGAAAACAGTGCCTTCTGTTCATATTCTAATTTAATTGCAAACGTGAAATAGCATCTGTAAGAGCAGAAGCTCCTCCTTTTCTTGCAACATAAAGAATTACCAGATTCTGATTCAATTGTTGCGGTAACAAAGCAACTACTTCTTAGATTCTTATTATTAGCCGACCCTTGGTTTGAAGAGGCTCTTATACAGACCACCACCGCCTGTTCAAACTTTCACCTCTACCATCTATAGTTTTAGTGTTAGCGTTTATAGCGAAGCCAAATATGCCTCAATCACTGGAATCTGATCAATCCTTTCTGTTGCTTACAGAACTTCCTTTCTGTACCATCAAACCATTACCCATTAATATAACACCAACATTATCTGATTCCAAATTTAAAGCAATACCTACTGTACATGGCAAGAGCAACTGAAGTTCTAAGTGTTGAAGCACTGATTTCTGAGCTTCTATTTATGTTGAAAACATGCCCTTGGCAAAAAAAAAAGAAAAAAGAAAAAAAAAGAAAAAGAAAAAATACTACACAAAGAAAAGCAATGAAAACTTTTCAAAACACAACATACACACACAAAAAAAAAACATATATAAAATAAAAGAGAAGATGAAAAGGAAAAACAGAAAGGCAACTTAACAATCGCACAAAGATGCACCTGACACGATGGTATGAGCTTGTGCCATATGTATCTCAGTGCCATGGTGCACCTTTTATAACTATGGTTATAATAGTTGAAACTTCGTAACATAATCTTTACATGATTCTAAACTTGATCGGAATTGAGTCCTCGAGTCAATATTAAATTGAACGAAATAGAAATTGTAAGAAACTGGTGAAGGGTAAGTTATTGGTCAATGATTGTTGGATCCCTGTCTCGTATGAGGTGTATGAGGTGTACTCCTGTTGTGCACCAACTGCGGAAGATATGGGCACTTTGAGTGTGAGTGTTCCAATTTGCAGGGTGAGGTTTATGAGGGGAGACATGGGGATGGTTGTGAAGAGGATTGGCCGACGGGTATGGGGCTGATACGGTGGTGGCAGTTGAGGAGGCTATGGAGGTGTGGGCTGGGGGGACAAATGGTACAGGTGCCGATAAGGCATTTGGGGATTGGATGAAAATGGTCCGCCGGGCGCAACCGGCCACTTCGCAAGCTGCATAGTTGAGGAGGGGAGTGAGCATGGGAGTGCGAGTCCGCCACATGAGGTTAGGGGTGAGAGGGTGGTACTGCAACAGGTCGGATTTAGGGCTGCTGCTACTCATGAAGAAGGGGCTATTGTGCGGGTGATTCCTCCCGTGAGTGCCATAATTCCAAGCGGTGGTGTTGCGACGGCCTTGGGGGTTGTTGCCGCTATGAAATCTGGTCTAGCGCAGAAGCGTTTGCAGGTGGATGGAGAGGCTGTGGAACTTCTAAATGTGACAATGATTATTTGGGGTGTAATGTAAGGGACGGCGCTGTTCAGGTGATGGTAGACTCCTGATTACTAATGGGATGGACTGGAACGGGACTCACAGCATGATGGGGGTCAGGAGTCAAGGCCAGGGGTGAGCAAGTGGGTCGGTTAATCGGATACCAAGCCCGAACCCGAAAATTAGTATAGTTGGGTAGGTTTTCTTTTTTTTTTTTCCTTCAAAAAAACCGGAGTCGGGTACCCGAACCCGAAACTAATAGATTGGTCCGGGGATCGGGTTTCACAATTGAACCCGATTTAGCCGATCGGGTACCCGACTAACCCGATCATTATTTATTTATTTATTTATTTTTTAATGGTATAATTGGCTGCCGGTAGCCTCTTCTCTTCCCTCTCATACTCCCACAATGCAAAAACACGTAAAAGACAAGTTTCCTTTTGGCCTTCTACTTTCCATTACGGGTGGGCATTCGGTCCGGTTTGGAATTACCCAACTATAACCCGATTTTGGTGGGTACCCGATATATATCGGGTACCCTATCGGGTCGGGTACCCTCCTTTTCCCCCCTTTTAAATTCCCCCTTGCCATTCTGGAAATAACATGTTTATGTAATCCATAAAATTAATACTCCATCTTAACCTAAAAGCATGTTGGTGTTCATTTATAGATTATAGAGCATAATGCTTTTGTGCGAGTACTGACGGGTTCTTGACTTCTTGCCTTCTATTTCCATATGTTGAGATACAATGTAGACTCACTCAACTCACCGGATTAAATAAATCAACAATTGGGTAGTTGGACTTTACATACTGTATTACTGTAATATCTTTATATGTGATACATACACCGATATGACAAGTGGGAATAATTGTTTATTAGTGCTTAAACTAGCATCTCTGTTCTTGACATGAAAATAACTAAAACATTGAAAAGCCATGAATTACATCCACAAGATGTAAGGAACATCATCAGCAGAAATATTTTGATAGGCTTTAAATTTAAAGTAGCTAACAAGAAAGAACAATTTACAATAGCCAACATTAAAGTTCAATGCATCCAAAAACAATATATAACGTATCAACCATCCATAAGCACAAGGACAATCCAATACTTCAATCTAACACCATAAAAGATATTTATGTAGTATAGGTGTTCAATAGTTATATATGAAACTGAGACTTCCACAAGTAGATCTAAACTTCCAATTCAAGTTGCTTACAACAATAAAAACAAATATTGACGTTTTGTTGTACAGTAATTTATAAGTAGTTTTAAAAAAAAAACAATATAAAAAAAAAGTAGGATAAAAGTACCAAATGAAATGAGTGATGAGCTTTGTAATTATTGAACTTGCGACATTGTTGGTTGCATTGTACTATTGTATTCTACAAAATGTTAAGAAATGCAAGTTAAACAAATATTCTTCAAGAATAATACATAAAATTAAATAATTAAAAAAGTATTAAACAACACAACAAAACCAAATAAATTAAAAGTCAAGAGATTCAAGATCATTTAAGTTTTCCTCTTTGTTGATTGATCCATCTAAACGAAACCAATCTTGAAGACATACAAGTGCTTCCACAATTGTAGGAGTTAATGAACTCCTTAAAAACATCGAGTACACGACCTCCTGTACTAAATGTAGCCTCTGAAACCACCGTGGATATAGGGATTGCAAAAATAACTTGAGCAATCTTGAATAGTATAGGACATTGGTGACAATTTATCTTCCACCACCCAAGTATATCAAAGTCTTCTCAATACACCTCATCTTCCACAGTCAAATATTTCTCTAGTTCAAACTTTGATTGCTCACGGACAACTATAAACTTTTGAATGAGAGAAATTTGTTATTATTAGTACTTGTCATCTTCAAAGTCATTGAGCTATCAGACTAAGAACATTTCATTCCCATTTGATCATTTGGCGAATTATATAGAACTTTGTATGCATTTTACAACTCTTTGATTCCACTCCTTACTTTTTCTTTCAACATGGCCATTTTTCCCAACCACCAGACATGCAACCATATAATGTATCAAATGCCTGGTCTAAAAAAGTTAATTTCCATTGACGATCGAGCACAATGACATTATATGCACGAAGTTTAATTTATCAGAAGGACCTAATACTTGTCAAATTTTTCTTTCATTCTTTTAGACATATTCTTTAACTCATCCTCACTCTCTAACCATTCTCCAAGGAGCACTTTCCACACCACTTATTTGATGAAAAAGCACATTAGATATGACATGCTTAGAACCTGAAATAGCTAGGGTCACACTGTAAAAATGCTTCAAAAATTTCAATAGCAGTGCCATTCTATCCCAATCTTCTTCCAAAGGATGACCTTCAGAGGGAGGCTTTGAAATTTCAGAAAGATTAAATATATCCACATCAACATAAATATCAAATGCTTTCCTCAAGGTAAAGGCATGTTCCAACATGGTATATGTAGAATTCCATCATGTAGGCACATCAATTCTACATATACCATGTTGGAACATGCCTTTACCTAGGGGAAAGCATTTGAGATTCAACTGATGTGCATATGTTTTATCTTTCTAAAATTTCAAAGCCTCAAAGTGAAGGTTATCCTTTTGAAGAAGATTGGAATATGGTGACACTGCTATTGAAATTTTTGGAGCATTTTTACTATGTGACCCTAGTTATTTCAGGTTCTAAGACTGTCACATCTATTGTGTCTTTTCATCAAATAAGTGGTGTGGAAGTGCTCCTTGGAGAATGGTTAGAGAGTGAGGATGTCGAGTTAAAGAATATGCCTGGAAGAATGAAAGAAAATTTTGACAAGTATTGGGGTACTTATGATAAATTAAACTTGACTGCATATTATGCCATTGTGCCCGACCCTCAATGAAAATTGACTTTTTTGGACCAGAAATTTGATACATTATATGGTGGCATGTCTGGTGGTTTCGGAAAAGTGGTCGTTAAGGAGTGGAATCAAAGAGTTTGTAAATGCATACAAAGTTCTATATGATTCGTTAAATGGAAATGAAATCTTCTCAGTCTGATGGCCTTGAAGACACCAAGCATTAATAACAAAAGTATATCTCTCATTCAAAAGTTTATAGCTGTCCGAACACGCGAGCAGTCAAAGTCTGAACTAGAGAAATATTTGACTGAGGAAAATGAGGTGTATAGAGAAGACTTTGATATACTTAGGTGGTGGAAGATAAATTGTCACCGATTTCCTATACTATCCAAGATTGCTCGAGATATCTTTGCTCCCTATATCCACGGTCGCTACGGAGGCTACATTTAGTACATGAGATCGTGTACTTGATGCTTTTAGGAGTTCATTAACTCCTACAATTGGAAGCACTTGTATGTCTTCAAGATTGGTTTCGTTTAGACGGATCAATCAACATAGAAGAAAACTTAATGTGTCTCAGTTCAATAATTACAATAGTACAATGCAACAACGACGTCGCCAGTTCAATAATTACAAAGCTCATGACTCATTTCATTTGGTATTTTTATCCTATTTTTTTTAATATTGTTTTTTTAAAAGCTACTTATAAATTACTGTACAACAAAACTAACTAATATATATATATTTTTTTTATTGTTGTAAGCAACTAGGGGTTTGAAGTTTAGATCTACTTGTGGAAGTCTCAGTTTGATATATAACTATTGAACACCTATACCACATAAATATCTTTTCTGATGTTAGATTGAAGTATTGGATTGTACTTGTGCTTATGGATGGTTGATACATTATATATTGTTTTTGGATGCATTGAACTTTCATGTTGACTACTGTAAATTGTTCTTTCATGTTAGCTACTTTAAATTTAAAGTCTCCTTGCAACTTGTTAATGTAATTCATGGCTATATTGTTTAATTATTTTCATATTAAGAACCAAGATGCTAGTTTAATCACTAATAAATAATTATTCCCACTTGTCATATCGGTGTATGCATCAGATATAAAGAGAAATTAAAGTATTACAGTATGTAAAGTCCAACTGCCTAAGTGTTGAGTTATTTAATCTAGTGAGTTGAGTGAAGCTCTCTTGTATATCACCATATGGAAATAGAATGCAAGAAGCCAAGAACCCTTCAGTACTCGCACAAAAGCATTCTGCTCTATAATCCATAAATGAACACCAACATGCTTTTAGGCTAAGATGTAAGTATTAATTTTTTTGGATTACATAAACACGTAATTTCTAGAAGGGCATAGGGAAAAAATATGTATGTATCCGACCCGTCATAGTGGGGTATTCATTTTTTAACTTGAACTGACTAATCCAAACCCATAAACCCGACCCGATGCACACCCATAGGTAAGGTGGGTGTGGTATTGATGATAAGAGTATGCAGTAGTGTTTGGGTGTGCGGTTAAGCTTTCCATAGATTGTCATGGAATTTAAAGACTTTACTATTATTGCCTTAAATGTGTGAGGGATTATGAGTCTACAACTCAGAGATGGACGGAAGAGTTGATTGGGGATCATCAACGCTATGTGCTATATGTGATTAAAAAGAAAAAAAAAATGAATTATCAAATAATGAAAAATCTATCAAAATAATAACACAAAAAATAAAATAAAATATAAAATGATATAAAGTAAAATTAAATTAAAGTGGTCAAATAAAATAAAAAGTAGAATTGCATAAAAAGATCAATTATAATTAAATAACTAAATTATATTGTTCTTAAATTAATGAGATTAAATTAATGAGATGAAAAGAGAATATGAAATAAAATTATAATAAATAAAAAATTATGTTAAAGATTTAACTAAAATAAAACAAAATAGAAAAATTAATAAATTTTAAATTAATTAATAAATAAATTTTAAATTAATTAATATAAATCAAAATAATATAGAAATGGTCAAATAAAGAATAAACATTAGGGAATGAGGCTTGACCCAAGTGGTCATGTTCCCTATCTTCCAACCATAGTTGGGGGTTCAATTCATTTGTAATTTGTGTGATATGGACTCTCATACATTTTTGCCGACACATAATTGTCAATAAAAATTAGTATAATATTTTCTAACATAAAAGATTTTTTGGTCTATTTTTTACGGGAAAAAATAGTTCAAGTACTAATTTTTCAATTTAGTATAATTGAGATATATTTTTGGGTTATTGATATATACCTGTTACACAACAGGACAAACCTAAAACTTAGCACCTCTAACATAGACTTATCCAGTCCCCACTCCATATTTATATACATGAACTTCGTATCCTACCGTGTAGTGGTGGGCAAAATATTCGAACTGATTCACTGAACCGTAAAATCGAATTGAAATCGAACTGAATTTTCAGTTAACCGAGGACCACAGTTCAAATACAAATTATTTGCCTGGTTCAAATACAAATATTTTAATCTTGTTTCCCCGATTAATCGAACCGAACCTAATATATTTATTGTGTTGTAAAAAATTATATATGTTGTATATATTAAACATATTTGATGGTATATAATTATGTATCAATAATATATATAATTATTTTTTTAATTATTTAAGTATATAATAAAATAAATATTCAAAAGTAAAGATAATTATAAAAAAATATATCCTATATTTAACCTTCACTCGTCTCTTTAGGCTGTGTCACAAAAAAAAATGTCATGTACTGATTTTTTGCCCTTAAGAATACTCATTATTGAAATAGCCACTAACTACACTAAGATTTTTTAAATATGTTGTATTTTAATAACGCTAAAATGAAGAATCACCGAATTCTATAGTTTTATAATATTTTTTTTTTAAATGTATTGTAATAATCTCAAAAATAAATATTTGTTAGGAATTAAGAAATGAAGATTTGATTATAAAGTTTAATATGCTTGGGCAAAATACTCGAACCGAATCGCTTAACCGCTGAATCGAATCGAAACCGAACTCCCGGTTAACCGAGGGTCCGGTTACAAATACAAATACTTCATCTAAGTATTTGTCCGGTTCAAATACAAATACAAATGCCTGAGGATAATTGAACGGTGCCCACCTCTACTACTCCTCATTGTTGGAAACTATTAAAAAATAAATGTAAAAAGTCTGTTGTAGCCTTTAACTCACATATAAGACAAAAGGGCAAAGAAAGGAATGGTAGAAATTGGCTTGAGGAGGAGGAAATGCAGATTCTAGAAACGGGGAATGAGGAAGGAAGACTGGCATTTTTTTCAGTATGTTTTGATTTTGGAGATATGTGGAGTTGTAAGCAATGTGAAACGGAGATGAGTGATTTAGGAGAGGAGGACGGACATAAGGTATTGAAGAGAACACGTTTCAGCGGTGATAAGGAAATATTATTGCCCACTTTTGGTTGTTATATGCGTAATGAGTTGAATACAGTTATTTCACTCACGTTAAATGGGTTTATGTTTGCCCATTGTTTATTGTCAAACACTTTAAATGGGTGTATGTTTGCCCATTTTTGAAATCCGTGTTTTAAAATGGCTTTCACAAGAAAGCATAACAACAAGTACACAAAGAAAGAGCCACCAACATGGATTTTAGTGTGAGAGAGCTTGGTATCCTTCCCTTATCCTTTCTGAAGAATGCAGCATTGTACAAAGGCAGATTGATCAAAACCATAACTCCACACAAGACAATCTGCCCAACCATGGCTTCATGAACAACAACTTCAAGTCTCCCTTCCCGGATAATCTTCATAACCAACCCAACTAAACAGAATAGATTGATCATTCCCAATGATGATAGAATGGTGAACATTGGGGTTGTTGCTCCAAACTCCATTTTATCTTGCACATACCTCTCTAGCAAATCTTCATTAGACACTTTGGCTGACACTACGAACCCTGAGTCTGCATACCCCACAAGCCTCAAGAATGTGTCGATCACTGCAAATAAGTAGGATGTTGTCCTTTTGTAAAGCCACATCCTTTGCTCATTCCACCAGCCTAAAGCTGTCCCTCTTGAACAAATGTAATACTCATAAAAACTATATATGTGTTCAGCGATGATCACATAGGCGAATGGTAGAAACCACAGACTTGAAACCTGAAATTTATTTTTACATAACGATATGAGAACAAGTTAAATGGAGAGATTTGATATCTCAAGCATGGTCTTTTACCTGA
Organism: Hygrophila difformis; assembly: GCA_030278955.1. Lineage (NCBI taxonomy): Eukaryota > Viridiplantae > Streptophyta > Magnoliopsida > Lamiales > Acanthaceae > Hygrophila > Hygrophila difformis. Next base: position 30,292,673 of record JAOANR010000006.1, on the reverse strand, counting down.
GGGAACAATGAGATGGCTTTGAAGAGATGAAGGGGAGGTATAATGGAGTAGTACAATGTTGCAAAGCAATTGACTGACCATAGGAAATACACAGAGTATCCCATTATATGGCCTAAATTTATTTTTCCAAATCCATACCAGACCGGATTGTATTTAGACATCCAAATCTGCAGGTCTCCTTCTGACCACCTTTTGTGCTGTATCAGTGTTTGATCGAGGGTTGTTGTAGCTACACCCATGAAAGCTTCCCTCCCAGGGTTGAAATAAACAGATTTCCATCCTCTTGTGTGGATTGACAGTCCTGTGAGAATGTCTTCAACTAGACAGCCGTATTTTATGCCCATCTGCAGGGAAATGAAACATCATATCATATTATAGGTGATGTTCACTTTCAGGGATCACACTAAATTTGCCTTCGATGGGAGAAAGGAGTAAGTAGACAAACCTCATGGCCCCATTGAGTGTGTTTCTCGAACGTGCAGCTTGCTAGTTCTTTGATTCTTTCTTCCAATTCTGCAACACTTTCTCCATGTCTGGGAATGGCACTTTGTTTCCAGTCGAAGTTAGAGTCTTTGATCAGTTTTCTTCCACATAGCGTGTCCCTTCTATGAAAACATCCGGTTCCTACATATGGTGGTCCTCCACAGCCATCCAAACCATAAAATTCTACCTGCAACAACCACCAACACAGAAATTAGTGTAGAATTATTGATGGAGAGGTCAGTATGCTCGGGGAAACCACACATGCTCACCTCACCAAGGATTCTTAGGGAGCCTCCATAAATTTCATTCTTAGTAAGGTTGTAGAAGTTCTGCGGAAACTGAACAAAAGCAATCTCACGGCCTTGTTCTTCATCCAACAAGAAGCAGAGTGCATCTCTTATTGATAGGGAATTGTTGGAGTACATGTCACAGTCTATGTTAAGAATTATAGGTCCATTGCTGATTTCAGACGACACCCTTATCTACACAGTTAAATAGCAAGAACATTAACATTAGTTAGCTTACCAATAATGTTTTCTGAAGAGTTAATTTTTTTCTAGGAACCAGAACCAAATAAACAATCACCAGTGCATTCATGGCTCCAGCTTTGAAGTTATGAAAATGCTGGGGGCGTTTTTCCCGTGCCAAATATACCAACGTAGGCAGTCTACACCCTTCTCTATCCGTTGACTCTTCGTCTCTTCCATCTATCACTATCTAATAAATACAGAAAAGAAAGCACCAAAGTAAGAAACAGTAGAATGATCTTCTTTCCAGAAATGATGCTTTTGTTAATATGTAGTAATGAAACAGCACCTGCACTATTGTGTCATGATCTGTTTTAGATGAATATGTGTCCCACTTAGAGAATCCCCTGTTGTCCATCAGTGCACTTTTAAAAACTCTTCCCTGCTTCCTAACAAGCTCAATCTTTCCCTCCATGTCTTGGTACAATATCTTCACATTGCAGATTGACCAAGGTAAATAGTACTAAAATAGCTCTTTTAAGGCAAAAAATATGCATTCATAAGATGCCAAATCACCTTGAGATACGCAAAATGTTCGGTCTGGTCTGCATCCAGCTTGTTAGAAGCTTCCCTAAAATGAGCATCAGGTGATCGAGGCTCGACCTTAAATGCCTTGCAGTAGGGTATCCAATGCCTGGCAAACTGAGCAGCCTCCAGAAGGGCATAGAATGTAAGGTCCGAGCCAGCATCGTCCGAAAGATAGACCGATAACTTCTCTGGTGGGTAATCATAAGCCATCACCGATAAAACAGTATTGATCACCAATATTGGCGGCTCTATCGTCGGATCAGCTGTGCAGACAAAAATGTCCACACAAGGCAAGTCTTTCTCAAACCTATACATCCAAAACACACACACGAGTTCATACATGGAACAAGTCTGATTTGGTCATATACATAATGGATTGGAACTTGGAAGACCAAGTACCTACCTTTGTGAGAGCCTGTCCTTGAAAGTACGTCGATAAATTCGGTTCCAGCGATGAGACTGAGTCAGGATCCAGTAAAAGCCGAACCATAGCTCGGCCCCAAACATCCCAAACCAAACAAGGCCACCTCTATTTTGTGCTAGTCTGTAAGCCCAGATGACAAGGATTCCCACAAAGAGGGAAATAGAATAGAGCCTATAGATAAAGCTGCCCTTTGCTTGCCTGGTTTCAAACAGTGGAACATAGGATTTCTCTGTCATCTTTGATCAAGAATTGTGTTTTGGTTTTCCCTTTTGCCCTTAAGCTTCAGATCCTCATTATTCTATCCATTCATACATAGATTCGATATGTGTGGTACCTTGTGAAAAGGTTCTGACTTTTTACTCATCTGCTTGCAATGAATTGGCTGTTAGTCACTCAGCATTGGGTTGCCACTAGGCAAAGGTTTTGTTTGACTATTAACTATGGGACAGACAGTGTTGTCTGTGTGGATAATAGTAATTTTCTTCCACTGGTTAAGTGGTAAGAAAATGCCAAAAAGGGTGGGGTGATCTCTAATAGTAAATTTGAGGATGGTTTGTGATTATTTTATTCGACCGGAAGAAGTGAGGTGATTTGTCATTATGTGAACAGATGATAATATTCATTCTTAAACCAATAGATATGAACTCGACAATCGACATTCAAAATCAATTAAATCATATCTATTGGTTTAAGAATGAATATTATCATCTGTTCATATATAATACCAAATGCTCCAAATTTAACTAAATTGAACAACTTGCTCTAGGAATACTAAAAATTGAACAATCATCCAAAGAAATCGATTCAGGACAAACAAGTTCAACTGTAAATGTACATCGGAATCACTAATTTACTCACATCAGCCAATCTACCTTTGAAAGAGCTGAGCCTGTCCTAATGATTCCCACAAATAGGGATATAATACCTCCGTTTTGTTTTTATTTGTTATGGATCCTTCCAGCGCGCAGTCCAATGTACATTTTAAATTATTAATAATTCAAGTTTTTTACAAGTAAAAATTATAAGTCTCATTTAAAACCTACACGACGAGACGAATTTAATGATATTTCACTTGGCTATGTTTTAACTTATAAAACTATAATAAAACTTTAAATTAAATTGTATGTGAATAGTAGTCAAATCATAAATTGTGCAAAAAAAAAAAAAAACAGAAAACGGAGGGAGTAGAACAGAGCTTGTACAAGAGTACAATACGAATATGCGATCCTATAAAATACTAACAAATTTAGACTTTAAACCTTGGGTATAATCAATAATAAAGTCGATTTACCATTCGTTGGTTAGTGTAATGGTGATTGAGAGGTTTGCTTTAATAATGAATATGGTTCAATTAGTCTGATCAATGTGTTGGTAGTTAGTTGATGCTCAACTGAGAAAAGAATAAATACTCCAATAGAATTGGCTCTCACCACTTTTATAATTTTAATTTTCTTTTAAAAAAAAGGTAATATTCCGATTCACAATGCGTACTAATTTGTTATAAATCAAATTCAACACTATCGACGGTTAATTAAACCCATGGTCAATTACCAACGAGTGCCTATTTCAGTAGAGTTTTAGGTGTTATATGGAGATTGATGTAGCTGCTGTGTCTATAACTTTCTTTTGGACATTAATTATTTTAAGTTATTTTGTCATAATAATTATCTCACAATGTCTCACAAATTAGCTGATTCGATTTAGCTATTTTTCCAAACATAAATAAATTAATTTACCATTGTAACCCGAAAAAGATAATTTTTTAAAAAAAAAAAGCTAGATAAACTGATGCTAAATCAGTGGATTTAAGGTAGCACAATCCCAATGATACATGAAGGGTAAAAAAAACTGGGTAAAGCTATATATATAAATGCAGGGCGCAAATAAAATACTCCTATAAAGTATGTGGAGTATCAAATAAATTCATAATTCAGTTTTCATGTATAGTTGTGTGTGTGTGAGATGCATACATTTCAACATCATAAATTATGAGTTTATAAGGAAAATCGAAATAAAGGACTATCGAATGCTACCATTAAGCAAATAATTTATTTTCAAGGGGATATATATACCATTCACTTTTCTTTTTGAAATTTTTTTTTTAAAAAAAGAAAATGATAAATTTAAATAATTTTTTTCTTCCCTCAAATAATAACATATTACTCCAGTCCTATATCATCTTTAACCCTCTACAAGTAAAAATCATACTTCGTCATTCATTATTGAACAACCTCTCCAAAATACGTTAAGTTGTGGCATTACTAAAAAAGAGACCTCTTTGTCAACATTGATCTGTGATATCCCTTACTACATACTTCATACAAATACGGGCAAAAACCAAAATAAAAGTAAGAAAATATTTTTGGAATTTTAATAAAATGAAAATAGAAATGATCTTTTATGAGAGACATTGGTTTCTCATGCAAGTCATGGAAATTAATCCATAATTACTCTCTAATGATCTACATAATCTTTCATACCATAATTAATTATAGTCCAGATTATCTACTTAGGTCATTTAGAGTTTAATTTATAGAAAAATCTTTTAATGGAAAATTGAACAAAATTATGGAGAATATTCCATACAAGAGGTAACTGCAAGATGCACAAATCCTAGTACATGCTTTGAAAGCTTTTTAAGGTATTCAAAACACAATAATATGACCAATATTTTGGCAGATTGTCATTCATTACTCAGACTTGAGAGTTTAAAGGGTCAGAGCCTTCCTGGAGCTAGAGGTATACTATAATATACTCCTATATATATAGGTCTATTAATTAGCTGCAGCAAGTTGCCAGTTGTGGTGCATTTTATATTGTTTTGAATCACAGTGGTTCTGGAGAACGTTGTGGAAAATAAAAGCTCCTATGAGAGTGAAGTTATTGGTATGGAAGGTCACGGTGAACGCACTTCCAGTGAGGGGGGAATTGGCTCGAAAGGGGTGTATTTCACTAGAGGTTGCAAAGTGTGGTCTCTGTTCAAATGAGATAGAAACAATTGATCATTTGTTTTGTCATTGTGCGATTGTGAGTCCTTTATGGTATGTATGTGCAGACTGGTTTGGAGTTAGTTGCGCCATCCCTGGCAAAGTGTCGCATCTCCTATATTGGTGGTTGGGACATGAGCTCCAAAGAGGACGTAAGGAGGTATGGTGTATGATGTGTCTTGCCATCTGCTGGTGTGTTTGGAAGTGGAGGAATGAGGTTGTATTCCAGGATAAAATTTGGGACATGGCAGCGGTAATTGAAGAGATTAAATGGCTGGTTCTCTTGTGGATGAAAGCTGCCTGGAAATTTGTAGATCATGGGCAGTGGAGCTCGGGTGAAAACCTGTTGGAGACACTTCCAGGAGGCGGGTGGTCAAGAAGCAAGGTACCTAGGCGAGGTTTAAGTTGGATTAGACCGGATACCGGTTGGTGGAAGATCAGCACGGATGGATCGTCTATTGGTAATCCGGGGTCGGCCGGAATTGGCGGAATAATTAGGGATGCGACAGGTACAGTGATCTTTATATTATCAGATTCCATTGGTTTTGCAGACTCAACCACAACAGAACTCATGGCTATAAGCCGAGTATGTCAGGCCATCATCCGGAATCAGGGCTTTCCTTTACAAAAGCTACTTTTTAATGCGATTCGGTAAACGTTGTGAGGTGCATGAGCGATCCAAGCGTGGTGCCGTGGAAACTTAACGGGCTTATTGGTCCTATTGTGAACCTGGTGAGATGCGCGGGGGAAGTGAGATTTCAAGATATCCTAAGAGAAAGGAATAGCTTGGCGGATCATTGGGCTAAAGCAGGTGCAACTGGAAGTGAGAAAATTGAGGAATGGTACTAAGTAACAGTTTCCATGGACTGATTCTGTGATGGATGTGCGGCAGATGTTCTCATCTTTTGTGTTGCTGATTGCTACGTCGGAATAGGTAGTTGTGGGGCTCAACTAGCTTATATCGATTGGTTGGTGAGAATATAGCCTGAAGTATATCGATGGTTTTGAGTTCTGGTTTTGTTAATTGAGTATGTGATGGTCTTGTACTTTATTTGGTTTGCGATGGATTAGTGCCTTGTGAGGCTGATCTTCATATGACTTTGTACCCTGTAGTATCCTATCTTTGGATCATTTGGAATAAAATTATTTTCCTCAAAAAAAAAAAAAATCTCTACTCCCCTCCTTGGAGTCCTATCATTCATTTACCAATGTTCGAGCATAAATTGTAATTAGAAAAATTCCGCAAATCATCTAGCTAAGTAAGAATTCTTCCACTTATAAAAGATCTAGATTCCATCGCTAAATTGTGAGAGTTAATAAATTTCGGTTGCTAAATAATAGTCGTTAACGAATTTTGATCGCTAACCTGTTTAGTAAATTTTTTTCAGTCGTTAAAATAGAGAATCCTTGTAGTGTTCCACTAAATAATAATTGGTATATGTTTGATTTTATTTCTGTTTTAAAGTAAAAAAAAAATAATTAAAAAGAATATTCATAAAAAAATGGTTTGGAAGGGAGGTTTGATTTCTGCAGTAATATTTATTTATCTGTATTATTAATTACTCCCTCAATTCACAATTGGAATACTGGTTCTGTTGCAACAGAAACCATAGTGGTCGTTAGAGTTCCAGGCGGCCAGACAGACAGATACGGCGACCATGAAGAAAATAAAAATAAAAATTGTTTAACTTTGGCCGAGTCCATTTTGGAACACCCATATTTGTCTTAAGCAGACAAATTGGTCTTAAGCCTAGATAAATTGGTCTTAAGCCAAATCAGACAAATTAAATTGTGCGAGTGGCATCTGTTGGTCCAAAGAATTACAAGGCCCGGTCCACAAGCAGCCTTTACATACAATATTTTTTTTTTTTTTTGCTTTATGTTTTTCTTTCCATTTTGGAACACGCATATTTGTCTTTATTGCTTTCTTTCATTCTGCAAATTCCTTTATTTACAAGCCTAGTGGACTGCTATTCCAACAACAATCTCAAGCTTCTCAGCTACTATTTTTTTTTTTGAGAATAGAAATGATATTTCTTCATTACGAATAATCGACCTGCAATTCACAGGTTTTACAGGTGCCACGAAAACAAAACAACAACAACATTACACACATACAAAATAGTCGATACAGTCCAATGTTAACATGAGTATAATAATATGATTCGTAGCTGCATCAGACCACTCTGTATTCGTCATGCCAGAGGCTATCCTTCAGCCTAGCTCCAGAGCTCCACCTTCCCTTGCCCAGATCCGCCCATTCTCGCCCAGTAATCTGCCAAAGTGTTACGTTCCCGGAAAATGTGTTGCACCCTCACCTCCTCGGCGTGCCTCATCACCAGGACAATAGGTGCCAGCAATGTCCGAAACCTCCATGGGGCAGCCTCCACATTTTTCATCCACTTTGTAACATTAACCGAATCGCACTCAAACAGCAACTTCTTCATCGAGAAGCCTTGGTCGCGGACCAAAGCCTCACATACGCGGTTGACTGCTGTGACTTCAGCCAGCACCGCGTCGGCATGCCCAATAAAATCGAAGAGAATAAATATTACCTTCCCTGTCTCATCTCGAATTACTCCGCCCACACCAGCTGGCCCAGGGTTTCCAAAGGACGACACATCGGTATTTACCTTCCACCATCCTTCTTCCGGTCTCTCCCATACCAAGCCTAGGCGGGGACACCTCGGCACCTGACAGCGATTGCTAACCAAGCCAAAAGGGAAACTAGTTCCATAGCACTCAGACATATCCACACCACCGTTAGTTAAGGCTTTCCACCATAAACAGCTATACCATTTCATTTCCTCAATAGCATTATTCAAACTATTCTGCTGCTCTCTAAAAATTCTTCCATTGCGCTGTTTCCAAATCGTCCAAATCGTGGCCATGCCCATCACCATCCACCACTCTGTACTCCCTGTTATGATCTTCGAATCCAACCAGGAAGATAGCAGCAAATCAGCTCTTCCTGGCCTAACCCATACCACCCTGCACCACATCATCATATGACTCCATAACTCCGATGCAATCTTGCACTGACAGAATAGGTGGTCCACTGTTTCCATCTCATTTTCACATAATGAACAAACAGCATTAGCTGCAGCAATACAACCTCTCTTAAGGAGCACTTCCCTGACTGGAAGGGCTTTATGATATACCTTCCACCCGAGTAGTTTAACTTTCATTGGAACTTTGATTTTCCAATACCTATTCCAAAAGCTGTTCGAACCATCCCCCCCGTCGCCCTCCACTCGTGACCAGCACGATCTTGTGGTATAAACACCCGTGCTTTCCTTCTTCCACACCACTTTATCCTGCAAGAGTCGATTTAACCGTGTCCAACTCAACATTCCCATCAATTGGTTCCACCCCTCTAACTCCCAATCAAAGAGTGGGCGTCTAAGTTCAATACACCATTCCCACTCACCACCCCTCCAGCTCCCATAGTCAGCGATCCTCCCTCCTTTTCTTACTGCCAAAGCAAATATTCTAGGAAACATCTTCATCAATGACTGCCCTTCCAACACCCAACAATCTTGCCAGAACCTGACCTTAGTCCCATCGCCAACTTGAATGAAACCGCCCCCCCCCGGGAGTCGCATTCAGCACCTGCTCCCACGAACTACTAATTCTTCCCCAAGTCGAGCTCTCCTTTTTCACTTCCGGGATTAAAGATCCAGCCATCTCATAGTATTTTGCATTGATAACCGATTTCCACAAGGACTCCTCTACCCCAAATCTCCATCTCCATTTAAGCAAAAGTGCAACATTCAACTTGTTTATGTCCAGAATACCAAGCCCGCCATCACCCAGATGACGACAGATCATCCCCCAATTGACAGTGTGCATCCGCCTCACTCCCTCCCATTCGTTCCAAAAAAACCTTCTTTTAAGTAACTCTAATCTATCGGCCACCTTCTTAGGAATTCTAAACAGTGATAGATAGTAAATCGGAAGGCTATTCATAACAAATTTAATAAGACATACTCTACCGGCTTGAGATAGAATTCTTCCTTGCCAACCGGACAGGCGTTTTTCGACTCTATCCAAGACCGGATGCCAAATTCCCGAGCTGTTGGCCCTGCTTTTAATCGGAATGCCCAGGTAATGGAGAGGCCAGGTCCCCACCCCACAACCGAAGAAAAAAGCAGCCTCCCGTTCCAGCTCCTCCGAACAATTGATGCCAAGAAGGCAACTCTTACCATAGTTTATCTTTAAACCTGTAGAGAGTGTTAAGCATCTCAAAATCCTTTTAATGTTGATTACCTGGGATAATTCACCTTCACAAAAAATAATGGTATCGTCAGCATATTGTAGGTGGGTGATAACAGGACCATCCCGCTCGCACTCAGACCCGACAGCAGGCCTAGCTCGGACGCCCTATGTAACATCCTGTTTAGCACCTCAGCAATCAACACAAACAAATACGACGACATAGGATCGCCTTGTCTGAGTCCTTTTTGCAACTTAAAAAACTTCGTGGGGGATCCGTTCACCATCACAGCGGCTGAGGCAGAGGACAGACATACCTCAATCCACTTTATCCACTTACTACCGAATCCCATCGCCCTCAACGTCCTAAGCAATGCGTCACACGAAACGTTGTCGTACGCCTTAGCAAAATCAAGTTTAAGGATAAAACCTCTGCGACCTGATTTTTTTGTAGAATGTATAACCTCGGCTGCAATTAGGGCTCCGTCAAGAATAGTAGCTTCTCAGCTACTATGGACACGACCACAACACAACAATATCCCTACTCTAATATAAATATAATTATACTCTCCTTTTTCCGTTTTCACAAACTTAAGATTTTAACAAATAAAAATAATAATAATAAAATATTGAGTTGTGAATGAGGGCTTGTAGACTATAGTGGAGGGTTTATATAGATGTAATGTAACGCCCCAAAAATTCAAACCTGATTTCTGCACGCATTACCGCCATACTAACTATCCTAAACTATAGGCACATATAAAGTCTCACATAATCTCCACATAATAGTTTCAGCAATCATCCAGACTACAAGCCTCTCAAAAACAGCATTAGACAACATGCCAATATCTCTAACACGGCTACCAGCCCAAAGCAATAAATCACATAAGACCACATGCCGACAGAATGTAAATCCTAGGCTCACATTCCTCAATTAAACAATTAAACAAAGTGCCAAGTCATAATGTAGCAACAGAGTATCACATAAATATAATGAAATAGCATATAGATCATATCTATGTGATCTCTCCAGTCATGCTCCAGCGCCTCCAGCAGAATCTATAAAACAGACAAAAGCAAAGGGAGTCGGTACAACGTACTGAGCAAGGCTACGTGCAGAAGAATACGGGAAAATAGAACAATAATAAATATTAACAATAATAACCTGAGTTGGAGTATCAATGCAATTTTGCACTTTCATTCGACTTTCCTTCCAATCTTGCCTTCAACTTTAAGAAATTAGCCTCACCTCTTTTTAGTCATCTCTCCTCCAGTCGGATGAGTTGTTTGAGTTGGAGTATCTACGAATCACTTGTTGAATCTGCAAAACAAAGCAATAAGTATTTCGGTATCCATTCTCCTCTTAAAAGCCCCAGATATTGGTAGAGGTCCCATTAAAGAACCTGATGTAGCAGGTTGGCCAGTTTTATCCAACAGGGATGCAGTGAATCTGAAACACCTAGTTGCCAATGAATTGAAAACAGGCCTACATAAATCAAACATCTGCTGACAGAAAACATAAAAGGAGAAATAAAGAAAAATCTAAGATAGTAGCAAAAAACTACTGATAATGTACTTCTACCGTATTGTTAAGCCAAAAAAAGCATTATACCTTCTTGCTCAGAGTCATGGCTCAAACGGGTGCAAAGCTTGCACCTACTGCACGTATTTCAATACAAATTTTTAATCAGTAACAATTTAAATTATATATAGTAAATTATAAAATTATATAAATCCAACCACATATCACTTGAATTGACTATGAATTGAATTAAAATACATTAATTAATGAATAATATGCAAAATTGCAATGTTATTAAAAAACCTGAGGGAGTAGCATATATGGATTAGTAAACAAACAAACGAAGAAGAGCTAATTGTACAATAGTGCAATAAGCCCACCGAATGGGATTCACCAAATCAACACTTGTACAGATTTTATGCTTTTACATGAAGTACATAAAAAGAGTGGGTTTCAAACATAAAGTAGATCTAAATACTACAAACCTGAAATTAAAACTACACAAACCAACCTACATCTAAAAACTAAGAAAAAAAAAAAGAATATCCTCTAAGAACACCTAAATAAATCCAAGGAAGCATAAAATGAAGTTTCAGATCTAAGCAGAATAATAAATAAGCAAAAGCCCTAACTGAAAATAACCCTAAAATTATCTAAGCCATCCTAAAGCATAAAGTAAAGATCTAAGGCTACAATAATGCTAAAAACCAACATTCAAGCATTTATTGAGACATTCATGTCAACCTAGGATATTTAAAGCATTTAAGAACACTAACACTCAGTAACACCACGGTGACATAAATGTCATTCTACAACAGAAAGCAGCATACCGAAATACGGATACTGATACCGTATCGTATCGAAATTACCCTCATCCAATATCCAATATACAGGCTCTACTCATAAGAGGGACAATTACCCTCATCCAATGTCCAATATCCAAATAACCATATATCATACATTGGTTTCATTAGACATATACATTTTTGCCAAGACTGATTTATATAGCCAAATAGATACTTACTGTCCCAACTCCCAATGGTACTTCCTGAAGTGCTGATAACTTATACATACTCCAAGCACGCAATATGAGTAATTATTCACTATCCAACGCAATTTACATAAAAGTAATTAGACAAATTATTCGATATCCAAGGCAATTAATCACTGTCCAAGGTAAAGTAAATAATTAATTAATTACTGATCAATCTAAAAATCACATATGAGTACTGGCATTTCACTATTTCAGTGTTGTAGGCTTTGAAAATTCATGTAAGAATCAATACTTACTCCCCTGGACATTTGCACTTCAAAGTAGTAGTAGTAGTAGTAATATATTATTGACCTTTGACTTGTACACTTGATAGACCCACTTTTCTCTTCTTTTACCCATTGAACATAGTGTAGGTATCTATATCTATATGTTTCTTCAAACTGATACTAGTATATAACAAGGAGGACGACTACCACAGTCACTGTCTATTTACAGGAATAAGGAAAAGGAACGGATTAAAATAAGTAGTATTTGGCAAGCCAAAAACAGAATTGCAACGACAACATACAAATGGCTCAAGATTAGAGTAGTTTGCCTCCACATACACACACGAGCACCGGGGTACGTGTATATATATAGATATTCCTAACAGACAGACAAACCATAACCAAACTATGGGACAGTGGGTTTTCATTTACAGGTGTGGACAGAAGATCGAAGGGATTAAAGACCACTTTCGAATACACATGTTTAGATTTCTAAAGAAAGAAATTTTACACAAACGGGTTCCCCATCGGACAGAAACGAATTCACACACAAAAAAAGAGGTTTATGAATCAAGAAGAAAGGGATTTACATAAGAGGGATGATTACGAATCAGTGAGAAAAGGGAAATTGACTTACAATTTTATGAATTGATAATTAGCGGACGGAGGTTCAAGCAATTATCGAACAATGTAGAGGAGTTGAATGAACAACGTTTTATAGATTGGCGATGGGAAGCTAGGGTTTAACAAAATAGGGTAGTTAAAAAATTTACTTCATCTAGGGTTGGATTTGAATTGAAGAATTGGTGAGTGCTACTGCTACCCATGACTCAATTCTTGCGGGTACTCTATGGTAATGCCCAAGATTTACGGGATGCTGGCCAGAATTGTGAGCAAGGTTTTTACTTATATTTATCTCTGACCAAGTTAGCAACAATAAATATTTGACCAAGTTTAATGATCAGTTTCTCATTTCCCTTAATAATAGGAGTATAATATTTCTATAGTTCATACAAACCTACTACTCCCTCCGTCCCACCAAAGATGTCATGTTTGACTTTTTGACACTGTTCATTGTTCAACTTTGACTCAATTTTATTGCAAGTATATATTTGGAAAAAATAGTCGAGTTGGATCTTGTTAGAATCGTATAATCATGTAGTTTTAGAATATATATTTCACATAATTTTTTGTTGTATATATTTTGAGATATTAACGGTTGAAAACGTGCATTGGATTGTGTGCAAAAGTCAAAGAAGACAAATTAAATGGGACGGAGGGAGTATTAAATTAGCGCAAATTAAAATTAAATCCCTCTGCACTAGCTAAATAATTAAATTTGCAATTTTGTCATATGCAAATTTTGAGTATCACACATTCGTTGGTTAATTCAATGGTGATTGAGAGGTTTGCTTTGATAATGAATATGGTTCAATTAGTCTGATCAATGTGTTGGTAGTTAGTTGATGCTCAACGACACTGTGAGAAAAGAATAATACGCCGCCAATAAAATTGGCTCTCACCACTTCTATACCTGCTCTGCGGAGATCTTCAATTATAATTTTTAAATTTTCTTTTTATTTTTTTTAAAAAAAAGTAATATTCCCATTCACAATGCATACTAATTTGTTATAAATCAAATTCAACACTATCGACGGTTAATTAAACCCATGGTCAATTACCAACGATTGTCTGTTTCAATATAGTTTCAGGTATGATATGGAGATTGATGTAGCTGTTGTGTCTATAACTTTCTCTTGGACATTAATTATTTTAAGTTATTTTGTCACAAAAAATTAGTTTATCTCACAATGTCTCACAAATTAGCTGATTCGATTTAACTATTTTTCCAAACATAAATAAATTAATTTACCATTATAACCCGAAAAAGATAATTTAAAAAAAAAAAGCTAGATAAACTGATCTAAATCACTGGATTTAAGGTTGCACAATCCCAATGATACATGAAGGGTAAAAAAAACTGGGTAAAGCTATATATATAAATGCAGGGCGCAAATAAAACACTCCTATAAAGAGCCTGTTTGGATTGGCTTTTTTCCAAGTGCTTTTGGCTTTTGCTTCTGCCAAAAGCACTTTTGAAGGAAAAAGTGTGTTTGTTTTGGCTTTTTAGAAAAAGCAAAAGCACCTCGAAAAGCTGCAAAAGTGCTTCTGGGAGAAGCAGCCCAGGTGGTGCTTCTCCGAAAAGCAGAAGCCAAAAGCACCTAGTAATGTGTGCAGAGTCATAAATGCCCCTATTAATTTATTTAAATTACACTATAAATATATACTATCATATATAAATAGCATATCCTTTTTGGTAATTTACACATTTCAAAAGCACTTTTCACTTTTATACATCCAAACACACTATTGAAAAAAAGCTGCTTTTTAAACATTCCATCCAAACACAAAAGTTAGCTGCTTCTGCTTTTGGCTTTCACTTCTGCTTCTGCTTTTGGCTTCTGCTTTTTTTAAAAGCCAATCCAAACGGGCCCGAAGTAAGTGGAGTATCAAATAAACTCATAATTCAGTCTTCATGTATTGTTGCGTGTGTGAGAGAGATGCATACATTTCAACATCATAAATTATGAGTTTATAAGGAAAATCGAAATAACGGACTATCGAATGCTACCATTAAGCAAATAATTTATTTTCAAGGGGATATATATACCATTCACTTTTCTTTTTGAAAATCTTTTTTTTTTAAAAAAAAGAAAATGATAAATTTAAATCATTTTTTTCTTCCCTCAAATAATAACATATTACTCCAGTCCTATATCATCTTTAACCCTCTACAAGTAAAAATCATACTTCTTCATTCATTATTGAACAACCTCTCTGTTAGGAACTTTTTTGGTAGTATGTGTTCACAAAAGATGTTCGAACACCATCGATGGACTCCGGCCAAATCTTATCCAGAAGAACCTATTTATGGAAAGTATATCTGCAGATCTTCCAGAATCGTGCCAGCAGCTGTCTGCAAATTTCCAGAGATTTCTATCAAGATTTTGTGGGAGGAAAATCTCTATTCATGGAAACTTCTCACCAAAGAATATTTGCATACATGGAAGGAATCTACTTACCTTTTTTAGCCGATTCTTGCACTTCAAAGGAGGATCTATATAAGTGGCTGGCCATTCACTTGGAGGTGTGAAAAAATTTGACACAATTATAATTCTCCCTCTCATTATTCGGAGTATCAAGAGAAATTCTTCACCCGTGTTCTTGCATTCATCAATCCGTGAAGAATTCATTGATCCACGTTGTATATGGTGATGTAATCATCTTTATGCAACCGCGCCTTGAGTAAACTTGGATCGACAAGGTGTTCATGTGTCCATTGATTGGAGGAGACGAACTCAATCAAATGGATTATTCAAGGCATCGTCAAACCCGCGCTTGAAAAGACATATCTTGAAGAGGAGGGTCTGCGGACAGGTTTCGTCCAAGGGAAACTTGAAGGGGGAGCCTTCAAGGAATTGAAGCAAGTTCGGGGAGATCTTCACCAAAACTAGGGAGAGTTTTGGTCTGACAATTCAACCGCTTGGAGATCGGAGTTCGGCAGATTTCAATTCACTATTGTTTGGATCGCGGATCCTGTTCGAACATATAGTGGAGACTCCTGGATTGGTATCCCCCAGACGTAGGCTACGGCCGAACTAGGTCAACAAATTCCTGTGTTTGTTCCCTTTACGTTTTTCAGTTTTTAATCTTCCACTGCATATTATCTTAAACTGAATAACGTGACCGCGAAAGGTGTTTGAACTAGTTTACAGGAAAAGTTCACAGGTTATCCCTCGAAACGGACCTATCAATTGGTATCAGAGCCACACGCTCTACACCGAGATCCAGCCAAAAAGCTGGATAACCAAGGTGGTTCAGTAACCAGACCCCCTTTGCTCGATGGATCAAACTATGCCTATTGGAAAGACCAGATGGAGGCATTCCTTATTGCACTAGATGAAGGAGCTTGGGATGCAGTTGAGAATCAATATCACCCTCCAGTTGTTGAAAAAGATGGTGTGAAAACCCTAAAGCCAAGAAGCAAATGGACAGCAACTGAGAGGCTTGCTGCATCAAAAAATTCAAAAGCCCTGAATGCTATTCACAATGCTCTCACGAAGGATCAATATCGACTTATTGCTGGATGCAAGATTGCATATGACGTCTGGACTACTTTAGCCAATACCTACGAGGGTATGGCACCCGTAAAGAAGTCTCGTCTCATCACTATTGAATCTCAATTTCATAAATTATGCATGGATGAGAATGAAACTGTTGGTGAATATATTTGTAAATTTTGTGATCTAACAAACCAATCCCTTCAGCTTGGAAAAGTGTATTCTCAACAGGAAATTGTAGGTAAAATCATTGGTACGCTTCCTGAAAGGTTCAATGCAACAGTTGCAGCCTTGGAGTTGTACAAAGATTATGACACCTTGCAAGTTGACGAGTTGATGGGAATCCTACAATCTTGGGAGATGGATCATTGTAAATTTAAGGTCAAAAGCATTGCTTTCAACGCGGTGTCCAAACAACCTGTCCAAACACCTGATGATATCATAGAAGATCACTATGAAGAGGAAGGTGATGATAATGAAATATTTAGGCTCACAGAGCGTTTGACCCGTCTATTGAGAAACAAGATGTCCAAGCAAGACGTTTCCAGGAAGAAAAGTTGTCCATCCAAGAAATCCAGAGCAATGGATGAAGACAGTTTTGATCAAAGGAAAAATGATGAATACAAAGGATCCCAATGCTTCGAATGTGGTGGATTTGGCCATATCAGGGATGAATGTGCAAATCTAAAGCATGAGAAAACTTGGCATGTCACCTTCAGGGATTCAAACAATAAATTCAACTCTAGTGAAGAGGAATATGCTCTTATAGGTGCAGACACCTGGGATTCAGACGCAGAGTTCGAACCAGGTAACAATCCCAACTCAGTCAATACTTGTTTTACTAATCCTATTTGTTCTTCGTCTTACAGAGAACAGGAAAAGAGTATTGCAAGGTTATCTAAACTATATGATGAAACCTCTAAGAGACTAGAAATCTCACTAACTGAGGTCGAGGAACTTAAAGTGGTCAATCAGAACCTGAAGAAGCAAATAAACAGTCTCTCGGATGAAAAAGATCAGTTGGTTGAAAAATCTGAGAACCTGTCCAAGAAGGTGTCTGAACTGGAAGGTGGAACTCTGCAGTTACAAGTTGATAAAGACCAAATTTCAGCTAAACATGATCAATTGACGGTTGAAATGACGGAGCTCAAAGAAAAACTCTCTAAAGCAGAAGGTACTTTGGCGAGATTGAACAAAGGCAAAGCCAAGTTGGATGATGCAATTGCTGCAGGAAGGCCTAGTGGAAACAGACAAGGCCTTGGATACCAATCCTCAACAGGATCTTCATCTAGTGATAAAGGCACGACTACATTTATTTCTGGAGGAATGTTGAATGAAAACTACTCAAATAATGAAGTTCGAACGACTGTTCAACAATCTAAAAGAAACAGATGGAACAGAAGACAACCTCCTCCAGTACCTCTTACATGTGACTATTGCAAATTGGAGGGACACAAGACCAACCATTGTCAAAGAATCATCAAAGATCTACTTGATGGTCGACCCGTGTCATGGCCTAATGAAGAAATGAAAAAGAGGATAACTATCAGAAGAGTATGGGTGGCAAAATCTTCAAATGTTATTGAGAAAGTTACACCGAAGAGGGAAATTCTTAAGGCCATTCCGGTTAAAGCTGGTGATAATCAAGAAAAGAATGAGGAGAATCACCAAATAATCATAGGTGAACGAGTGAAAGAAAAAGAGACCGAAACTCAAGAATCCAGAGAAATGGTTCAAACTTCTTATCGAACCCCACCCGTGGAACAAACAAATGTTGAGGCTGAATCTGAAAGAGGAATTCAAAGACATCATTTTATTAAAGGATTGGTCGAATATGGCACTATGTTCATGAAACATGTCGGAACTCTGGACTAGAACGCCTTTATTGATCAAGGTTCCTGACCGTGACAGATGTGGAACATTAATAATGGACCTTGAACCTTGCACTGTCGGCAGTCTTCATGGAATAAGTGTTTATATTTATACAATCTAAATTGTTCTTATTGTTTATTCATTATTATGATGATCTTATGGTGTGCAAGGATGATGACTCCAAGAAAAATAGGCACTTGGATATTATTATGTGTCAAAGGAGAAGATGGTTAAAGAGATGATCGAGATTGAATGCTATTATTAAGGGGGAGATATCCATGTTGAAATACCCCGTGTTGGAGATTAAGTAATCTTTTAAAGGGCCTATTTTGGCCAAGATGTGACCCAGAGGGGGAGAAAGTTAATCATACCGATGAATGATTGAGGGGGAGATTGTTGTTGTTGCTGCTAAGTTGATGGTAATATCCTCTTAAGCTTTTGGCATTTCTGTTCTTTGTTTCTGTTGGAACAGTTTTTTATGCACTGGCCAGTAATAAAATATTATGTATGATGATGCTTATCATTATTTATTTTTGTTGCCAAGTGCTGTTTGTGTTGTACATGCTCCTAGATTGTGATAGAACATATTTTGTACGGAGCATTAGTATAGGTTTGTTTTGTTGGGACATGATGTAATTGGTGGTTGAGGTTCTTGATGTTTAGGAGTTCGACATCGATTTGATTAAGTTGTAACTGGTCCACATCCTGCCAAAAAGGGGGAGATTGTTAGGAACTTTTTTGGCAGTATGTGTTCACAAAAGATGTTCGAACACCATCGATGGACTCCGGCCAAATCTTATCCAGAAGAACCTATTTATGGAAAGTATATCTGCAGATCTTCCAGAATCGTGCCAGCAGCTGTCTGCAAATTTCCAGAGATTTCTATCAAGATTTTGTGGGAGGAAAATCTCTATTCATGGAAACTTCTCACCAAAGAATATTTGCATACATGGAAGGAATCTACTTATCTTTTTTAGCCGATTCTTGCACTTCAAAGGAGGATCTATATAAGTGGCTGGCCATTCACTTGGAGGTGTGAAAAAATTGACACAATTATAATTCTCCCTCTCATTATTCGGAGTATCAAGAGAAATTCTTCACCCGTGTTCTTGCATTCATCAATCCGTGAAGAATTCATTGATCCACGTTGTATATGGTGATGTAATCATCTTTATGCAACCGCGCCTTGAGTAAACTTGGATCGACAAGGTGTTCATGTGCCCATTGATTGGAGGAGACGAACTCAATCAAATGGATTATTCAAGGAATCGTCAAACCCGCGCTTGAAAAGACATATCTTGAAGAGGAGGGTCTGCGGACAGGTTTCGTCCAAGGGAAACTTGAAGGGGGAGCCTTCAAGGAATTGAAGCAAGTTCGGGGAGATCTTCACCAAAACTAGGGAGAGTTTTGGTCTGACAATTCAACCGCTTGGAGAGCGGAGTTCGGCAGATTTCAATTCACTATTGTTTGGATCGCGGATCCTGTTCGAACATATAGTGGAGACTCCTGGATTGGTATCCCCCAGACGTAGGCTACGGCCGAACTGGGTCAACAAATTCCTGTGTTTGTTCCCTTTACGTTTTTCAGTTTTTAGTCTTCCGCTGCATATTATCTTAAACTGAATAACGTGTCCACAAAAGGTGTCTGAACTAGTTTACATGACAAGTTCACAGGTTATCCCTCGAAACGGACCTATCACCCTCCAAAATACGTTAAGTTGTGGCATTACTATTTTTTCATCTCTTAGTTAATGGAATGTCATTGTAGTTCACAGTTGACTCATACTATATTTACCTGGAAATTGTGCAACTCACGGAGGGGTCCGGTTAAGGTGCGATTGCACCATCCCACAGCACGTCAAGGCGAAGATCTTGAGCATCCAATTAAAATCCAAGGGTTGTAAATGCAAAAGGGTAAATTTGTCCAATGAAAATATGTAACGGTTTTATTAATTTCCAAATTAACGGATTACTATGTATCTTTAACGAATTTACTCATATCTTAAACGGATTTGTATCCTAAAATATCTTATAAAAGAAAAATTAACTAAAATTAAAACATATTACTGACACAAATTATATTAAAAAATTCCTATTCCTTTCAGGCATAAGTGCAACTATTTTCAGCGACATACCAAATACATTTTGCAGCGATATATCTTTTCAGCGATATTACGTTATACTTTTCAGCGATGGCATGTGGTTCATTTCATCGAGTTGGTATCATTATTTTCAGCGATGACTTGAAATTCCTTTCCCCCGAGATGTGCAACTGTTTACATCAAGATACTAATACACTTTGCAGAGCGATGTATACTAATTCTTTTCAGCGATGTATCACTAATTCTTTTGAGCGAGTTCACTTTATTCTTTTCAGCGATACAACATATGTTTTTATTTTTAACGAAATTATTAATTCCTAATTCAAACATATTACTGACACAAATTATATTAATTTGTATCATTATCTTTAGTGATACCACGTTATACTTTTCAGCGATTGAACGTGCTTCATTTCATCGAGTTGGTATCATTATTTTCAGCGATGACTTGAAATTCCTTTCCCCCGAGATGTTCAACTGCTTTCATCGAGATACTAATACACTTTGCAGAGATGTTATATCTTTTCAGCTATGTGTACTTATTCTTTTCAGCGATGAATCACTAATTCTTTAAGTGAGTTCACTATATTCTTTTCAGCGATACATCATATGTTTTTATTTTTAACGAAATTATTAATTCCTAATTGAAACATATTACTGACACAAATTATATTAATTTGTATCCTTATTTTCAGCGATTGAACGTTATACTTTTCAACGATGAAATGTGCTTCATTTCACCGAGTTTGTACCATTATTTTCAGCGATGACTTGAAATTCCTTTCCCCGAGATGTGCAACTGTTTTTGTCGAGATACTAATACACTTTGCAGAGATGTTATATCTTTTCAGCGATGAACTACTATTCCTTTAAGCGAGTTCACTATATACTTTTCAGCGATACATCATAAAAAACCATAATCACTGCAACAATTCATAAAACTAAATCAGTTAAAAACAATGTTTTGGTTAGGGTGCAACCAAAACCAAAATAATTCCAACCAAACCATTCCAACCAATCAAACCATAAAATAATTCAAACCATAAATCAATTCCAAGCAAAACATTTCATTCACTGAACATATTAAACACCATTCAAAGTCATAAAATCAGTTCAAAACATTCACACAAACCATTCAAAGTCAAAAAAACAAGTCAACCATGAAAAAACAAGTCACAAAACAAGTCAAAAAACATCACAAAATCAGTTCTAAAAAACCATTTGAAACATCTTAAACACCAGGGGAAGACTCCTGAGGCTGAAAGATGGCCCGATGCATCGCCCTAAGCCTATGAAGTAGATCTTCCCACATATCTTTAAAAACCCTTTTACGTTCATTCAACTGCCATGGAGTCTTTGCAAATGAGACTTTAACGCTGCGAAAATGCTTTGACATTTCTTGCAGCTCTGTGGGGTCAAATGAGCGCTTGTTCACATCAGCACCATTAGATCTGCCTTCTTGATGGAGGACATCAATATGAATATCCAGAGCTTGGAAGTGGGGATACATGATGTTATAAGATTTTTCAGCAGACTGAATATCAGGATACTCAGTTATGATTTTCAGAAGAAATTCCTGTGTTTCAACATATAAGAAAGATAACTTATCAACATATAAGATGTAAATATAAGATGTCACAATCAGTACAAAATAATTCATAACCATAATCACTTAAACAATTCATAACCCTAGAAACAACCATAATCAGTTCAAAACAATCACTAAAACAACCATAATCAGTACAAAACAATTCATAGCACTAAAGCAACCATAATCAGTACAAAACAATTCATAGCACTAAAACAACCATAATCACTGAAACAATTCATAACCCTAGAAACAACCATAATCAGTTCAAAACATCACTAAAACAACTATAATCAGTACAAAAACAATTCATAGCACTAAAACAACCATAATCACTGAAACAACTCATAACCCTAGAAAGAAACCATAATCAGTGCAAAAACAATATTAAAACCATAAATCAGTTCAAAACAATCCCAAACAAACCATTCTAACCATTCAAACCATAAAACAATACAAACCATAAATCAAAGGTTCTTCAGCATACTCAATATCAGGATTAATTTTCATAAGAAATACCTGTGTTTCAATAAGAAGATCGAGATACTTCGAAGGCGGAAACCCATGGTCTAATATTTTTTCGATTAAATCGTTCAGCTCGCGTGCTTGATCAACAGTTGGATGTGTGTCCTGCAGATACCTCCCGAAAATCTCCCAATATTGTGTCAACACACTGGAACTGGAACTCTCTCCGGTACATCTTCTTTTCGACGACATTTCTGAGAAATGAAGGTGATTCCGATTAGGGTTTTGAGAAATTAGGGTTTACAAATTAAGTTTCGAGAAATGAATGTGATTCCATTTATAAGGGTCACAGTTTAAAAAAATTTCCGAGGCCCATTTCATTTTATTTAGGCCCATTTCTTTTAGGCCCATTTTATTCTATGAAATGGCATATAGTTCTTTTCAGCGATGATATTAGTGTTTTTCAGCGATGACATTGTATTCATATCAGCGATTGGAATATTAAGCCCAGTCCTCATTCCCTGTCGCTCATTCCCTCCTATGAAGAAACATTGAAGTATTGAAAACTTTACAGTGAATGATTTTATATTTTGGAGTATTAGAAAAACAAAAGAGAGAGTGTTCTTGCCAATATTAATTGCATTATGACAAATACTCAAATTAGATTCCGCTTCATGACAAATGATACATTGGAATCCAACCTAAAGTAAATTAATTGTGGACCCTTTAGTTATCGATTCTTTTGTTCATCTTTCACAAACTGTTTATGTGCAAACCTCAAGTAATCTCTCACAAATTCTGGATTGGTGATCCTCACCAGCTTCAGTTCCCCTGCTCCTTTGATCCGGTTGCAGATTAGACTTCTGCGTTTGTACTCATAATGCATGATCTTGTCTTTATTTCCTGTGTTAGCATACTCCAGGGCCTTCTGGTCCATTTCCATGAGGAGTTCGAGATAATAAGTTCTGTAACGCTCCATCATGGCGCCCACCATGTCTCTTTCCAGGGCTTCCTTTAAATAAGACATATCTTGTGCCAGATCATATTTCAGATACTCCTCTGCCTCAGCCTTGGTCATCAATCTGTACTGTCTTGCATTCTTTCTCAGCACTGGCCACTTCATATGCCTTATCTCATGTAGCACTTTTTCCCTTAGAATTCTGATGTGCTCAGGAAATTCAGGATCCGCATCAGTTCCTTTTTCAGCTATCCCCACCTGAAAGAATCGCTTCAGCCAAATAGAGAATAATACTCCATAATTTACAATGCCCATGTAAGAATAGAGAGATGTACATTTAAGCGATGAGACAATATACATTTCAGCGATAAAACAGTATACATTTAAGCGATGGGAAAAAGTACATTTAAGCGATATACTTAGTTAAAATTATTTGTAAATATATTTAAGCGATGAAAAGATGTACATTTAAGCGATGAAAACATATACATTTCAGCGATGAAAACGTGAACATTTAAGCGATGGAAAAAAGTACATTTAAGCGATGTACTTGGTTAGAATAATTTGTAAATATATTTAAGCGATGGAAAGATGTATTTAAGCGATGAAAACATATACATTTCAGTGATGTAAACATGTACATTTAAGCGATGAAAAAAGTACATTTAAGCGATGTACTTAGTTACAATAATTTGTTTTCCCACACCTCAAAAAACAGTTCATTCATCATTGTTTCTTTTTCCGACTCTTTTTTGGCTTAGGTTGTGGTGGTTTCTTTACCTCAAATGACTGACTCAGCTGGGCAACCAAGTGCATCTCTCTATTCACTTCTCCAAGCACAAAATCTTTCTGTTGATTCACATCTGACAGCAATATTTGAGCACAGACCTTGGCTCTTTTTGCCAGATTGTACCTTTTGTTCTTCATTTTTGACAACATGTCATCCATAATCAATCCTTCCCAATAATCCATCTATGACAAGACAAAAACACCACAGCTGTGATCATCTTTCTGCTCTGCCAACGGGGAGAAAAGTATACGATATGGTGCAAACCATTATTCAGATTTTATCAATGTATTTCCCAACATCCTGAAGTTATACCATATCCTATTCAAAACTATAATCAGCTGTCCACCCGCCTTCAGCATTCTTGCTGTTGAAGTAAAAAATTCTTCTCTTTCTCATATCAACAGAAAAAATAACCCAATGGTTTTGTCGACAATATGGGAAGAAGAACTGGAACATTGAGTAAACATGTAATTAGAATCTAATAATGATCAACTATGTAAACAAAATTATCAAAAGAAAAATGTATCTTACATTCTCTGTATTCAACACCACATCAATCATTTCTTCGGGAACCATCTTCAAATCCTTCATGAATACATCAACAAGTTCTGCACCATCTTTTAATGGTAAATTTGAATCCACCTTTGCCTCTGCAAATGTCTGTTTCAAAAGATACAACATTTCATGCGTCAAAAAGAAGTTAATGTATATATGTATGTATGTATATATCAGACTCACAGCAAATAATGATGAAAAATAATATTTTAGCATTGGTTTCCCGTTGGCTCTTTCGAATTCACGACGGTTGATCACTTTCACATTACAGTTTATAACAATATCCGCAATATCACTATCAACCATCAGTGTTTCAACGTCAAGCTTGGACAAGTTCATTTCTTTATCATCATAAACAATCATCTTTTTCGCTTCAACCTTTCCTAGAATATTTGTAATGATAGCCCAAACAGCCACATTCAACTCTTTTGGAGTACAGGTATATGACGCCTGAAAGTCTGGATACTGTTTAAATTGGGTATAAGTCATGCCCATGAATGTATACTTAGTGCATTTTACTATAGGCTGGAGATCAATCATCGTCACTCTAGGAGGCATATACTTCTCCTTCAATTTCTCAATTGTCTTAGCTCTATCACATCCAGATTGTACCTGAAAATTACAGATAACATAGCTATCAATTTCTCACTGACAGATATTGTTTTTATTGCCTTGAAATTAAAATACATCTCGGTTCTCCAATGCATCCGATACACCTTTCCCTTTCTCAAGACCATCATTTTTTAACTAAAACACAGAAGAAAAAAAAAATCAATATAATAATCGCTAAAAACTACTAAGAAAGTCACTGAAATGCAAAAAAAAAAAAAAAAAAAACCTTTGCATTCTCCAATTCATCTGATACAACATTCTCATTCTCGGATATGCCCAAAGAAAATGTTGGCACATCTTTTGCATGCATCTATACACATACTAGAGTAAGTTAGAAAAAATACCTCTATAAACATCACAAGTGATATATAGCTAAAAACTATTAAAACAACTAATGCAACCAATCACCATATCATCGCTGAAAAGTGTATTATACCATCGCTGAAATGTGCATTACTTCATCGCTGAAAATCATAAAAAACAATCGCTGGAAACTATTAAAATACCTCTGGATTCTCAGCCCCATCATGTGCTACATTTTTCTCAGCCCCATCATGTGCTAACTAAAAATCACACAAGAAAATATATCAAACATACTATAGTAAGTTAGAAAAAATACCTCTATAAACATCACAAGTGATATATAGCTAAAAACTATTAAAACAGCTAATGCAACCAATCATCATAGCATCGCTGAAAAGTGCATTATACCATCGCTGAAATGTGCATTACTTCATCGCTGAAAACCATAAAAACAATCGCTGAAAACTATTAAAATACCTCTGGATTCTCAGCCCCATCATGTGCTACATCTTTCTCAGCCCCATCATGTGCTAACTAAAAATCACACAAGAAAATATATCAAACATACTATAGTAAGTTAGAAAAAATACATCTATAAACATCACAAGTGATATATAGCTAAAAACTATTAAAACAACTAATGCAACCAATCATCATATCATCGCTGAAAAGTGCATTATACCATCACTGAAATGTGCATTACTTCATCGCTGAAAACTATAAAAACAATCGTTGGAAACTATTAAAATACCTCTGGATTCTCAGCCCCATAATGTGCTACATCTTTCTCAGCCCCATCATGTGCTAACTAAAAATCACACAAGAAAATATATCAAAATATTTTGTTACTGTAATCCCTATAACAAACATTTTGTTACTGTACATACATTCAAATAATCGAAACTGAAAGGGATTCGGAATCGAATTAAACCTCTCTGCAATAAAAATAAACAACACAGAAAAAATAAAAAAGAAAGAATGTCAGAAACTACCTTTAAAAAATATTATGAAGTACAACATTTATAAAACTACCTTCGGCACATTTTCAGGTAAATTTTCAGTGTCAGGGGCAATTCTCTCTTCAGTTTTATCTTTTACATTCCCAGCATCTACAACACCTCCTCCCCGCAAACTTGTCACCTCCGGACCCACCCCCTTGACTCATCACAACATTTGCAGCTCCTGCTAATATACCCATCAAGAGTTCTCCTTCACTTACATTTATATCAAGATTATTTGACTGTTCTCCTCCACCAGTACCATCAAAAGGTAAACAACATCGACCCACATTAATCGACTGTTCATCTTGAACTGCTTCTTGATCACAAGGGGGTGTGGCGGAGGTTGAAGAGGGTCACCTAAAGCAGGGGATTGAACAGGATCACCTAAAGCTTCAACATCATTTGTGCATGCTTCTATGAAAGGATCAATATTGTCTGAAGCATTAACATCCCTATATTAGCAAGCAATGTTCAGGATAGAGTCCATTGTGTGATCAGAAAGATGGACAACTGGTTCAGAATCAGTTGTCTCATTTGCATTAGCTTCATGGCTCGATGGCTCTGTATGAATTAGCAGTTTTTGATCCTTCTGACCCTGTTCTTGATCCAATGTGGAGACAGGGTATGTTCGTTATACCCTTCACGGGTGAATACATAGAGTGCAAGCTAGAAAGATTGACAGCTTGTTCATTTCCACCAGCATTCAAATCCTCATTTTCTCCTAACTGCTCATCTCCTCCTCCATCCACACTCCTAGAAAGATTGGCAGTTGGTTCATCTTCCACTTCTTTTCCACCCCTCCTTTTCTTCTTTAGCTCAGAAACAAAAGTACTAATTCGATCGTCATTTTTCACATTTTCCACAGTCCTTTTCACAGCCCTCGATTTCTTCTTAAAGTCAATATCTGGATACTTTGCATTAGGGAAAACCTTCCAAATATCAACCATCTCCAAGTATCGATTCTTTTTACATGTAAATCCATCCAAATGAAGCTCTTCACGCTCATAGTAATCAAAAAATATGTGCTGGAAAAAACAAAAACAAACAAGATACATAATCAACAAACAATGACCATAATCAACAATATAAATCACATAACATATATAAATCGCATAACAAACACAAATTTAAAATTACCATTAAGCAAAACAGGTCTCCATAGGGGCGTGCTTGAGCACTGGTTCCCTTATCCAATTTTGCCTTATACTCATTCAGAAATTTGATCAGAAATTGTCTAATATGAAGACACCAATTGTACCTTAAAGCTTCATCCGGAGATCTAAGAAACTGAAGATACCTTTTGTTTACAACCCTCCCTGAGTTAGGAGTAAAGACTTTCTCCATAGCAAACAATACATACATCCTCCAGTAGTCGTCCAATGGAATTTCCATATTCTCCTTATTCTCTAAAATACTTCTAAGATCCTTAACAGGTATTCGATTAGGCTCCTTCTTATTCTTAATAAGAGAATACTTGTCACAGAATTTATTAGCAAAATCATAACCAATCTCATTATTCTTTAAATCTATTATAAGTTTATCGACTCCCCATGGAAAACCATATACTTATGAATATCTTCATCTGAAAACCTCCATCGACAGTTTTTATCAATAATAAAACATTCTTCCTGAATGCTCCACTGATTGATGAGAGTTATCACAGGATCAACCTTAAGCATGCACATATTGAACATAAGCAGACAACGGAAGCAACTTTGATGAATAAACTCTTTCCTCCCATCTCCGTCACTCTCGTTCAGGATTTTATTTAACAAACAAACGCTAGAGGGAACACAACAGACCTGAGTATGAACTTTTTCAGCCATTCTTCAGAAGAATCACCGTTCACCATTTAACTGATCAGAAAAGAATCACCGTTCGCCGTAGACGCTCAGAGAATCGCTAAATCGCTGAAAAACCCTAGAGAAAAGTATCGACAGTGATAAATTAAAAATGGCGGTTAAATTTTTATTAAATACTACACGGTGAATTCTAGACGGTTATTTTTTATTAATTACTAGACGGTTATATTTTATTAACTAATTTTCATCGCTGAATTGCGTTAGTTACGCAAATTCTGAAACATTGTAAAAAATTTTATTAACTACTACGAGGTTATTTTTTATTAACTAATCTCCATCGCTGAATTGCATTATGATCATCGCTTTCGTCTATTGGAATTCATCGCTGAATTGCATTAGTTATGCGAATTCTGAAACATTGTAAAATTTTTATTAAATACTACACGGTTATCTTTTATTAACTAATTTCCATCGCTGAATTGCATAATGATCATCGCTTTCGTATATAAGAAATCATCGCTGAATTGCATTAGTTAGCACTGAAATAAGTCCATCAATACAATATTAATATCCTTTCAAAACTGAAGAATTCAAAAGTCAATAACAAAAATTGTAATTCCTTTCACGAATCCTTTGAATAAAGAAACTATGCTCACAACTTGCAATGCAATGTATACAGTTCATGTCATTTCTAAAAAATAAAAATCTTCATTTCTGCATCCGTTTACGATATTCTAACTCTTTCTTTTTCCGAACAGCTTCAGAAATAGAGACCATTCTCTTGTTCGATTTCTTCCGCCCTTTACACGTTTCTCTTTCCCTTAAATACAAATTTGAGTAATCTGATGTACTTCCAATCTCTGCAAAAAAAAAAAAAAAAGATTGAGAAACACTATTTTCAAAAAAAGCAAAAACATAAACATGTCTTTGATTAGCAATTACCCGACTCTTTGTTAATATCAATATTGTCATACTTTGTTTTCATCAATGTCTCAAAATCATTTATAAACGATTCACAAGCATCCTCATTTCGTGACAACACAATTGCTGACTTCAAAAACAAGCCACACAATTTCCGATATCTAGATGCTGCATTGACCACATTTGTTTCTTTTCCAACACCGACATCAACATAACTGAGATCAGATTTTGCATTCCTTGACCACCGCTGCAAATTATATTTATCTGGAATAGTATGAAACACTTTTGCTCCACTTCCTGAAAGAACATCCATCACCCTCAAAGCATGACAACATAAAATCCCCATATTCTCAAACATATTGCAAGTGCATCCAATTGTACCATCATCCATGTTAACATTGACATGATCACCAATCAACTTTGAATCTGCATCTTCTCTCTTGCAAACACGATAAATTAATGCATCTGGTTGAAGCTCAACCACATACCCAAATGACAAATCATACTCATTGTTGAAAATATTGAACACATTTGGTGTATACTTTTCAGTTATATATTTCAATAGTGGATTCATAATAAACCTCGCAGAAACTTGTCTATCATCTGCCTTAAAATCTTCCATCCGTTCATATCCCTCCTTGACTCTACAACCCTTTCAAAATGTGCAAAGAACTCAACATAGTTATCAACTGGCCTTAAGAACATGTGAAATGTCAACACAATATGGGAATGTGAAAATCAAATTCTCAACTAAAAAAAGCAAACACACATCGCTGAAATAAATAGCACCCTATCGCTGATAACAACAGTAGAACCTCGCTGAAAATAACTAATCAAATATCACTGAAAATGAAATTTATTCATACCGTTTCACAACTGAGTTAAAAGATTCACTTAGCTGAGTAGTCCTCATTCCTGCAGTAAAATGATTTTTAACCCAAGCAGCGGACCATTGCCTTCTCAAATTATAAGTAGTCGACAACCACCTATGTTCAGACTGTGAGAAACAAGTTGATAGCATGTATTCCCATTCCACCTCAAATTCTATCTCTGTCCTCACATCATATACCAAATGATGAAATAACTTATCAAATTTAAAAAAATGAGTTCAACATGTACATATCAATATCCAATCGAAAAAACAATTGAAAATAAAAATAACTAAATATTTACCTTGGTGTGTACAGTTGGCTCAAATTTTTTATTCGCATTTTCTATAATGTGCCAACTACATAAAGCATGATAGGTATTAGGCAAAATTTTCCTAATTGCCGGTGCCATCGCACAATCTTGATCTGTGAAAATCGTTTGAGGTGTCTTATCCCCCATACACTTCAAAAATGTTTTAAATAGCCACTCAAATGATCTTTGAGTTTCATCAAGCATCAATGCAGCTCCAAAAATAGAAGTCTGTCGGTGATGATTGAATCCAACAAAAACAGCTAATGGTCTGTAATTTTTATTTGTCCGATACGTTGTATCAAAGGTCACACTATCACCAAAAGCTTGATAATCCATCCTCATTCCAGCATCTGACCAAAAGATATTTGTAATTCTCTCATCATCATCCAGATCATACTCATGGAAGAAAAATGGATTACTGACACATTTCTCAGAGAAATACTTCAATACAACACCAGCATCCCCTACTTTTAAATTTCTTTGCCGCCTTCTAACAAGTGCATTCTTCATATCGTCCTTTAAAAATCCTACAAGTCCACTACCTCCAGCACCCATACTCAACAAGTCATATGATGACTTCAATGACAATCCAACTTCTTCATGTATACCAGCAACAACACTGTGTAACTCATCAACTCTTCTATTCGATTTCAACATATGCTTCCTTGATGGTCCATGGAGAGCATGATTATGATCACCACAGAAAAACACAACTCTATAAACTTTTTCATCAGTTTTATAATGTAACCTCACCTTTGCTTCACAACCAGTTCGGGTTTCATCACTCCTACGAAATTTCAGGCTCTTAGAACGAAAAGATGAATCACTATCCAACAAACAACCACGACGAAATCCTTCCTTATTGCACGCATATTGTAAATACAACAATCTATCAACTTCATGTGGCTTGGGTCTCTCATACATTTTCCTTACCAAGAAACCTAAACTATGAGCATAATCACAATAAAAACTAAACGCATCATCAGCTGTAACAAAACTTAACTCACTCCAATTTATATTACCTGTAAAGAAATAATCACAGAATTCCCATTAAAAACATTTCGCGCAAACTAATGAATACATGTAGCTGACATAAACCATCGCTTAAAATACTTAATATCCATCGCTGAAAACAACCTATCACCGTCGCTTAAAATGCTAAATCCGTATCGCTGAAAAATTGATCGTGACGTCGCTGATTTGTCGCTTAAATGAATGTATAGATATGAAACTTCAGAAAACTCAGAAAAAGAGAAACATATCACAACCGAACTCGGAACTCAGAAACATACATAAAATAAAAAACGACGATCTGCGATAAAACTACTCAAAATCCGAATATTCTAAAACATACCATTGAACGCATAACTCGAATCTGAAAACGTTGCCGACGCATTCAACGACATGCTAATCGCATCCATAATTGCCAGCAACTTCCTCACACCGCCGCAACACGTAGAGAGCAAACAAAAAACAGAAAAAAAAAACTCGGAAACGCAAAGAAGACGGCGTTCAACGACGTAAAATAAGGGAAATATAAGAAATTACTTTTTTACCCTTAGAGTTAATCTCAATCGTCGATTTTTAAAGACAATCAACGGCTGTAAACTCTCGCAGCACATCAAGTCAAAAACCATGGTTGCACCCTAACCAAAACCCTCACGGAGCAAAACTAGTTATTATATAAGAAATTTTTTTTACACAACTCCACTATTTTGACTGTTTACTACTATTTAACATTTATTCAAATTTTTATCATAGTTATTATATAAGAAAAACCATAATCAAGTTAGATCTTGTTATATTCGTCCAAACTTGTAGTTTTGGAATATCAACTTTTTATAATTTTTACTTGTATACAATTTAACTTATTAATAATTAAAATTATGTATCGACATGTGTACCAATTATCAATATTGTAATCCTACAAATGAAGTAGCTATGAACAATTACAATGAAGAATTGAATATTGTTATAAAAGTGCAAGCCATTAACAATGGGCCTGCGCTTGTATCTCATGTGAAGCCTATGGAAGTCTGGTATTTTTGGGCCCAATAAGGGATTTTCAAATGAGTGTCTTTACCTCTCATGATTTTATATTTTTATTTTAAATTTTTATTTTTATTTTATTTTATTTTATTTTATTTTTAAAGCATGAATGGAATAGTCATCCTTTCAGAAATTAAGGGAAGTAACAGGGACGAGAATGGATTAAACCCCCAATTCTAGAGTGGGAGTTGAACAATTTGATCACTAAGTTAAACTCGAGTATCCACCTTTTATGAGTTTTGAGAGTCGTGTTTATTTTAAACATGAATTAATTCCCGAAAGTGGGAAATGTCGAAGTTCCCATGGGTCATGAGTCATGACCAAGACAGCACATGTAAATAACGACAAAGCATATGTTGTTTATTTGTTGCGAACTGAAGTTTCGATCGACAATCTGTGTTTCAACCTATGTTTGAAAATATTGGATTGGACTCATTGTGCTGACAAAATTCAAAATATGCTACTTATGCAACGCTCCTTGGTTTGGTGGTGTTTGTACTTTAGACTTTTCATGCAGACGACTGATCATGAAGCAAAGGTTGTTAGCACTAGTCATCAACAAAAGAGACTTTGCTTGTCTATTTCAAGCCGACTGTTGCAACCGAATCTTAACCGCCTTGACTTGAGCTGATCTGCCTGTTCGAGGGTCTCCTTTAATTTGGATCATCATACAAAATTACAAACACAGGAAGTCTTGCGGTTAAATTGCAGATGTGAGAGAGATTATTATTTTACAGATTTCAGAAGTGTTCTGCATTGATCAGATTCTTTCAGCTAAGTGATTATATGTTCTTGATATAGCTTGAAGAAAAGTCACTTAGTTCTTGCGCGCTTAATATGTTTCAATATTAGTCTTGTGAGAAAACAATTTTGTAAGATTTCATTGTAAATCCAAGATAGTATATTGGATGAGAGAATTATGAGGTTTCAATATTGCAGGTGATTTACAAGATTAGCAAGAAGTCCAGATTAGTATAAGTTGATAGATTAGTTTGTATACCGAGGGAGATCAATAGTTAAGGGGAATCTCGACTACTGAACCGGGTTGGGTACAAATATAGGATAATATGTACTGTAGTTCTTTGGGTCTTGCTAGTGGAGTCTAAATCTCGATTAAAATCCCACAGATATAGATCGGAATGACCGAACTGGGTCAACAAACAACTTGTGTTCTTTATTTTCTGAATTTATTTATCAAATCCTATTGAAGAAGATAAAAAAGCATATCATTGTTTTC
This sequence comes from Hygrophila difformis, assembly GCA_030278955.1. Lineage (NCBI taxonomy): Eukaryota > Viridiplantae > Streptophyta > Magnoliopsida > Lamiales > Acanthaceae > Hygrophila > Hygrophila difformis. The sequence continues at coordinate 30,259,170 of JAOANR010000006.1, read as the reverse complement.
TACAAGCTCAATGGAGCATAGAAAGCAAATTAAAGAGTATAGGTTGAAAAATTAAGGAAAATATTGTCGTCAATTTCATTCAACCGAATGAAATTATTTGGCCATATATTATCCCTACTTAAGGTTCCATCAAAGGGAGTTATTATGGTTCCGTGACTTGTTTATCTTAACCGAGTTATTAGGGTTCTGTGACTTGTTTATCTTGATGTACTGCGACTTATTAAAGTCATTGATTTTTTTTTTAGGAGTCATTGAAGGCCTGTAAAGGGATGGTGAGAGCCCATGCCACACAATTACAAAGGGGAATAAAAGGGAGGGATAGGGGGCCAGTGGGAATCGAACTTCAACCTTCCATTGGAAGTCAAGGGACTTAACCACTTGGGCTAAATCCTCATCCCTATCAAAGTCATTGATAAGTTTAAATTTTGATAATATATTAGGCCAAATTCCAATTACTAATTATTTTAATTATTATATTAAAAAATATGGATGAGTAACATAAAAATAATATTAATTAATTTAGTGCTCCCTCTGTCCCATTTAACTTGTCTTGTTTGACTTTTGCACACAATCTAATGCACTTTTTCAATCGTTAATATCTCAAAATATATACAATAAAAATTATATAAAATATATATTCTTAAACTACGTGATCATACGAATCTATCAAGATCCAACTCGACTATTTTTTCTAAATATATACTTACAATAAAATTGAGTCAAAGCTGAATAATGAACAGTGTCAAAAAGTCAAACAGGACACATTACATGGGATGGAGGGAGTATTTTTTTATTTGTCGATCCTCAAATATACTTCCTCCGTTTTTCTTTATTTGGTCCAGACCCATATTACACACAGTCCAATGCACATTTTAAATAATTAATAACTTAAGTACGGTACAAGTAAAAATTTTAAAAATTCGATATTTAAAAATTACACGATGAGACGAATCTAACAAGCTCCCACTTAACTATATTATAATTGTATAACTAGTAAGTCACCCGTCGAGACTCGACGGACATAATTTTATATTTTATATAATATATATACTTATATTATATAAAATAATAATTTTATTATATTTTGAGTAATGAAAAATGTGTAATGATTTTATCTATGTTCGAAAGAGGATGTATATGATAATATAATTTAATTATTTTTTTAAAATTAACAAAGAAATCATATTATACCGTCTTCTTTAGCTTCTGTGGCTTATCCGATACAAACCTAACAGATTAATAAAAATAATTATTCAAAAAATATTTTTATTTAATTTGAAATTCAAATTAAAATAAAACAAAATTTAAATATAAGTATTAAGCATAATATGAAAAATTTCCTCACGATTTGCTGAAAATTTCATTGCTGAAAATCTCATTGGTAGGGGCTAGTATAACACTATCTTAAAAAATGTCTAAATTTGAAGTGGTGCAGTTTATATTTGTATATTTACTCTAAAAAAAAATGTTTCTATAGAATTACCCATAGAGTTTATAAGAATATAATGCAGAAATATCATATCTGATTGTACACCTTCAAAATCAATACCGGCTTTACCATCACCTACCTCAAGTATCCATTTTGCAAATTTTCTGTCATATAGAAATTTCATTGTAAATAACATTTCTTGTGGTATCTTGAGTTAATAATTCTTAATTACATATTAATAATTTGAGCCACATCTTGTTAGTGACACGAAATATTATAACATAACTGTTCATGGCTAAAAACTGGTTTTAGAAGATAAAGTCCAACATTATTTAAGGATTGGCATTGACCTTTGTTTATAATCATAGCAAAACAAATTGCAAGTTAAAATTTTCTCATTTGAAATCGAATGAGGAATTTGTTTAAATCATATAGGCTCATAATCATTCTACCAATCAATAATTTTTTACTTTCATAGTTTCCCGAAAATTTGTTTAACCTCAATTATATGGTTCCGTATATTGGTATCTATCAACCTACTTCCATTGCCTAATTTATTTGAGGGATCTATATTCCTAAGAAGCATGACTATGCAACCCTCATTCAACTATATTTCATGATTCGGTAATCCAGAACACTTGTTCGTGTTTAGAAATTACAGTGAAAATAATTCATTGACATTATTTATGCTTTCATCCTCTTGACAAATATTGTTAGAACTGATATATATACATTTTTATTCGCAGACAAACGTTCCATGATCATATCAACAATCTCATTGGTAAGGATTAATATAGCACTATCTTTAAAAATATCTGCATTTGAAGTGGTGCAGTTTATATTTGTTTAAGTACTCAACAATAGCCGCTATAGGATCTCCAGTAGAGTTTATAAAATTATCATCTGTAAATGTTACATCCAATTGTACATCTCCGAGATCAATACCAGCTTTACCAATTTCCATCACCTATATGAAGTATTCATTGTTCAAATTTCTGTCATATATAATTTTCATTGTAAATAACATTTCTTGTAGTATCTTGAGTTATTTCATCTTAATTACATATTACTACTTCGAGTCCTCTCTTTACAGTGACATGAGATCTTACAACATATCACTGACATGAATAAAAACTGATTTTTTAAGATAGAGTCCAATATTCTTTAAATATTGACATTGACTAATAGTTATAATAAAACAAAATGCGAGTGGGAATTTTTTCATCTGAAATTGATGGGGAATTTGGTTATTTCATACGGGCACGTAATCATTCTACTCGTCAAGAATTTTCATCCAAAATAATGAACTTGTTTTAATGAGAACATAAGTTAAATGAATAAGTTTTTTGCAGGTATAATTCCCGTCACAATCTAGTGGAATACAAAATCTAAAATGTGTTGTCATACATCTTCGAAGGAGTTGGGTGCTATTCCATTGGATGCTACAGACAACACAATATAACATCTCCCACAAAGGGCTAAACATAATATTTTCTAGATAAATTTTCGATAAATGTCTTGTCAGTTCCACCACATAAAGAAAAAAGAATCAACTCTCATCACTATCAACTACATAGGTTATTTTATTCTAACATTCTTATGTTAATCAATCAATAAAGTTAATAGCTTTGCATGATCCGGCTTCATTTATTCCCTATTATCATATATTCTCTACTATCAATGGATTATTTGTTTCAGATGTTAAAACCTCATTCAATACCGGCATTGCAGAGAAATTTTTTAAATTTATAGAATTGGCAGCAATTAGCCTTCCAATTTCTAACAAAGCTAGATTTATATTTGTTCTTCCATCAATTGGAAATCTATTAAAATATAGGTTAATGAATTACTTCTTCCGTTTGTTTTTTAAGTGTTACACTTTCCTTTTTTGGGTGTTTGGAAATAAATGTTACGTTACTATATTTGGAATATTTTGAAGGTTAATATTTTTTTACTAATTATAGTTAAATTATTAATTTTTTTATGTTCATTAATAAACTCAAAATGAATAAAGTCATATGTGACACATCTTATTTTATTTATTTAATTATTGTAATTCTTCAACTAAATTAGTTTTGTTAACTTACATTAAATCACGTGTCATTCTTAGTGTTGCACTTATTAAAAATATATTTCTTAAAAAATATCCCGTAGAGTATTAAAAAAATAATTTTCTTTATTTACCTACTGATGGATCTATTCACACCCCCAATAACTCTTTATACACCCGATTCTTTTATTTATAATGCACTTTACGGAAATAATTAATTTATTCTAAACCAGTTATCCATCTAATAGAATTTTCACAATTTCATCAATAATTATAATTGTTTTGTACTTCCTCCATTTTGTTTTAATAGCTACATTGGCTAATTTGCTACTATCACATACATACATACTTTGATTTAAAGTTTTATCATAGTTATAGAAGTTAAAATATAACCAAGCGGGATCTTGTTAGATTCGTCTCGTCGTGTAGTTTTTAAACATGGAACTTTTAGAATTTTTACTTATACCGCAGTTGAGTTATTAGTGGTTTAATATGTGTATTGGACTGCGTGAAAATGAGTCCGTAGCAAATAAAAAAACGGAGTATAACACCCCATATAATTTTTAAATAGAAATTTAAATTTTTAATAAATAGATATTCAAAATTTCCCATAAATTAAATCTTTAGAAAGTGAAAAAGAAATAGTGTTTATTTTCGAAGTGTGAATTTATTTAAAACCAATCCTAGCTATGAACTAACTAGGAGGAACTAAAAACTTTTAAGTGCAAAATCGTTAAATTAACTTCTAAGATTAAATTATATTTTGTTACGAATTATTTGAATCCATATTAATTAATACGACTAATTACTCAAAATTTGGTTAGTCAGATTTAGACATAAATTCTCAATAGTAAATTCGGGAATGTGATTTAACTACGAGCGAGACTTGAATTAGAGTAATATAAACAGTGAGCTAATTATTTATTAAAAATATAAGATCTTATTATTAAAGTGTAACTTGTTAAACATTTGAAATACCAACTTGAAGTAATTTAGTTAGGATCATAATAAGTACTTTAAGTCGTTAAATCTTAATCAATAATCGGGTGTATTTAATTTAATAATATGCAACGAAGAATCCAAAAGGGGGCTCAGCTTAAGAAAATATATACATATATTTAATTATTAGAGCCCTAATAGGTTACCAGCTATTTGATTTTAATAAGAGAGTATTATAAGCGTTGGGTTAAGTAATATCGGGCATGGATCAAATTATGAAATTAGCCAATGTGGTTTAATTAGGAATACTTAAAAGACTGTAGACCCGAATATTTAGAGTCTATAAATTTAATTATAACTATACAAGTATAAGTCAAATAGACGATATAACTTTGGCTAAAACACTTGACGAGTTGAGTTATAAAATTTAGGAGAACCTCGATTTTCTATTAGCATTTCAGAAAAATAGGATTTTTTTTTTTAAATCCTGGAGCAGTTGGCCATTGGTATCGACTATTGGTATCGACTATTAGTCGATTTAAGTTTATTAAACCCATCGGATAAAATTTTAAACTATTTAAGCTTAATTAAATTCAAAAGCTAGATAATTTGAATTTAATCATTTCATTAAGTATTATTAAGTGTTATAGATAGTTCAATTATAATAAAGTCATTACAGTTAAAGTACTTAACACATTTAATCATCGAAAATTATCCGACTTTTAATTAATTGTGGTCCCGAATTTGGAGGATTGAGAATTTTGGACTATTTGGCTAATGGCGCCAATTAATAATTCATTCGAATCCATTAAATCAATTCGATTAATAAGATTACGAGTTTTAAGGGGCTATTAGGTCCATAATCCAAGATAATTAAATGATAAAGTCCAACAAATAAAATTATAAGTGTAAGGTTATTAGGAAATTATTAAGTCCACCAATTAGACCAATTAAACCGATTAAAAACCATAACCTAAATTAATTGGTTAATTAAGTCCTTACAATTAAATTAAAATGTTTGACCCGTTTGATTATTGAAAATTGTCCGACATTTAATTAGGGATGGTCCCAAATTGGAGAAAGTAGAATCTCGAATTATTCGACTAACGATACCGGATAATTAGATTAAGCCCATAATTAATATCAATATTGGGTTAATTAGGTTCACAATTTGGAAATTGGGCTGGGTCCAAATTAATTAAGCAAAATAAAAGAAGCCCAACACACTGAATGAGGCCCAAGCCCATTAACCCACAAAATCCTAACCCTAACCCAGCAACCCTGGCCGCCTCCGGCGCCCACTTCGCCGGCGCCGCCGCCGGCCGGCCGACCGCCTCCACCGAGCCGCCATTTTTCTCCCTCAATCCATTTCCGGCTCCACCACCACCAACCTCCGCCGGCTGCCACCACCTCCCTCGGCCCCTGCCGTCGCCACCACCACCACCATTTCCCCCAAACCCTCATTTCCGCGTCCGGTCACCACGGAGCCGCCATCTCCGACCCAAAATCCCGATTCCGCCACCACTTTTCCCCATTTCCGCCACCATCATCTCCTTTTCCACCACCACAGCCTCCACCACCGAGGCCCTCACCCCCAAATCCCATTTTTACAGATCCAAATCCCACCACTCCATCCACCAAATCGCCACCACCGCGGCCCTCCGGCCACCACCACCTCCCGAAATTTCAATACCAAACAACCACAAAAAAAGAAAAAGAAAAAGGAATACAGAAGTTCAGAGAGAGAGGCGAGAGAGAGAAAGAGAGACTCGCGGGAGAGGGAGACGCCGCCACCCCACTCCGCGCCGCCGACTGTCGCTGCCTCCGGGCGAAATCGCCATCACCCGCGGCCCCTGCCGCCGCTGTGCTAACCACCGAGCCACCATTCCCTTCTTTTCTCCAGACTTAACATACCAAAACATGGAAAGAATGGAAGGAGGGGGGGGGGGGGGGGGGGGGGGGGAGTAATCGGTTGTGACCAAGCCCCCTTTCTTTACCCAATATACTCCCTTAGGTCATCTCCAACCATACCCTCTAGTTTTGCAGGAGCTACAGTACAAATCTCTATTTTTGCAGGATAGCTACAGTAATTTCATCTCCAACCCAACCCTTCATTTTTGCAGGATGAAGAAATATTCTCTATATAATCTATTTTATTATTCTTTTTTAATTTATAAATAATATTTATTAACATTTTTTATACAAAATATAAATAATATATTTATTATTATTAAGTAAAGAATATACAGAAAATTAAAAAAGAAAAAAAGCAAAAAAAAAAATGCAGGGTGATGAACAGTGTTCCTCTCAAATGAGAGGAACACTGTAGCACCCTCCCATTCGGGAGGGAGGGTGCTGCAAAAATGCAGGGTGGGTTGGAGCCCCACCCTGCATTTGGACCCTGCAATTTTGCAATTTGCAGGGTCCGTTGGAGTTGGCCTTAGAACCCCCAAGCAATCTTGAGCATCCCTATCTTGAAATGGGGAAATTTGAAAGTTGTGAAGGATTTATGGAAATTAGGGGAGGGTTGGGCGGTGGCGTGAGCAGAGAGGTAGAAAAAAAAAGAAAAAAAAAGAGATTAGACTGATGGAAATGAGTGGAAGTCCGTTGGTTTTGAGCAGGTAGGCAAAGGGAGAGGAGGTTGGACCATATATTATAATGCTGCAAGATTTTCTATAAGTACCCCTCCCAATTGCTCAACTCATGCCCACAACACCATTTCATTTTGTTTGTCCTCTTCCTCCTTTTATTCTATTCTCTTGTATTGTTTTTTTTTCTCTTGAGGCTCTTAGTAGCTGCTTCTTAGTTCCTCCGGTAGAGTGCTATCAAGACCGGTCTAATAGGAATATTCTGGTAAGATTTATTAAGTTGGAAATTTTTAGTTATTATTGTAGTTATCATTTCAGTTAGAGAACCATTATGACTTATATGTTAATATTATAATGTTTTTCTAGTCACGTAGCTGTAAAAAGATACATGCTCGTAGCCTACGCGTGTGTTGCACCCATTCCATCTTCGGTGACTGTAAGTAGATTTTTACTTTTTGGAGTAAACCCAAATTATTTAGCTTAAGCATAAATTTTAACAAACCATTTTATTACTTTTAAATTTATGCTTATAGCTCCCTACTGCTTTTTGGATTATTGGTATGTCATTTTACTGCGCTTATTTAATTTCTGCAATAAATAATATGGATTTTTGGAGCTCATTGTTACGGGGTGGGTCTACGCTACTGGGTCGGCGCAACGCCACCTCCGCCGTTTGCGTGCGTCGCATGCCATTCGGGGACCGTTGAAAACTAGCGCGGCACCATGGTTGGATTCCGCGTGGTCTGAGGGAATTTCTTACCTCCACCACAACCCTTGAATGTATGTGAGAACTGGGCCCTACAACAGGGAACCTGCACATCATATAGTATTATCTCTTCCCGGGATTAGATTTATATGGATTTTGTCTGTGCTTATATTAATTCTCGTTTCAGCATACCATTACCATAACTGTTCTTTTTTTAAACTATTTCTGCAACCCGACCTCCTCCGGGAGTAAAGGTCTACTTACTCAGCGATTGTTTTCGCTGACTCTACACTTTTCACCGTTTCCTTTAAGGTCATAAAATCTGCAAGACATCAATGCACGGGCACGGTTTGGGGTATTTTATACGAAAAGTATATTTTAAATCCCTCTTGGGATAGAAAAATTTATTACTTGGCATAGATAATGATTTATCAAGCATAAACAAATCTTTGGGTCCTATCCCATTATGAAAATATTTGTGCCCTACTGTTTTAAACAATGCATTGCGCGTTTAACAGTATTTTCGAATATGAAAAAAATAGACAACCCCTTTTTAAATAAAAACTCCAATGGAATTTATTCCATTTCTATCGTTGAGCTCCTTGAGGAATGCGTTCCTCCGTTTTGGTTGTACAATCCAACCATTTTTATTAAGCTTATTTTATACTCTTCACAGTATTATAAGCTTCTTTGCGAATTATATGCTAGCTTGTCCGGAACGTGGTTAGCATATACATTCAGCTGTAATATTTATTCTAGCCTTAGCGTATTTCGGGCAGACCGCAATACGTGGCGGTAGCACCCCACCCATTGTTCCCGCTCTTTTCTTCCGCTGCATCCTTAGGGAAAATGGGGGTGTTACACGGAGGGAGCATTATTTTTAATATAATAAAACATAAATAAGATTTATATTATTTAGTCTAGATTTACATACGATTTGAATGATATAATTATAAAACATATTTTAAACAATTTGCAACTTCTATGCCAAAAAAAAATGATTAGCAACTATATAATTATATATTACTTTTAGGAGAAGCGACATATTTTTGTAAAACATGTGGCCTATATATACATTAGTTTATAACTCAAACTTTTTCCATATATTCATTAATGTATCTTTTAATAATATAAATTACATGTATATACTGAGAAATCCATATAAATTTGAAAATCCAAATCTTTAAAAATTAAAAATTGTGGGAACTCCATATAAATTGAAAATTAAATATCTTTTAAAAACTAAAAATTGGGATTGCATATATTTCAAAAACTAAAAATATATTAATGAATAAATAAATAATTCAAATCTTTTTAAAAGTGATATTGTGAGGATTCCATATATTTCAAAAACTTAAAATCTCTAATGAATTAAAAAAATGCAAAAATATAAAATTAATAAATTAAAAAATATAAACTAATATAGATAAAAAAAAAAAATACAAAATTGCAAATTTCAAATCTTTCAAATATATTTGAAAGTGAATGGGAATTGCATATATTTCAAAAATTGAAAATTTATAATGAATAAATAAATTAATAAATGCAAAAACCTAAAATTAATAAATTAAAAAAATGTAAAAATTTATAAAAATTAAAAATTTGAAATGGAGAAACCACATTAAATGTAGGATGGATTGTTCACTAATGCTTTAATATATATATATATAGATTATGATAAAACTTTAAGTTAAAGTATCTGTATGAATAGTACCAAATCCCCAAATGGGCATTTAAAAGAAAATGGAGGTCCTCCCTCCGTCCCATTAAAAGTGGTCACATTTGACTTTTGACATTGTTCATTGTTTAACATTGACTCAATTTTATTGTATTGATATAAGAAGAGAAAAATAGTCAAGTGTGGTCTTGTTAGAAACATCTAATCGTATAGTTTTAAAATATACATTTTATATATTTTTACTTATACCGATTTTGAGATATAAAGCGTTCAACAACTGCATTGAATTTTGTGCAGAAGAGAAAATATCCACTTTTAATGGGACGGAGGGAGTAATCTATATAATAAATCCTGAATACTTTTTTGCCTGTGCAGACTCTTTTGTCCTTATTAATTTTAATTCATCCTTTTTAATTTTAAGGGTTTAATCAGTCATTATACGCTTATTTTTACATCAACGGTTCTTATTAAAACACGTAGACAGACTGATAGTTGCTGAGTAATCGCTGAGTAATGCCACGTCATCAGACACATCATCAATATCTATATTTAGAAAATAAATTTATCTATTAATATAACAAAATCTTGAAAAAATCTTCATAAGTATTTTAAAAAGATATATTTGATTACAACTATATATATAAATTATTTGTTTGTATAGATAATACATAATATTTAAAAAATATTAATATAATAATATTATCAAATAAATTTAATTAGGTTAAAAATTTATGTTTAAAAAATATATAACCCTGTATCAATATAAGGAATATAATAACCACATTTTAAATAAAAATATTTCATTAAAAATATGGTGTAAACATTAAATTGATTTTAAAAATATTAATTAATATAAAATGACTAATTACCTAAAAATTTTTATACCATTCTAAAGAAATTCTACATAATTTTTTGTTCTTTTTAAAGCAGAAAAGAAAGAAAAGCAAAAAAAAAGACTAAAACACATCATAATTTAATTATTAGATATAATATCATTAATTCAGTAATCTTTATCTATTTCAACATAAAAGAAAAATTTATATTTATCCAGTAATCCCTATCTATTTCAATATAAAATAAAAATGTATATAAACTTCGGAGTATTGTAAAAGAATATTAGAAGTATTTTACTATAAACATGTAAAGATTTGTGGTAATAATAAATAGTTTGGGTTGTAGCAATATTTATATTAAAAAAACTCTAACATTAAGTTACCATGTTGCATGTCCAAACATGGTACGAAACATGTGTATTCAATCAAACATCATTTACCATTTTATTTTTCACAAAGAATAGTCTAAAGTAAAAAAGTTAAACATAAATACATAGTATTAACTGTTATTATTTGACATATTCCAAAATATAACACTAAACTTAACAAGTTGAGTCATTTGTACCCTTATTTTTTTTTTTTACAAAAAATACACCTAAATTTTTTATTTAGTTTTAAAATTCTACCCTTCTACCTTTTAAAATATTAAATTCGACCTCATCAATTCTAAAAGAGATAATAATTAAAATAGGCCACCAAAAAGAGTCATTTCCACTTTTGGGCCATGAAATTTTAATTTAGGGAAATGAGCCATTAGAAGGATTTTGAGCCCCAATTTAGGCCACTGGGCTGGAATTCGAGCTGTGATGGCCTAAAAGTGGAAATGACTCCTTCTGATGGCATATTTTAGTTTTTTCAGTTATTTTTTATTTTATTAGTTAAAATAAATAATATTCATTCCGTGTCATTATTTATGTTCTACTTTCTCTCTTTTTTCTTGTTCTAACATTTATATTTCATTTTTATTTTAAAAATTAATTAAATATTAATAGTCAAACATACACATCACATCACATTAACAAATAAATATATTAAACTTTCAAACCAACTACCATTAATAATTCCAATCCACCTTACAACAAAATATCAATAAATCACATACAAATAAATAAATTAAAATTGTAAACTCATTACAATCACATTATATAAATTCTTAAGTTATATATTTAACACTACTAAAGGGACGATGAGAGTAGTATAAGAAATAAAATAAATATTAATTCAAATATATTATAAAATAAGTAAAATAAATACATATTCAATTAAATTACAATGTAAAAAATAAGATATATTTTATTATAAGTATCCCAAAATTTTCCGACACAGTACTTTATGTAGGGATAATTAATATTAAATGCAATGATATATTAGGGTTAAAAAAAATAGGGTAACTTAAGAATTTATATAATGTGATTGTAATGAGTTTAAAATTTTAATTTATTTATTTATGTGTGATTTATGGATATGTTGTTGCAGGGTGGATTGGAATTATTAATGGTAGTGGGTTTGAAAGTTTAATGTGATGTGATGGATATGTTTGGCGATTAATATTCAATTATTTTTTAAAATAAAAATGAAATACAAATATTGGAGCAAGGAAAAAAAATAGGACATAAATAATGGCACGAAATGAGTATTATTTATTTTAATTACATAAAATAAAAAAATAATTGAAAAAAACTAAAATAAGCCATCAGAATGAGTTATTTCCACTTTTAGGCTACTTAAGCCCGAATTCCTGCCCAATGGCCTAAATTCAAGCCCGAAATCCTTCTAATGGCTCATTTCCGTAAATCAAAATTTCATGGCCCAAAAGTGGAAATGACTCCTTTTGGTGGCCTATTTTAATTGTTACCTCATTCTAAAAATATATCATTTTTTGGTCCTAAAATTTAAAAATAACCTCATTCCACCCATTCACGTTTGGAAAATTTCCCATTAACACAACAATTTGAAAATAATGTATTTAATAATTAATTTTCCTTTTACTTAAATACAAAAAATATAATTAAATAATAAAATTATATTATACTATTTAATAAAGAAAATAACATATAATGAATGATAAATCAAATTATATTTATTGTAATATCTTTAATTTTAGAAAGTAATTTTATTATTAATTATATTTATATACTTATTTACTTTATTTGAAATTTTTTCTTTCAATTTCACTATTTTTTCAAATTTTTATTTTTCTAATTTTATTTCATTAGAATTTCTCAAACAATAAATATCATTATCCAGATAGAAAAATAGTTTATAATGATAAAAATTGTGCTAGAAAAATATACCCCTAAAAAATTTAGTTTCAGAGTATAAATTTAATTAGGGCTTATAATAATAATAAATTAAAAAATAATAAAAATTTAATTAAATTAAACGAAAATATTAACTATCAAATTTTTTTCATAATCAATAAGGAAAAGAAAAAATTGGATAAAATATTATGGACTAAAATACTATTTTAAAAATTAACTGATAATCAAAGCGAAATTAATTAAAATTTATTTTATAAAATTAAAGATAAGTCCATAAAAACTAATCACAATAAAAATTTAAAATACATTACTTAACAAAATATAAGTTTTAAATGATAAAAAGATAATAAAAAAGTATAAATAATTAAAAACTTCAGGGATAATGGTCAAAATGTAACATATCAGGGAGTAAAATAATACTCCCTCCGTCTTATTTCAAATGTCTCATTTCTATTTTGGTTCGTCACACTACAATTGTCACATTTCCTTATTTAGAAAATTTTACTGCACTTTAATACAACAACTCTTTCTACATAAATACCGGACAGCCTTATTAATGCAAAAATATTTTTTTTTTCTAATTTTGAATATTTAAAGGGTATTTATTTTCCACTTGCTCTCATAATTTTATATATGAAAACAAACCCTATATATATTTAGTTTCTAACAGTAAAAGTAATTTTTTTTAAAATTTTGGTGCATGCATTCAAAAACTATTTAAACAAAAGACTTTGAATCTTATGTAATAAAAAAAAAAACCATATTCACATTTTATATCATCATATCAGTTCTGTTGAACGTAGAAATTTGCAGAGGTTTAGAGACCTCTTTTGATTGATAACTTTGAAGAGATTACAGAATAGGATTGCAGGAATGTAAACAAAGCGGTAAAATTGCAGAATGAAAACAACAAAATAAAACTTGCAGGAAAGAAAATAAACTGCATAAAGTGAATTTTTCTCTGTGGAGTTGAAGGACCCTTCCAAATGAGCCTTCCTTCGGCTTTGGTAAGCGGAGCCACTCAACCGTCAGACACCACCACGATCTTCTCTAGGACACTTGTCTTCATGCCACCCCTCTTGTTGGCACTCCAACATCTGCCTCCAGGACACTTGTCTTCACGCCAACGCTGGCACTCAAACGTCCGCTCCAGGACACATGTCTTCATGCAAATCCTCAGGCTGTGAACCGGGCTCAATACATAAACTATTAGACATTGGGCCTTAACTAGTAGATCATAATTTATTATTGGGCTAACAGATGCCCCCCTCGCGCAATTTGTCTGTTAGGGTTTCTTAAGACGAATTTGCGCGTTTGACCTAGACCTGGCCCGCCCGGGCATCCCTGGCCGCCACCTTGCTCGGGCCAGTCGCCACGCTGCCTGGCCACCATCGAGGCCTCCCTGGCCGCCATCTGCGCACGCTAGGCCGCCATCGTTCATGTCCGTCCGCTGTTCGCCAATCCGAACACATCGCCTCCCGTGCTTTCTTGGCCACCATCAAGAACACGCCAGCCGCCACCAAGAAGACGTTGGCCGCCATCCAGCCCCCTTCAGCCGCCGTCTGCACACGTTGGGCTGCCATCTTCACCCTCCTCGCCGCCATCTGTGTGTCCAAGTTGTTGCTATTATGTTCCCATCTTCAGTTCAAGCCACCACCCTGTCACAATTGGTCGCCCTTCTGCTTGTCTCGACCGCTACCTGAGAGGCTCCAGCGGCCAATCATCTTGTTTCAAGCCGCCATTGCGTGCACTAGGGCTGCCACTCAAGGGCTCCCGGCCGCCATCTTTGCTGCTTGAACCATTATTGAACTTTTGTGGGGCAGCCGCCAACCAACACTCTTCAGCCGCCACTCCAAACTACCTGGCCGCCACCTAGATAGGCCCAGCCGCCACCTGAGAGGCTCCAGCCGCCATCAGGAGGGCTCCTCAGCCGCCACTCAGCACCTCTTGGCCGCCCCTTGTGCTTGTGATGGCGTCGCAGGTTCGAATCTTGCTTATTCTTTCACGCTCAGCGCCACTTCGCAGCCTCAGACTGCTACTTCGCAGCCTCAGCCTCAGTCTCAGCCTCAACAGCCTCAGCCTCAGTCTCAACCTCAGCCTCAGCCTCAGCAGCCTCAGTCTCAGTCTCAGTCTCAGTCTCAGCCTCAGCCTCAGCAGCCTCAGCCTCAGTCTCAGTCTCAGCCTCAGCAGCCTCAGCCTCGAACAAGCTTCGACCCCCGTTGCGAGACTCAAACGCCACACTGGGCACACCAGCCGCCACAATACAAGCCTCAGACGCCACAGAAGACCTTTCAGCTGCCACCCGGGCTCCTTTCAGCCGCCATCAGGACCTTCCAGCCGCCACCAGGAGCTTCCCAGGCCGCCATCAAACATTTCCGGACGCCATCTGCTACGTTGTCTCTTCAATCCCCATGGACCAGCTTCCAGCCACCACAGACAGGGTCCTAGCCGCCACTGGACCTTCTCCAGTCGCCACAGACAGAGTCTCTCAGCCGCCATCTGCCTTTAAGCCAGCGCCACTGCCATGGCGCTAGGGGTGGGCGTCGGGTCGGGTTTTCGGATTCGGGTACCCGATTGTCGGGTACCCGACAGTGCCGGGTTTTGAAAATGGCTACCCGAACCCGACCCGTACAAAGGCGGGTACCCGATGATCGGATACCCGATGAAGTCGGGTCGGGTTATGTCGGGTACCCGATATACTAAGTCATACTCGCTCTAATATGCCTCTCGTCGGATTAATAATTAAAGATTAACAGTTGCCCAACAACCTTGTCAAATAATTTATGTTAGAAGATACTTAGTGAACACAATTCTGGCGGAATATTATTAAGTTTAATAAAATAAATTTTTTATACATAATACAGTAAAAATTGTAAAATTGTTAATTGAAATAAAAATAGGTATAAAAGAATTTGAAATTATAATGATATTTTGTACAATTATTATTATTATTATTATTATTATTATTATTATTATTATTATTATTATTGTTATTATTATTATTATTATAAATTTTAACTATTTTTTATTGCCCATTTTAAAATATAATTTATATTGTGTAATATCATTACTGGAGTATTATGTAAAATAATCTCAACTTGCAGAATGCGTAATGTTCACATATTTATTGAAATATTTATCTAAGTATTTTCTGAATTAATGTAGTAATACCTATCTATTTTATTAAAATTTGGAAAATTGAGTATATAATGTTTACAGCGAAAGGTGGGAACTGGGTCTGGGGATGGCTGCAGTTCAAGCGAAATATGAGAATTTTTTTCTTTATTCAAGCAGATGCAGTAATTCGTAAGTTTCCTTTGTTCAAACAAGGTGTTAATTCGTAAATGGTGACTGGGAACTGGGGAGTCGGGAGTTATGGCTCATGGGGATTGGGGAAGTAAAAGGAAATGAAGAGTCGTGAATTTGAACTGTTATCCTTTTTTTTTGGCAAAGCAACTGTTAGGCTTTAGACAATAAATAGAATAATTTATTTATATATTATCAGGTACTCGATACCCGATCGGGTAATAAACCAAAACCCGACACCCGACCCGGTTAATTAATGTCGGGTTCGGGCACCCGATCTATCGGGTTTTTAATATTAAAACCCGATGAAACCCGACCCGACATGTCGGGTTCGGGTCGGGTACCCGATACCCGACAAAAAATGCCCACCCCTACATGGCGCCTCAGGTTCGTTTCTTGCTTCACTTGTTTGTTAGTCTGTATCCTCTCCGAACACATCTAATACTGTTGTTTGATGACCTAAGACTCTGCTTCGCGGCTTCAGGCTGCACCTAGATCATCCTCAGCCGCCACACAGTCTCCTCTGGCTGCCGCTTTGGGCCTTCAGTGGCCTCGAATTCGTCTGGCTTTGCCGCTTTGTCTGGTCGCCCCACGGCTTTCCAAGTTTGATTACATCCTTAGCCTCGTTTCTTGATTCTGATTGTTCTATTGACTGGCATCTATCTTCCTCAGGCAGTGATGCACTTACCTTAGTCAATTTAGGATCTACATCTGTCCCGAGGTTGATGTCTACAAGTGGTTCCATGGCCTCCAGACTAGGCAAAGTCCGCTTCACAGGAGATGGCCACTCGGATGGTCGGCTGTCAGTCAGGCTTTTGGACTTGTCTTCGGCACCCATCATTACTTCAGTGGCAGCAAGTCGCTGTAACAAGTCTTTGTAAACATCCTGGCTGCACATCATAAGGGATTTGAGGTGTCTTGTCGGCTGTCCGCAGAATGCAACTTAAAGCCGCTTGAAGTACAATCGATGGACTCTATATCCAAGTACACACTAATTAGGGCTGAGGCTGGTTGGATATCCTACAGGAAGAAGACTGCCTCGTCATTGTTGATGTTTGGTCCAACAAAGGGCTGAGGGTTTGCCTCCACCAACTCTACCTGATCACCACCCCAAATGAGTAGTTGTGGGTGTAGCGTGGATGGGACGCACTACGCCATGTGGATCCAATCACGTCCTAGAAATGCAGAGTAACACGTCCTGGGCTTTACCACGAAGAATGCTATCTTCAATGTTTTTGATCCAATGATGACATCCGCCGTTAGGAATCCGGCAGGCTGAGTAGCTTCTCCCACAAAGCTGCACATCCTGACCTTGGCAAGGATCAGATCTTTCCCCTTGTCAGTCCGGCTACTAGAGCCACCATCACCTAGATTTGGGATGAATCCTGAGCCGCCAACATGCAGCTGAGGGAATGGCTCAACATCCACCTTCATACCTGCAATTTTTAGACGTCCATCCTTAATTTTATTCTGAATGGCACTCCTAAAACTCCTGCATTTAGTGATGCTATGAGTATAAGAATTATGCCACTTACAAAACGATCGGCCCCGAATGTCTTCGGCTGCTGGTAACTTCTCCCCCTCAGGCAGCTTAATTGCCCCGTCTTTGAGTAAGGCATCGAACACTTGGTCCGCCTTGCCCATATCGAAAATGTCTTCCTCAGGCCTCTTTTTGCTTAGGCGGCCTGAGGGCCGCACATGTATGTGGCTTGGCTGTCTGCACTAGCTCTGCAACAGCCACCTCCACAGTCTCGTCCACCTCGTCGCTGAATTTCACTTCCTTGAAGTGAAGCCGACGCGTAGAACACTGCTCCTCCTGTTCTTCCAGGAATTTTTCCAGGCGAGCCGCTTTCTCGGCCAGCTGGGCAAGATAAGTTGCATCCTGCACAATTAAATGTTCCTTCAGTTTAGGCAACATGTTAGCCACTGCTATATTGGCTATTTCTCTATCAGGGATTGCCATCGTGCATCGGCCCTTAAGCCGCTGTAACCTATTAATGAAAGTACTCGCCGTTTCATCGGCAAATTGCCTTGCATTAGTTAAGTCGGCGAGACTAACGTATGAAAATGGTGTATAAAACCTGTCATGGAAGGCTCGCTCCAAATCAGCCCAATTCTGAATAGAATTAGACCGCAAAGATGCGTACCACGCGAAAGCGGGACCAGTGAGGGATGAGCTAAAGAGCCTCAATTTCAGCCAGTCATTCGATGCTGCTTCCCCACACTGTGCGGTGAACCTACCCACATGTTCCACGGTGGATTTGCCTTCATCCCCTGAGAATGTTGAGAATTCAGGCATCTTGAAGCCTCGTGGGTATGGCTGCATACTGTATACCCAATCAGGGTATGTTTTTCGGTATGTAGGCCGCTCCATCAGCCTCAATTGAATCCCGAAGTGTTGCTGCATCATGTCAGCAAGCAATTCGGGTGACACTTCTGGCGCCTGCACAGGCGGCATCGCCACTGGGGGTGTAGTAGGAGCCACGGCGGCTTGTGTTGCATTCTGTGGTGTCTGCCCCCAAGGTTGTGGCGTCTGCCCCCCCTTGCGGTGGCGTCTGCCCCCAGGGTTGGGGTGCCTGTGCCCAAAGCTGCGTCGCCATGTAGGGTCCAACGGGAACGTTCGACACATGAGGTGCCGCTTGTCGTGGCTGCATACCAATACCACCAAAGGCCGTTGTACAGCCTGGAGACATACTGGAGGCCACTAAACAGCCTGGAGCCGCATAGATGGGCGCTGGGGGCGCTGCGTATCCAAGACTCGGCATCATGGGTGCCGCTGGGTTGAAAGCATAGGTTGTCTGGTATGGATTTACAAACGGACTACCCAAGCCTCCTACATCAGGGAGTGGTGGCTGACTGGGTACTGCGTCCGAAGTCCGTAGTTGGCCGCCTGACGGCCCTGAACATGGCGGCGTGTTAGCGCCGTTTACAGGGGCGATTGCAGAAGCAATTGCTTCATGTTGAGTCCGCAAGGCATTGAAGCCTCGGTCAATTTGCTCGGCCATAGCAGGCCGCAAAACATCTATAAGATGCCTCATTAGTAGAGGCATGATGTAACACCCCCATTTTCCCCAAGAGAACAGCGGAAGCACAGTGCGGGAAGAATGGGCCGATGTTACCGCCACGTATTCCGGGCCGTCCGAAATACGCTAAGGCTAGCAGGCATACTTGCATAAAATCAGAGTTTAATGTATATGCTAACCACTTTCCGGACAAGTTAACATATAATGTTCACATAAGCTTATAATACTGTAACAAGTATAAAATAAGCTTAATAAAATTTGTGCGGTTTACACAACCAACACGGAGGAATATATTCCTCAAATGCGCGCAACCATAATAATGGAATAAATCCATGGAAATTTTAATTTAACAAAAAAAAATAAATTATTACATTGCATTTAAAAATAATATGGTGAAAACATGAAGCACGTTGTTTAAACCGGTAGGTCACAATAATTGCACAAGTGGGATTAAACCCAAATAATTTCTCCATGCTAAAAATAAAATCTATGCCAAGTAATAATTATTTATCCTATTGGGGATTTTAAAATATACATTCTTAAAATAATAATAATATCCCAAACAGTGCCCGTGCAAAAGATGCTCTACCGAACCTTGCAGATCTCATATCCTGAAAGGAAATTGTGAAAAATGTAGAGTCAGCGAAAACAATCGCTGAGTAAGTAAACCCTTACTCCCGGAGGAGGTGGAGTTGCAGAAATAATTAAAAATGACATTTATGGAATAAGGCATGCTTAAACGAGGATAATTTATACATATACGAAATATTATTCTATATCCCGGGAACAGATAATATAGCAATATGCGTTACCGAGAAATAATTATCTCAGCCACCGTGATGTGCAGGTTCCCCGTCGTAGGGCCCAATTCGCACATACACTCAAGGGTGTGGGGGAGGTAAGAAATTCCCTCAAACCCACTGTGAGATAAGGTAATGGCATCGGGCTGAATAATCCCAGTGGTCCCCGTGTGGCTAAATATTGCACAACAAACGCGGGAGTTGGGCAGCAGCGACCCACACACAGTCCCACCCCCGTAACAATGCGCGCTCAAAATTCCGTAGGATTTTGAGAATGTTTATAACAATTATTAAGCACATTAAAAATGGCATACCAATATTCCAAAAGCAGTAGGGAGCAATAAGCATAAATTTAAAATATAAATGCGGTATTGAAATTTATGCTCAAGCTAAAATAAAATTGGGCTTACTCCAAAGAGTAAAAATCCACTTACCGTCACCGAAGATGGAATGGGGATGACACACGCACAGGCTACGAGCAGATACTCCTTTTACAGCTATTTGGCTAGTAAACATTTTAACATTAATTTAGTATAATATAATAGTATTTTAGAACAAATAATAACTATACATTTTTTTTTCAATTCTATTAATTCTTACCAGAGAATTTCTGAAATCTTCCTACTGCTTTCAAAATGGCAGAACTAAAATGTCATAACAGCTAATCCTTACAGGATGGAAAAGAAGAAAAAAAAAGATAACATAGCTGGAAATATACTGAAATGCTGGGACTTGGGAAGGTGAACTGATTAAAGTGTTTGGGTACTCTTTATAGACAAACGAGGTCTTTCTCATTAATAAAAAAAACCACTACCCTACCTATTCTACTACTCCCTCCCCATCCTCCACCATTTTTTTTTCTTTAGCCCATGCCCACCCTAAACTTGTCCACACCCGGGGGCGGCTATGGAGACAACGGCGATGGCGACCGATTACCGACGATGGAGACAGCGACGATGGCGACCGGTTGCCGACAATGGCTCTCCTTCTCTATCTCTTTCTATTTTATTTTTATTTTTATGGGTGTTTGGAATTTTGGAGGAGAGGGGAATGGTGGTGGTGGCTGTCGGCCGGATTTGGTGGTGGAGGTGGTGGCTCGCGGTGGTGGTGAGATGGGGAAGGGGCGGTGGTGGCCGCGGGTGGTGAGGAGGCTGCCGGGTGGTGGTGGCGCGGCAACCGTGGAGGAGGGGTGGTGGTGGCCGCGCTTCCGGGTCTGGGAGGGGGAGGAAGCAGCGGCGGCGGCGGCGGCGGTGAAGAGGTGGCGATGGAGTCGATCCGGCCTTCCCCCTCTTCCTCTTCCATTTCTCTTCTCCCTACTATTTCTTCCTTCTTGTTTGTTTTTGTGGTTTTTGAATGGAAATGGTGGTGGTTCGGACATAGGGGGTTGGAAAAGAGGATGGAGGGGAAAGTGGTGGCGTCGAGGAGGCGGCGGAGATGGTGGACGCCGCGGGGTGGTCGGCGAGATGGAGAAGGGTGGAGATGGTGGATGGTGCTGGTCAGAGGTGGTGGAGTCGCCGGCGGAGCTCCGGCGGTGGCGGCGCCGGAGGTGGCGATTTGGGAAGAATATGGTGGCTCGATGGTGGCCGGAGGTGGATTTGGGGTGGAAGACGGCCAGAAATGAAGAAGGGGAAGATTTGGTGGTGGCCGTACGCCATGGTGGCCGGCCGGAGGCTCGCCGGCGGCGAGGACGGCGCCGGAAAAAGGGGGCGGCGGCGGCGAGAAAATTAGGGTTAGGGTTAGGGTTTGTGTAATGGGTTGGGCTTTTGAGTTGGATTGGGCCTAATTGGTTTGTGTTTTGGGCTTTTATTTTTGCTTTCTTCTTTTACTTGTTGGGTCATACAATTTACTGGCCCAATTTTATCCAATCAACTAATTAATCTAAACTATGGACTTAATAATTCTTAACACTTAAAATTTAAACTTACGGACTTAAAGGGAATAAATTTTATTTATTAATTTGGCACCAATAATCAAATAATTAAAGGCTCCGAATCCTTAATTTGGGATAATTGTTACTTGAGTAGTACTTAAGTAGTTGGACAAAATATAATTTTTCAACACTTGAATGGATTAATATTTTAATCCATATCTAATATTAATCCGACATTTATAAATTGATGGTACCATCGGACTTGTACCAATTAATTATGTTGATACTACATAATATAATTGACTAGTTAATTTCAATTAAATAGTCGTTTGGAAAAACATTATTATTATTATTATTATTATTATTATTATTATTATTATTATTATTATTATTATTTTAATTTATTCAATGATCAACAACTAGAATTTAGAAGATATTTTATTTTAGAAACTTTAAATGTCACTATTTGAAATTTTATGCAAAATTTTATGGGGTGTTATAGTCTACCCTCCTTAAAATAAGGCTTCGTCCTCGAAGCCACACAATGTGGTCATGAAAAATTTTGCATTATAATAAGTAGTTCAATACACTGATATATTCCCTTACATGGTACACCGAGTTATTCTTGATCTTCAAATCTCGTCGAACAATTCGGGGTATTTTTCCTTTATGTCAGTTTCTACCTCCCAAGTTGCATTTCTCTCGTCATGCCTTGACCACTGCACCTTTACCATCCGGATCGATTTTCGCCTAGTGGTTCGTTCCTTTGAATCCAAGATTCGCACGGGATGCTCTTCATATGTTAAGTTCTCGTCCAATTCGATTATCTCGGGCATCACTTCCCTTTTTGGGTCCTGATGATATTCCTTAAGTTGAGATACGTGAAATACGTTATGAACTCTGGTTAATTCTTCTGGTAGGGCCAATCTATAGGCCAATGATCCGACTCTAGTAGTTATTTCAAAAGGTCCAATATAGCTTGGAGATACTTGGTTATCTAAAAAGAAAATAAAAGACACTACTTTAGAGTACACTACTTTTAAGAAAAGAAAGCTAGAAGAAAAGAAAAGACGCTACTTTAGAGTACACTACTTTAGAGTACACTGCTTTAGAGTACTCGGTCTTCATTGCTATTTATTTTTATAAGAGACACTACTTTTTAAGAAAAGAAAGCTAGAAGAAAACTATTATGTCAAAAGGCAATTCAAGCATTATGTGTGTCTATATGTGTGTATTACTTTAGAGTACATTTCTTGTACTATTATGCATGGCTTGTACTATTATTGTTATTTTATTTTATTTTTTTTTTAGACATATACTCCTATTAGATAAAATTGCAAACTTCTAGAAACATAAACTGACATAATATTTTTTTTATTTTTTTTTATGCTGTTTGAAAAAAATTCTAAATATAAATAAACACCTATAAAGCAAAGATTTCTGCTCGTGCCTATATGCATATGTGTGTGTTCCCATCCCAAAATATATTTTAAAAAAAATAGTACTTGGCATATTTTATATATATTCAAAATAGTTTCGTGCAAAAATTTGAACAATTTAATTGCACTATTATTATTGATTGCACATAGAAAAACATCACTGCTTGAAAGCCACACCCAACTAGAAAACAACCAGCTAGCAGATAACACTTCTGTTCGTACCACCCCACACAGCTCATTCATCCAAAAAAAGAAAACAGTGTTGTGAACATTGTGTGTATGTCTTCCACACTACCATTTAAAACATCCACTCCACTCAACCATTCCATAATAACCACTCCAATAAGTGACCATAGTGGCTTTGATAGTGATTTTTGATAGTGGATTTAGTGGAAAAAATATTGTATAAATACCCCCATTCTTTGCTCAAATGTAATGAAAGTAAAGAGAAGGAAATCCTCTCATCATAATCATATAGTGTCCATTATACACTTCATCTTCTTTCTTTATATTTCTTCATTATAGTCTTTAGTTTTTACTACACTAGCACTATATACATATGCTAATAGGCTAAACTAGTTGTATTTATTCACAACACGTTATCAGCACGAGTAGACTCTGCCCGGATTATCAGAATTTGAGGTATAATTTCTTATTCCAAAATTTTCAATAAGATTATGGCTAACCTTGCAAAGCAGGAATTTGCTCCCTTAACCGTTGAAGGAAGCAATTATATGTCCTGGGCCCGAGATGTAAAAATGCATCTTACTTCAATGGGTCTGGAAGATACTATTGCTGAAGGCAAAAATCCCAGCCATCAAAATCAGGCAAAAGCCATGATTTTCTTGTGCCATCATATCGAAGAGGCACTTAAAATGGAGTACGTGACTGTGGAATCCCCACTGGCATTGTGGGAAAAGCTGAAAGAAAGATATGATAATCTTAAAAAGACGGTGCTTCCAAAAGCCCTTGATGACTGGACAAACCTGAGACTTCAGGACTTCAAAACAGTCCGGGAATATAATTCCGCTGTGTTCAAAATTACGGCCCAATTGCAATTATGTGGGCAAAAGATATCTGAAGCAGAAATACTTGAAAAAACGTATTCTACGTTTCATGTTAAAAACTCAGTATTGAGTAAGACATACCGTCAAAAAGGTTTTCAGAGATATTCTGATCTTATCACCTGCTTATTATTGGCTGAACAAAATAGCCTATTGTTGTTGAGAAATCATGAATCTAGGCCCGCAGGTGCAAAACCGTTCCCTGAGGTGAACGCGACTCAATCATCGAAATATGTGCGTGATCGTGGGCACTTTAAAAATCAAAATGATGATCGTGGCCAAAATCGGTATCACAATCGAGGCAGAGGTGAATCATCTCGTCAAAATAATTACCGAAATAAGCCTCGATTTGAGCAAAATCGCAGATATGATACTAGAAGGCCATACAAACCACAACAAACAAATTATGCAAGAAAGCATAAACAAAATGATGAAAATTGTGATCGTTGTGGAATTAAAGGCCATATGGCTCAAACATGCCACACAGCTAAACACTTAGCTGAACTGTATCAGGCCTCGAAACGAAAAGAAAGACCAGGTGTTGAAGCACACCATAATGCCCACGATGATACTTATGATGATATACTAAATGATAATATCACGCACCTGGAAGCTGATGATTTTGTTGAGCCAGATACTGTTACCAAATAATATATTATATAGATATATATATTTTGTACTTATCTTTTATAATTCCCGTTTAATATAAATAATGATATCCTGTACTTCCATTTTATTATCCATTTACAATTATATTGCTGATGTTTAATAACATTCTTATATTCTTGTAAAGAAATGGATGCTGGAAATTCAAAAGTCGGAGATGATATCTGCCTCATTGACAGTGCAACAACGCATAGCATTTTGAAAAGCAAAAGCTATTTCTCCAATTTAAAATTGGAAAAGACCGTAGTGAAAACTATAAGCGGTAATGCAAAATGCATTGAAGGCTCCGGTAGAGCTGTTATATTTCTCCCTGAAGGGACAAAAATGGCAATTGAAAATGCCTTGTTCTCACGCAAAGCTCGAAGAAATTTACTGAGCTTCAATGATATTCGAAAAAATGGATATCACATTGAAACTTCAAAAGAGGCAGATCACGAGTATCTTTTGATAACTCGAATTGAAAATGGCAAAAAATTTGTGAATGAAAAATTGCCATGTTACTCCTCTGGCTTATACTATACAAAAATATGTGCTGCAGAAATACATAACCTAGTAGGCTTGAAAGCTACTAGTGAATTTATTACCTGGCACGATAGACTTGGGCATCCTAGCAGTATAATGCTGAGGTGAATTATTGAAAATTCAAATGGCCATACATTGAAAAGGCAAATGATATTGAACCCAAATGAGTTCAATTGTGCAGCCTGTTCACAAGGGAAATTGATAACCAGACCATCTCCAGTAAAAGTGGGAATTGAATCCCCTACATTCCTAGAAAGAATTCAAGGTGATATATGTGGACCTATTGATCCACCGTATGGACCTTTCAAGTACTTTATGGTACTAATTGATGCGTCATCACTCTGGTCACACGTTTGTTTATTATCAACTCGCAATTTGGCATTCGCAAGATTACTTGCACAAATTATAAAATTGCGAGCACAGTTTCCAGATCATCCGATAAAGAAAATACGCCTTGATAATGCTGGAGAATATACATCACATGCATTTGATGATTTCTGCATGTCGATTGGAATTACTGTTGAACATCATGTGCCTCATGTGCACACGCAAAATGGTCTGGCAGAATCATTTATTAAGCGATTGCAATTAATTGCAAGACCCTTGTTAATGAAATCAAAACTCCATGTTTCTGCTTGGGGACATGCTATATTGCTACTCCCCTACACTTGTGAAAATAAGGCCGACAAGCTATCATAGCTACTCCCCTACACAAATTGTGTTTGGAAAGGAGCCAATATATCCCATTTGCGAATTTTTTGGTGTGCGGTTTATGTACCGATTGCGCCACCACAACGCACAAAAATGGGACCTCAAAGAAGGTTGGGCATATATGTCGGGTATGAATCACCCTCGATTATTAAATATCTTGAGCCCAAAACGGGTGATTTATTTACTGCAAGATTTGCAGACTGTCATTTTGATGAAACTCAATTCCCGACATTAGGGGGAGGAAATGATCAACTGAAAAAGGAAATATCTTGGCAAAGTCCATTTGATTTCCTTGATCCTCGTACAAGGCAATGCGAACTTGAAGTTCAAAGAATTGTGCATTTACAGGGAATTGCAAATCAATTACCCGATGCTTTTAATGATGCTGCTAAAGTCACAAAATCATATATAAATGATGCAGCAAATGCACCAGCCAATATAAATGTCCCAGAAGGGCAAATTCTAAGTGCAAATGAACCTACTGCACGCCTGAAGCGTGGTAGGCCTTTGGGTTCCAAGGATAAAAATCCACGAAAGAAGAAAATTATCTATATGGGTGATAAATCAATCACCGATGATACTCCTGAGGGAGAAATTGATTCAACCCCCGAAAAAGTTGAACATGAAAATATTCACCCAGAAGAAAATGAAGTTATTGAAACTTCTTTCAATTATATAATACTGGGAAATGTTGGAACCGAAAAGAAACAAACGTTGATAATGCTTTTGCATACAACGTTGCACTCGATGTAATGGAAAATAACGAGGATCCTGAACCAAGATCAGTTGAAGAATGTCGGAAAAGAAATGATTGGCCAAAATGGAAAGATGCAATTCAGTCTGAACTAGATTCACTGAATAAATGAAAAGTATTCGGCCCTATTGTCCAAACACCAAAAAATGTGAAGCCTGTTGGCTACAGATGGGTGTTTGTGAGAAAAAGAAATGAAAATAATGAAATTGCCAAATATAAGGCAAGGCTTGTAGCCCAAGGTTTTTCACAACGACCGGGAATTGATTTTGAGGAAACATATTCCCCAGTTATGGATGGAATAACATTCAGGTATCTAATGAGTCTAGCAGTACGAGAAAATCTCGAAATGAGGCTGATGGATGTTGTTACTGCATATTTATATGGCTCATTGGAAAATGATATTTATATGAAAATACCTTAAGGGTTTAAATTACCTGAGTCTTGCAACTCAAAACCCAGAGAAACTTATTCCATCAAATTGCAAAAATCGTTGTATGGGCTCAAGCAATCTGGCCGAATGTGGTACAACCGCCTCAGTGAAAGATTGATAAAAGAAGGTTATACAAATGACCCTATCAGCCCTTGTGTATTTATAAAGAAAATTGGGTCAGAATTTGTGATCGTCGCAGTCTATGTTGACGATTTAAATCTAATTGGAACTCCTGAAGAGTTGAAAAAGGCGGTCGAATATCTGAAAAAGGAGTTTGAAATCAAAGATTTTGGGAAAACGAAATTTCGCCTTGGCTTACAAATTGAGCATTTGGAAATGGGCATATTTGTTCATCAATCAGCTTATACCCAAAAGGTATTAAAGCAATTTCGAATGGATTATGCTCATCCGCTAAATAATCCAATGGTCGTTCGGACACTTGATCCTGCAAAGGATCCATTTAGGCCAAAAGAAGATAATGAAGAGCAACTTGGCCCAGAAATCCCATATTTAAGCGCAATTGGTGCGTTAATGTATCTTGCAAACAGCACGCGACCTGATATCGCGTTTGCAGTCAATCTACTCGCAAGATTCAGCTCTTGCCCGACTCAACGACATTGGAAAGGCATAAAGCATGTTTTTCGCTATCTCCAAGGAACAATTGATCTTAGGTTATTTTACCCAAAAGACTCTCGACATGAGTTAATTGGCTATGCCGATGCAGGTTATTTATCAGACCCACACAAAGCCAAATCTCAAACAGGCTATATCTTCACGTGTGGTGGAACTGCTATCTCTTGGAGGTCAATGAAGCAGACTCTAACTGCTACTTCTTCTAATCATGCTGAAATATTAGCAATCCATGAAGCAAGTCGAGAATGTGTTTGGTTGAGATCAATGACTCAACATATATTGAATAGTTGTGGTTTAATCATTGAACCACAAATGCCCCCAATAATTTTATTTGAAGATAATTCGGCTTGTATTGCCCAGTTGAAAGGGGGTTATATAAAAGGAGATAGAATGAAACATATTTCACCAAAATTCTTCTACACTCATGATTTTCAAAAGAATGGTGAAATCGATGTGCAACAAATTCGATCAGAAAATAATTTAGCGGATCTATTTACCAAGGCATTGCCGACTGCAACATTCGAGAAACTCGTGAAGAAAATTGGAATGTGGCGGCTTCGGGATTTAAAATGATGTCCAAATCAGGGGGAGCATCTGATACAAGAATACTATACTCTTTTTCCTTCACTTGGATTTTTTCCCACTGGGTTTTTTTCCTAGTAAGGTTTTAACGAGGTATATTCTTTGTATCGAAGACATACAAGGGGGAGTGTTGTGAACATTGTGTGTATGTCTTCCACACTACCATTTAAAACATCCACTCCACTCAACCATTCCATAATAACCACTCCAATAAGTGACCATAGTGGCTTTGATAGTGATTTTTGATAGTGGATTTAGTGGAAAAAATATTGTATAAATACCCCCACTCTTTGCTCAAATGTAATGAAAGTAAAGAGAAGGAAATCCTCTCATCATAATCATATAGTGTCCATTATACACTTCATCTTCTTTCTTTATATTTCTTCATTATAGTCTTTAGTTTTTACTACACTAGCACTATATACATATGCTAATAGGCTAAACTAGTTGTATTTATTCACAACAAACAGCAATTAATTTTTTTTTTTCAAAGATGCCCTTCAATTAATTTATTCTACCGACACCCCATAGACTTGCCACTATCTCCTACTTTTTCAAAGATTCCCTTCAATCTGGCATCACTTTTTTTTTCAAAGTCACCATCAATTAATCCAACAAGAAAACAACTTGTTTTTCAAAGATAACACTTGTTGCCACTTTTTTCAAAGAAAACAATCAGATAACAAGAAAACAAATCCGGGCATCACTTTTTTCAAAGTAACCTCAATTAAATTTTTTATTTATTTTTTTATTTTTTTATTATTTCGTACCACCCCACTATCTCCACTTTTTCAAGAAAAGATGCCATTCAATCGGGCATCATTTTTTTAAAGTCACCATCAATTAATTTTTTTTTTTATATTTCGTACCACCCCACTATCTCCACTTTTTCAAGAAAAGATGCCATTCAATCGGGCATCATTTTTTTAAAGTCACCGTCAATTAAATTTTTTATTTATTTATATTATTATTTTTTTTTTAATTTATTATTTTTTTTTTTAAAAGGTCTCTGATACCAATCTGTAACACCCCCATTTTCCCCAAGAGAACAGCGGAAGCACAGTGCGTGAAGAATGGGCCGATGTTACCGCCACGTATTCTGGGCCATCCGAAATACGCTAAGGCTAGCAGGCATACTTGCAAAAAATCAGAGTTTAATGTATATGCTAACCACTTTCCGGACAAGTTAACATATAATGTTCACATAAGCTTATAATACTGTAACAAGTATAAAATAAGCTTAATAAAATTTGTGCGGTTTACACAACCAACACGGAGGAATATATTCCTCAAATGCGCGCAACCATAATAATGGAATAAATCCATGAAAATTTTAATTTAACAAAAAAAATAAATTATTACATCGCATTTAAAAATAATATGGTAAAAACATGAAGCGCGTTGTTTAAACCGGTAGGTTACAATAATTGCACAAGTGGGATTAAACCCAAATAATTTCTCCATGCTAAAAATAAAATCTATGCCAAGTAATAATTATTTATCCTATTGGGGATTTTAAAATATACATTCTTAAAATAATAATAATATCCCAAACCGTGCCCGTGCAAAAGATGCTCTACCGAACCTTGCAGATCTCATATCCTGAAAGGAAATTGTGAAAAATGTAGAGTCAGCGAAGACAATCGCTGAGTAAGTAAACCCTTACTCCCGGAGGAGGTCGAGTTGCAGAAATAATTAAAAATGACATTTATGGAATAAGGCATGCTTAAACGAGGATAATTTATACATATACGAAATATTATTCTATATCCCGGGAACAGATAATATAGCAATATGTGTTACCGATAAATAATTATCTCAGCCACCGTGATGTGCAGGTTCCCCGCCGTAGGGCCCAATTCGCACATACACTCAAGGGTGTGGGGGAGGTAAGAAATTCCCTCAAACCCACTGTGAGATAAGGTAATGGCATCGGGCTGAATAATCCCAGTGGTCCCCGTGTGGCTAAATATTGCACAACAAACGCGGGAGTTGGGCAGCAGCGACCCACACACAGTCCCACCTCCGTAACAATGCGCGCTCAAAATTCCGTAGGATTTTGAGAATGGTTATAACAATTATTAAGCACAGTAAAAATGGCATACCAATATTCCAAAAGCAGTAGGGAGCAATAAGCATAAATTTAAAATATAAATGCGGTATTGAAATTTATGCTCAAGCTAAAATAAAATTGGGCTTACTCCAAAGAGTAAAAATCCACTTACCGTCACCGAAGATGGAATGGGGATGACACACGCACAGGCTACGAGCAGATACTCCTTTTACAGCTATTTGGCTAGTAAACATTTTAACATTAATTTAGTATAATATAATAGTATTTTAGAATAAATAATAACTATACATTTTTTTTTTCAATTCTATTAATTCTTACCAGAGAATTTCTGAAATCTTCCTACTGCTTTCAAAATGGCAGAACTAAAATGTCATAACTGCTAATCCTTACAGGATGGAAAAGAAGAAAAAAAAGATAACATAGCTGGAAATATACTGAAATGCTGGGACTTGGGAAGGTGAACTGATTAAAGTGTTTGGGTACTCTTTATAGACAAACGAGGTCTTCCTCATTAATAAAAAAACCACTACCCTACCTATTCTACTACTCCCTCCCCATCCTCCACCATTTTTTTTTTCTTTAGCCCATGCCCACCCTAAACTTGTCCACACCCGGGGGCGGCTATGGAGACAACGGCGATGGCGACCGGTTACCGACGATGGAGACAGCGACGATGGCGACCGGTTGCCGACAATGGCTCTCCTTCTCTATCTCTTTCTATTTTATTTTTATTTTTATGGGTGTTTGGAATTTTGGAGGAGAAGGGAAAGGTGGTGGTGGCTGTCGGCCGGATCTGGTGGTGGAGGTGGTGGCTCGCGGTGGTGGTGAGATGGGGAAGGGGCGGTGGTGGCCGCGGGTGGTGAGGAGGCTGCCGGGTGGTGGTGGCGCGGCAACCGTGGAGGAGGGGTGGTGGTGGCCGCGCTTCCGGATCTGGGAGGGGGAGGAAGCAGCGGCGGCGGCGGCGGCGGCGGCGGCGGCGAAGAGGTGGCGATGGAGTCGATCCGGCCTTCCCCCTCTTCCTCTTCCATTTCTCTTCTCCCTACTATTTCTTCCTTCTTGTTTGTTTTTGTGGTTTTTGAATGGAAATGGTGGTGGTTCGGACATAGGGGGTTAGAAAAGAGGATGGAGGGGAAAGTGGTGGCGGCGAGGAGGCGGCGGAGATGGTGGAGGCCGCGGGGTGGTCGGCGAGATGGAGAAGGGTGGAGATGGTGGATGGTGCTGGTCAGAGGTGGTGGAGTCGCCGGCGGAGCTCCGGCGGTGGCGGCGCCGGAGGTGGCGATTTGGGAAGAATATGGTGGCTCGGTGGTGGCCGGAGGTGGATTTGGGGTGGAAGACGGCCAGAAATGAAAAAGTGGAAGATTTGGTGGTGGCCGTACGCCATGGTGGCCGGCCGGAGGCTCGCCGGCGGCGAGGACGGCGCTGAAAAAGGGGGCGGCGGCGGCGACAGAAAATTAGGGTTAGGGTTAGGGTTTGTGTAATGGGTTGGGCTTTTGAGTTGGATTGGGCCTAATTGGTTTGTGTTTTGGGCTTTTATTTTTGCTTTCTTCTTTTACTTGTTGGGTCATACAATTTACTGGCCCAATTTTATCCAATCAACTAATTAATCTAAACTATGGACTTAATAATTCTTAACACTTAAAATTTAAACTTACGGACTTAAAGAGAATAAATTTTATTTATTAATTTGGCACCAATAATCAAATAATTAAAGGCTCCGAATCCTTAATTTGGGATAATTGTTACTTGAGTAGTACTTAAGTAGTTGGACAAAATACTACCTCCGTTCTTTTTTATTTGCACATTTTGACTTTTGTCACTGTTCATTGAGTAGCTTTGACTCGACTTTTTAATACAATTATATAAGATAAAATATAGTCAAGTGGGATCTTGTTGGATTCGTCTAATCGCATAGGTTTAGAATATCAAATTTTCATAATTTTTACTTGTATGAAATTCGAGTTATTACGGATTAAAAACGTGCATTGGATTGCGTGAAATGTGGGTCCGTAGCATTTATTTAGGAACGGAGGAAGTATAATTTTTCAACACTTGAATGGATTAATATTTTAATCCATATCTAATATTAATCCGACATTTATAAATTGATGGTACCATAGGACTTGTACCAATTAATTATGTTGATACTACATAATATAATTGACTAGTTAATTTCAATTAAATAGTCGTTTGGAAAAACATTATTATTATTATTATTATTATTATTATTATTATTATTATTATTATTATTATTATTATTATTTTAATTTATTCAATGATCAACAACTAGAATTTAGAAGATATTTTATTTTAGAAACTTTAAATGTCACTATTTGAAATTTAGGATTTTATGCAAAATTTTATGGGGTGTTATACATGAACTCGGCCATCGATTCTGTCATCGAGAGCCGCATCTGTTATGAGAATGTGGGTGTCTGCGTAATCCCCTGTTGTGGTTGTGCAACACTCGTCGTCTCAATCACATCATCGGACGACGTTCTAACAAGTGTCTTCTCTTGCAGAGACATTTCTTCAAACCTCTGTGTAAGATCACTCACTAACTTGCCTGATCTGAGATGCATAAACAACCTCTAAGCGGATATGGTTTCCACTTCGGGTCCCACCGGGCGTGCCAATTTGTTGAACGTAGAAATTTGCAGAGGTTTAGAGACCTCTTTTGATTGATAACTTTGAAGAGATTACAGAATAGGATTACAGGAATGTAAACAAAGCAGTAAAATTGCAGAATGAAAACAACAAAATAAAACTTGCAGGAAAGAAAGTAAACTGCATAAAGTGAATTTTTCTCTTTGGAGTTGAAGGACCCTTCCAAATGAGCCTTCCTTCGACTTTTGTAAGCGGAGCCACTCAACCGTCAGACACCACCACGATCTTCTCTAGGACACTTGTCTTCATGCCACCCCTCCTGTTGGCACTCCAACGTCTGCCTCCAGGACACTTGTCTTCACGCCAACGCTGGAACTCAAACGTTCGCTCCAGGACACACGTCTTCATGCCAATCCTCAGACTGTGAACCGGGCTCAATACATAAACTATTAGATATTGGGCCTTAACTAGTAGATCATAATTTATTATTGGGCTAACAAGTTCAACACCCGTGCACAGCCGGCGAAAAAATCTAGTACTATTTAAACCTCGAAAACTTGGTTACTAGTCAAACCATCCTCTCCACATTTTTAGAACTATTAAAAAACATAATGAATAATTTTTATTATTGAAACAAAGAATTCATTGCAAGGATGAAAATTTGTTTAACAATAATACAAAAACAAAGTCAAAATATGGAAAACAAACAAAGCCTTTGCGAGTTCGGACGTTCTCGTGATGCCCAAAAAATGATAAGTACTGTACTTCATATTTCTTCATTTTAAAAAAAATAAAAAAATAATACTAATAAAGAAACGGTCTCCAAAACCGGTGTCTTTCGCTGACCTGGCACTTTCTTTCCTTCTCTCTCCTCACTAATTTGCTTGGTTTGCTTGCATGATTTTATTTATTTATTATTTTCTTTTCTCTTATAAAAACTTCACATAATTAATTAAAGTCATAAATATATGAACGAATTTTGAAACAATTCCTTATTTCCTTCCCAGCTGTGGAATTTCATTTTTGGCCTTTTACAGATTCTCCGGTGAATTTTCTCTGCCTTTCTCCTATATTCGTCAAGCCTTCGAGCTTCTACAGATGATCTCCGTCTTGCTTGTAAGTGGACTTTTGATGAATTTTCTTGTTCAAAAGTGTTTGGACTGATTCTGGCGGTGGTTTATGCGTTTGTAGATTTGACTATAGGGTTTTTCTTGACTTCGACTAGCTTCTTGGAAGGTTTATGAGTTTGATGGAAGTTTTTGTTTTTGGTTTTGGTTTTTACCTTGCGCTTTTTGAGGAATCATTACTCATGTTGGAAGCGGCAGTTTTTTGACTTGATTTTTTTTTTTTGTTTCTTTTTTTATGATTGATTTCTAGGGTTTGCGGTCAGCTTTTTGTTACCTGTAACATTTCTCATTAAATTTAGGCTTTTTGGATGGGCTATAATTGGGTTTGTTTTGTTCCTTGTATTTAATTTCTTTGTCGTTTGCTTAATTTTGCTTTGCTTTTATTGAGTTATGCGTCAGCTTATGGTGTTTTGCGGTTTTCCGACGATTGTTTCTGTTTGTGTGGAATTGGATTCAGGTTCTAGGAACTAATTTCTTTGTACAATTCCTCGTGAGCAAAAAGTTCGGGGTAATATTTGGTTTCTCGGCGTTGTTAGTTTTATAAATTTGGTTCCCTGTCATTTTCCTTTTCCTTGTTAGAGCTTGGAAGTGTTGTGTTCTGTCCGATGTCGATTTTTTTTAGCTATTCTCCAGTTAACGGCAAAAGTTGATTTTCTTAAGCTGAACTATTTATGGACTGAAGCTGTAATCCTTAATGTTGAATCTTCCAGTATTTTGCTTTGCTCTTACAGTTGTGTCTGTGGTCTACGAATGTTTCAGGCTGATTAATTTGAAAACATTTTGTTGAACAAACTAATCAGACAGTTTGTTGGGCAATTCCTTATCAAAGCAATTAGTACCAAATTCTTGCCCGTTTGCATGCAAAAGCAAAGTGATAAGAAGTGATTCGGATTATTAATTTGGTATTTGTTTGTTGATTATAACTCTTGGTATTGGATGTTTATTTCTTCCAATCATGAATTCACTAAAAACATTTCGGTGCTTGATTTAAACTTCTTGAAAGCCAAGAACCCTGCATGCTTGTACTTGTTTTCTTTTAATCAGGCATGCCAACAATAAGACCTGTTTTCCAGGCATCAATGTCATTACTGGAATTAAATTTTTAATTTTGTTCTTTTCTCCTGAAAGGGTGTCTTGTTTCTGAAGTTTGTAACTTGGCATTTTAAGAAAAAAAGTGTCTTTCATCAATTGTTCTTTGCAGGTAAGAGCTTGAGAAAACTGAGTGAGAAATAATGGTTGCAAAAGATTTTCATAAAGCCAAAGGATCAGCTAAAGCTGAGGTGGGAGAAATTGATACCAGTGCACCATTTCAATCTGTCAAAGATGCTGTCAATTTGTTTGGTGAAGGAGCTTTTTCAGCGGAAAAACCTGCCATTAGGAAGGCCAAACCACAATCTGCAGAAGTACATTAATTCTTTTCTTTCCTGGTTCTTCTTATTCATACATGTGAACTGTATGTTTTGAGTTATCCATTCTGAAGTTGTACTTTAACCACTGATGTTCTTGGAAGAGTTGTTTGAATTAATCAGGATATCCCTGCATTTTGTTTTGCTTATTTTTGGCATCTTCCCTTTGGTTAAAGGTGTACTATCACATGCAGCATTAATTGTTGGCAGTAGAATTATTTTGACATATGGAATTATCTACTAAGGTTGTGTATGTTATCAAGTAGTCTACAGGTATATAGATCGAATTAAGCACATTCTTGATGCCTGTAAGCTAATGATGTCAGCAATGGTATTGTGGTTGCTGAATATATATATTCTTTTGTTGTTTATTTATCTGTAATATGACCTCTGTGTTGCAGAAAGCTGATGGTTTCATCACCTGAAGCCTATCTGAAAACTCCTGATCGATTTATTTTCTTGCAGAAAGTTCTGGCAAAGGAGACACAGCTTCATTTGGCCGAGAAACAGTTGAATAAGTTGAAGGAACATCTTGAAAATGCTGAGACCACAAAAGCTCAGGCACTTTTAGAGCTTGAAAGAGCTAAAAAGGCTGTTGAGGATCTGACTCTCAAGCTGAAGAATATTACTGAGTCAAAGGATTCAGCAATCAGGGCTACCGAAGAGGCCAAGCATCAGGCAAAGCAATTTACAGAAGCCAACAAGGCTGAATCTAAGGAAACTGATGTATCATCGAATATCAATCAGGAAGCTGCAAGAGTTGAGTATACAAATGCAGTTGCTGAGCTTGATGCAGCAAAGCAAGAGCTAAGGACAATTCGGCAAGAATATGATGCCTCCATGAAATTGAAGAAAACTGCCACCGAACAAGTTGCTAAAGCAGAAGATACTACCAGAGCAAACACCGAAAGAGTCGATGAGCTATCAAAGGAGATTGCTGATGTAAACGACTCTGTCCAGCAAGTGAAGCTTGCTACTTCACGAGCAAAGGAAGAAGAAACAATGATATGCACGGAAAAGGATAAAGAGAAGCAGTTATATAAAACCAGGCTTGATGAATTGGGGAACAAATTGATTTCTTTGAAGAAAGATACTGATCCCAATCTCATAACAAATCTGGAGGCTGAATTGGGCAATACATTATCGGAGATCAAAGTATTAAGGAGTGATATAGAAAACAGACGTGCTGCTGATCTAGATTCTTTGAAGACTGTCACTTTAGAGTTGGATGGTGCTAAAGAATCACTACAGAAGATAGTTCAAGAAGAGAGCTCACTGAGGAGCTTAGTGGAGAGCCTTAAGGTAGAACTAGATAATTTGAAAAGGGAGCATACTGAATTGAGGAAGAAGGAAACAGAGACCGAATCAGCTGCGGGAAATCTACACGTGAAGCTGAGGAAAGCCAAGTCTGAGCTCGAAGAAGCACTTGCGGTAGAAGCTAAAACAAAGGGTGCTTCTGATGAGATGATTGCTACAATCCAGCAGCTTACCTTGGAGAGTGAAAATGCAAACCGTGAGGCTGAAAAGATGAAGCAGCAAGCTGAAGAGCTTAAGAGAGAAGCTGAAACTGCAAGAATTGAACTGGAAGAAGCTGAAAACATACTCAGAGTTGCAACACTTGAAGCTGAAGAAGCAAAGGCAGCTGAGGCTCGAGCCCTTGATCAAATCCAGACACTATCCGAAAAAGCTGAAGCTGCACGTTCCTCGACATCAGAACCTGGGGCCCAGATAACAATATCGAAAGATGAGTTTGAAGCATTGGGCCGAAAGGTTGAAGAATCCAACAAATTAGCTGATATTAAAGTTGCTGCTGCTGTGGCTCAGGTAGAAGCTGTGAAAGCCAGTGAAAACGAGGCAATTAAGAGATTGGAAGGCACCCAAAAGGAGATCGAGGACATGAAAGCTGCCACTCAGGAGGCACTGAAGAAAGCTGAGATGGCTGAAGCAGCCAGGAGGGCAGTGGAAGGAGAGCTCAAAAGATGGCGTGAGCGTGAACAAAAGAAAGCAGCCGAAGCAGCATCTCGGATTCTTGCAGAAACAGAGAAGCCTTTCGAATCATCTCCACGGGCTTACAACGTCCAAAGGCAGCAGGCACCACTGCCCCAAGAGAAAACAGTTGTGGAAACTCGAAAGCTAGAGAAGGCGAAAACATCCATTGCAAAGAAAGTGCTACTGCCTAGCCTGAGCAATGTTTTCCTTAAGAAAAAAAACCAAATTGAAGGCAGTTCTCCTTCGTACTTGCCCGGTGAGAAGCCTTCTTGGTGAGTTTTGTTTTGTTACCAGTTTTTGTGCTGTATATGAAAGTTTGGGAGACGCTTGTGTATATTTGGGACCAATGTGTTTTTCAGTGTCACTATTGAGTATTTTGAGTCGAAGTCAGGAAATACTGGCTGCTTTACAAACATGGGTAATTATTGAGAATTTACCTGGTGATTGATTGTGTTGTGGAATATTCATCTCGTGAAGGTTTCATTTTTTACTCTTTTACCGGTAATCATGCTATCTTTGACATTTGCTTAGATTGGGAAAAAGGCATATTTTATGCCCAAGACGGATGTTAAATTGGTGATTCAGCACATGCCAAAAATTTTCCTATATGGATAAAGAAATAATAGGATTTGAGTGCAAATTACTGTCCCGTTTTTGAGAATACTCTCCCGTCTGTTACCACCAGCTTGCGGTTTTTGGCACCACACTGTTCCATTCCCTGGCTAGCGACCTGACCCGGAGCCGTGGTTCGGTTCAGTTCCGGTATGATCCAGACGACCTACTGCCGTCGTTAGGGATGAGGGATGGCAATTGGTAGGTTCTTGTTATAACAAGACCCAATCGGTTCAGTTTGGTGGTTGGGTTCTGACTCATCAATCGCATTGCCATAAATCCTGGCCATGGCCTTTGCCCCTGCAATCCTTTGGCCAAAATGGTGATGACAATGCCACCCCCAGTCCAATCAACACCAATGCGACTGTGACTGTGACTGTGACTGTGACTGGATGGCGGAAATTGGTTGCTACCCGGCCCTAGCTAGAGATCGAGATCATAATTTCATCATGAGCCTTGCATGCAATAATAAACTTACGATAAATTTTTAGAGCAAGCAAGGTGAACGAAGGTGATTGTGGAAAATGCTATATGATATTGAGCCAGGAGGAGAGGCGTGTTGGGAAAATTTTGGTGAATTAGAGGAGAGAGTGGGATTCATGGACTCGGGCGGGGACTGGTCCTGACTCGGTCGCTGGTTTGGCAGCAGCTTGGCTTCAGTATTAGTAGTAATAATGAATTCTGGAGTGCAAACCCAGTTGAAGCTGAGGCGGCATGGGGAGTTCCTACTTCCTACTTATTATTCTTCAATTGGCTTGGGAACTTAATAATACTCATTAAAAGATTGGAAGTGGATGCCCGCAGATTGCAAACAAGTGCGTGCTTGATCAAATTTTGAATTCAGACATCCATCCAGTCCAGGGAGATTAAATTTCGCTGCTGCATATATATATATATATATCAAGGGAAGCCAGCCAGCCAACCAACCAACCAAGCGGCTCGCTGACCTTCTCCTTATTAGGGAAAGTTTGCTCATGTGTGGTGTGGTGTGGTACCCAACATTTAACCCACCCGCCCCGCCGGATTATATTCTTGACTGACAATTGTGGAATGTATTCAGCTCTACATGCAAGTTTTTTAATAAAGGCTTCCGCCTTCCCTTTTATCGAAAAAAATAAAATAAAAAAAATATAGAAACAATAACTTGCCCAATTACACTACTAAATCCAACAGTAATCAATCAGATTATAAAGATGATATATAAAATACATTAACTATAAAGATACATACATTGCAAAATGCTAATTACAATGTAGTAATAATAGTTATTATTATTATTATTAACTAAATTTGAGCAAAGGAAAACTATTGATTAATATATCATCATATGTTAGATGTAATTAATAAAGTCATTAGGCTAATTAATATATCTATCCTTAAAAGAAAATCTCATTTCCGCATACACATCTAAGTATTAATTCATATTTGTAGATATGAAGAAGGGTGCTTTGATTGATATACTCCCTCCGTTTTTCAAAAATTTAACATTCCTGCATTTCACATTATCCAATGCACATTTTTAATGCTTAATATCTCAAATTGTGTAAAAGTAAAAATTATAAAAATTTGATATTATAAAACTACGTGATTAGACGAATCTAACAAGATCTCACTTGACTATGTTTTATCTTGTATAACTGTGTTAAAAATTTGAATCAAAGTTACTTAGTGAATAATAACAACTATGCAATTGTTACAATTTTTAACAAATGGAGGGTGTATATTACTTGGTGCTTCACTTTTATTAATATTGTTTTCGCGCGACTTTATCTTGATCTTCATCTTCATGCAACCCCAAGGATCGGAGCTCCATGTGCGCATCGCCCCTAAGAAGCCATCCGCCGAGCCACTCGAAATAGCAAATTTAAGGAAACTATATATGGAGTTTTATAATTAATAAGTTAAATTTAGCCAAATTCATTTAAATGATATAGATTTATCAAATTTAATCCTATTGGATTGCTTTTTCCAGATTTTCGTTTAAGAGCTATTCTTCATTTCCCTCTTTTTTTTGTTGGCATGCATTAATACTGGATTCAATAGAAATTCTCATTCTTCACATTGTCCTTCTAGATTCATGTTTGAGAGTTGTTCTCGCGGTTAGGGTAACATACTATATATTTGTTTGATTTGAAATGATAAATTAAGTAATTAGTACATTTTGAACTCGATTTTGTATTCAATTATTATCTTCTTATTACTACTTGGTTTTGATATGGTAGATTAGGAAGATAGTGAGAATTTTTTCAAGATTTGTAATTGTAGATTTTAGTATTTTGTCGTTGTTGTAAACTTGTAGCAGTATTCTATCCTAAGAAATTTTCAAAAAAGCAAATGATGGTTTTTGAATATTTTAGAAACAATAAGAGATTTTGGGGTGTGAAGCATTTAAACTTGGTCACACATTGTTGAGTTTAGTTGTTCTACTTATTGATGATCATAGTAATCGTTTTTAATAAAATTTCATATTGCATGTTATGCGATGTGTTTAATATAAATGCCATGTGTATTTCAATTAATCCATAGTTATGAAAATGGACATTCCATAATGTTTTGGATCAAATGAGTTTTGGAATTTATGAATTCATCTTATATATAATAATTGGTTCCAAATTTGTAAATTTTGTATGGGTGTGTGTATTTTTGTTCTTTTTTTTTTTTAATTCGTTTTAATTAAAAAGGATCTCAAAATTTAAGATATGGATGATGAAAAAGTTACAAGAACCTTTCCATTTGCTGTGTTATTTCATTCAACAACTTAATACTGTCATGTGAAAGAACCAATCATACATTGATAAAATCATCAAAAATAAGCTTTACAGTTTCGAGCTTGATGTAAATCCACTAATAAATTCCACAAGGAATAAGAATAGAAAGAAAAATGAACGTTTCCAATTAGATTATTCAAATCAATTTAGGGTACATATATTTGGACCGATGAATTTGAATTTGAGGAGGATTTCAATTCATTTAAATTTTTTAAAAATTTAATTTAATTTTTTTTTATTTTATTTTATTTTTTTTACACTCGAGTATTGGCAAAGTTGTGTGAGAGCCCAAATCACACAAATTACAAAGGGATAAATGTGATGGGATATCGAACCACAATCATAATTCCATCTTAAATTCATAGTTCCAAAACACAACCTTATATTAACAGATAGAGCCATATGTGATGCCCGAATTTTAATGTTTCAAAAGTCTTCGGTCCAATTTGGGTATTTATAGTACAGTCGTGTTTTCTATCAAATATATTTCTTTCTTTAAATATTGACACTCGAATATCAATATTTAAAGGAGAGGGATAAGGGATCGGATGGGAAATCGAACTCCTAACCATAAAGTTGAAAGTCAGTAAATTTGATCACTAGGCCAAGTTCTCATCCCGTCGATCAAATAAATAATTGAATCTAGCAATTTTTAAAATGCACCTACAAATATGTTTTTCAATTTTATCTTTAAAATAATACTATTATAAATGTGGATACATATGATGCAGTCAAAACTCAAAAGTCTCCGATAATGGAATAACCTTATTTCTATATGAAGGAAACACATAAAATACTACTAATATTTTCACAATATACACAATGGAGATTTTTGCGGACCCGATAACAGATAACAGATTCAAATAACAGATTGTCTCATAGTTCTCTCTCTGAATCTGCTACCCGCTAGTACATCCGCTCACTCCCAAACATCCCAAATATGTACGGGTTAATCTAGTTGGAAGAGCGTCGGATTTAAGGTCATTTGTCTGAGCCATGCGCACCACAAATTTTGTTCTATTTGGCTATTTAGGGTATGTTCTGCACGCAGAGCTGTAGTTGCAAGCTGGAGCTATAGGGAGCTGGAGTTGTAAGGAGCTGTGGGAGCTGTAGCTGTCAGTTCTATTTAAGTGTTTTATACAACTAGCTGTAGCTGTGAAAAAATATATGAAATGACATAAAAGGACAAATATTTATGTAGACTATTGAGTAGCGGGTTGGTTATTGGGTTAAAATTGTGATTGCTCAAAAATAAGCTTCTAGCTTATTTTTTAACGCTACTACAGGTAGCTTCTAAAAAGAAGCTTCCAAAAGCTCCCAAAAGCTACCAAAAGCTAGTGTGCAGAACGGGACTTTTATTTTGAAATAAAAGCTAAAACTACCAAGAGCTCCCAAAAGCTGCGTGCAGAACATACCTTAGTATTTTATTTTCATTCAAGTTGTCTCTCCACAGGATAAAGCATTTAATAAATAGGCTATGACTTAAGTTTGAATGAACGAGCCTAACTTGAGCTTGCCAAACTGAGCTTAAATTCGAAATTATTTCATTTTTGTCTACCAAACAAATAATTAAACCCAGAAATTCGTGAAATGCATCTAAAAGTAATTTTGAAATTTTATCTAAAAAATATGTTTTCGGATAAACCTAATGCAACTAGTAGTTTACTTTAAAGAAAATTCTCTCCCTTTAGTTTTAGTTTCTATATATTAAAATGAATTTTGAATAACATCTGCGGGGATAGCTCAGTTGGGAGAGCGTCAGACTGAAGATCTGAAGGTAGCGTGTTCGATCCACGCTCACCGCAAATGTTTTGGATTTTCTTGCTTTCAATTTTGCCCCGCCATTTGATTCCCCCGTTGCATATAAATGCTCTAGAATCTGAGTCAGAACTACTGCCCTAATAATATTTACTTCATAAGATAACATCACTAACATTTTCATTGTCTGAAAATACAACAAACTCATCATCATAACAGCCATCTCATATACTAACTACTACAACTCTTCAAACAATCACACGATCATTACTCCTTCCCTTCACCTCCCTTCTCCTTTTACTTTTTCTTCCAACCACATGACATAACAAAACCATACAGCCCCTAAAAGAAATCAAATTCCAGATAATTATCCGCCTTCTGCTGCGTCGGAACTGCAGCAGGGGCAACTTTATTATGTCCAGCAGTTCCTAATGGAGGCGGAGGAGGACCGGCGGCGGTGCAGATTCGATCAAACTCGACTGGCCTCGGGACCTCTGGAGGGCTAGCGCACCGGATAAGTGCCCAATTCACTCCCTCGAAAAAAGGGTGCTGCTTGATCTTTGTTGCTCCGCGTTTATACGCCAATCTGTTCTGTGGCTCCTTCACTAGTAACCCTCTGATGAGGTCCCTGGCAGCGAAGCTGACCACCGGTGAATCAGGGAACCGCAGGGGTTGGCCTACCACGTTGAAGAGAGTGGCTCGATTCCCTGATCCTTTGAATGGGGTCTTGGCGAAGAGTAACTCGTATAGGAATATTCCGAAAGTCCACCAGTCGACAGCACTGCCATGCCTTTCTCCCTTGATGATTTCTGGAGCCAAGTACTCATGGGTGCCCACGAATGACATGGACCGTGCTTCTGTGGGCTCAGCAATGAGCTCTGGCAGCGGGGTGACTTGGTTGCCCGGTTCGTTTTTGAATTTTCGATCTTTTCTTGGCTTGCTTGAGAAGAGACGTGGGGCGAAACATGTGGTTGGCATTATACATGATGGCTGGATGCAAGATGGCTCGATGCAGGCAGGCTGGGCGCAGTACACGGTGCTTTTACGTAGAGGCTCTGCCTCGAGGGAAGATGATTTGATCAAGGTAGGGCTCACTGCACAGCGAAGCGAAAGATCAAAATCGAATAGCATTATGTGCCCGTCTTGCCTTACAAGGACGTTTTCGGGCTTTAGGTCACGGTAGACAATTCCAAGCATGTGGAGGTACTCTAGGGCAAGAAGGATCTCCGCTACATAAAACCTGCAGTTGAGAACACAAATGAAATCATTTTAACATTTGTCACCATAGAAAATCAGTTCGGTAAATCTTGCACTCGATACCACTACTCTTGTAGTCGTATATTCTACAATGTAAGAGTTGTGCTGTCAATTGCAACATTGTCCCAACCTAGACATGAGCTAAAATAGCATATCAATTATCATACTTCACAGCCTGCTCGGAAAAATGTTTTCCCCGTTGCCTCTGGCGGAGAGTGTGCAGGTCACCTCCAGGACAGAACTCCATCACCAAACAAGAAAACTTTTCAGTTTCGAAATGGGTATAGAGCGTTGGAAGGAAAGGATGATCCAGGGATTGCAGTATCTCTCTTTCTGTCTGGGCGCGCAGAAGTTTCTTCCGACTGGCTAGTGAAGCTTTATCCATGACCTTCATCGC
Organism: Hygrophila difformis; assembly: GCA_030278955.1. Taxonomy (NCBI): domain Eukaryota; kingdom Viridiplantae; phylum Streptophyta; class Magnoliopsida; order Lamiales; family Acanthaceae; genus Hygrophila; species Hygrophila difformis. The sequence continues at coordinate 30,214,894 of JAOANR010000006.1, read as the reverse complement.
AAAATAACACTTGGTGCCACATAATTCCGACAGGTAAACGCTTCCAATGTCACCACAGCCCAGCTTCTTCAGCAACCTGAAGTGCCTCAGATCCAAAGCCCCCTCCTTTGTACGAACAACCTGTATTGCTTCCCAACGTAGGTCGTTTGCTTTATGTGGTTTGCTAACGCTGGTACTGAAACTGCTGCAACTACTTTCATCGCTTATGTCAGAGCTCGTGCTGCCTCTACATAAGCTGCTTATCCCACTCTCGCCATAATCAGCCCGATCACTAATCTTGGCGCTTACCCCTCCTGTCTTTGTAATCAAATTCCCTCCATTACTTATTACTTCACCAGATTTTGCAATATCCTTGGCGTTTCCATTTTCAGATGCAGACATTGCCTTGGAATTACTCAAATGTAAGCCTGAACCCAACTTGCCACCCAACAAACCAACAGATCCCTTTTGCATATGGTTATTTACTTTCACTTCTCTTGTGGCTTCTACCACAGAGTGTTTAGAGACACCATTTTCAACATCCCTACTATGCAATTCTTGTCTGGCAGGTTCCAGCTTTTGTGCATTTCCCAACATGGATGCAGCCCCAAGAGAATCTCCTCCTAATGTATGCCCTTCATTAGTCTTCCTATGTACTAGTTTGGTAGAACGTAACTCTTGACATATAACGTTGAGGCCATCGGTTCAACATAGACTGTACATCGAGATCAGAAAGACAATAACATCCCTCAGCACCTCAAGACAATGCAGACTGCCCCTCCAAAACTCATATCAAACAACACCGCCTGAAATTGTTCCGCATCTATAAGTTAGTCGCGTGATAGACCAGTGAGAACAAAAGTTTTAAAAAGTAGCACACAAGTAGTTTACGCAGAAGGGCACCAAGTTTATAGTCAAAACAGAAGGACTCTAGGATCAAAACTCAGCAGTAGGTAACAAGTCAAGTATAGATTCGAAAACGACATCCAAGTAGGCAGATAGATATAAAGGAGTGCATGAACTTGTTTATTCTATTGAACAATAAGTGTAAAGATACAGATACATAAATGGATGCAGAGAAAGATCATCATACAAGCATATAAAGAACTGATTATCTTACAGTTCTCTATGGAAAATTTGACTTCAAAAGTATTCTCACTTTTAAGCTTCAAATTGAAACTAAAATGAACAAAGAAACTGAATTAACTTATAGTAGCGCTAAAGAAGATGAAGTTGAAGTGCTCAAACAAACGCTCCTCACCATTAAGCACAACCACAGCTATAAAACAGATAAGGGAAAATGAATCCATGATCAAAGAACAGCTGGAAGAACTCAATGGGTCCAAGAAAAGCATACAGATATTAACAATGACCCACCTCTTACTCCACAACCCTACCAGGAAGGATCCATTGAATCCCCATAAAAAGCACAATGCCTGAAAGATTAAAAATTGGTTCAGTAAGGGTAGAGGTTGAATTTAACCGCAACCCACCAAGCAGAACATATGATCAGTTAAAAACCACAAAGATTGGAGTGCTTCTTCTGGCAATTGAAGAAATTAAATTACATAAAAAAGAAAACTTAACAGCAACTGGAGGTGCATAGAGGGGTGGGAGATGAATCCCTTTTGCAGTTTTTTGGGTGTAGCGAAAAATGAGAATACTAGGTGGGAGTGGTGATGAACTGATGATGCAAGAAAAGCAGAGAAAGGGAATGAAATGAATTTGAGAATGTCGAAGCAGAAAAATGAGAGGGGTTGGGTAGATAACTGGGAAGTGGGCCTACCCCATTACCAATGTAGTCGTCTCCCACTAGATAAAAATTGATTCTTGTACACTGGATTGGGCATGTAAGATGTACTGCTGCTAGGGGTGAAAGCGGTACGGTAAATATCCGATCGATCCGATGCCGTATCCGATTATATTCGAATCCGAATCCGTTTTTGACTATCCGGACGGATATTTCAATATTCGTATCCGAATCCGAATCCGTATTTTAATATTCGCATTCGTATCCGTATCCGAAAATATCTAACAGTATCCGAGAATATCCGACCGTATCCGAAAATTGATAGGATATTATCCGGATTTTAAATATGGATATCCGAATATATTAATATATTATTATTTAATAATTAAAAATGATTAATAATTATAAAAAATATCAAATTTTCAAAAAAGATTATAAAAAATTATCCGATAATCTGTATCCGATTGAATCCGTATCCGTCATATATCCGTCCTGTATCCGTACCGTATCCGTAATCCGAAATATCCGAAACCGTATTCGTATCCGGCCCATCCGTATTCGATACCGAATTCGACAAAAAAAATATGGATAATATCCGTATCCGACACTATCCGACCGTATCCATACCGTTTCCATCCCTAACTGCTGCTGGCACTGTGTGTATGTAGAAGTAATATGCATATAGAGAGAAAGATAGGGGGGGAACAAGACTAAAAAGAGTGCGTGTGTGAGAGAAAGAGGAAGAGAAGAGGGGTCAAAGATAGCTTTTTGGAGTTTCAATAATTTCAATGAATATTGTCGTGTGAATCAACACATGGGCCTACAATTGCTCAAATTTGTCCCCCTCATGGCCATGCCTATGCTTAGGCGTAGGTTTAGGTTAGGGACTTAGGGTTAGAATTAGGGTTGTAGGACCCATTATTCTTTGTAATTCCCATTTCCTAATTGGGGATTAAGCTAATTTCCTAAGTACCAATTTGCCCTTCAACACCACTTTTGTGCTCCTTTCCATTTTCCATTTTACTATGGTTTGTTTCGGGTTACTATTATAAGTTGTTATTTATCCATATACTATTACTAGCCGTCCTACTAATTCTGTTTCACTTTCCTTTTTTGGTCCGTCCTATTTGAGCTGGGAACAGTACGCTTTCGCCCGATAGAGGCAGGAATACCCGTGGAGGATGAAACGGTTGAACGGGGTAAATGAATAGAGATACCCCTCTGAGTTGTAATCCCTACAAAGCGGAAAAAAGGAAGCCCATTAAATGAAGAAGTTAAAAGCTCACCCTCCTAACCAGAACCAAAATGATCAGGAGACGATTCAATATAAAGAAGAAAAGAAGAGAAAGAAACATCCTGGAAAACCATGGGCAACGAGGTGAGCAGGTAAGTCAATGTCAAAGCGAGCATGAAGTAAAACTTTACCCCACCAATCATTGAAACGTTTGGTCGACAAGCCAGGACTAATGTCGAAGGAACGAACTTCAAAGTCATGAATTCAGACGGCCCAAGCTCGGCAGGATTATCGACTTTCGGACGGGCCAATTCCCTTGTATTCCTTGTGATACCTGTCTGGATCCCCATGCAACGCAAGGACCACGTCCTGGGCAAAACCAAACTGTCGGCTGACCAGGTGAGGATTGTAAACTTCAGAAAGAATAGAATTATTGGAAGGTATCGCCGAAGAGCAGACGAAGATACAACGAGGCACAATACAGGCGTTCCAAACCTGGGCAATCGATTTCTGTAAAGGTGTACCAAAGGGAGGAGTGTTAATGGCTGAAATCCAGCTGTTAAGGGCACCAGTATAGGGACAATCGGAGAAAGAAGTAGCAGACAATCTACTCATGAAGTAGCAAATCCATTGGGTAATGGTCATGTCAGGGAGACAAACCCCAAGGAGATCGTTGTTCGAAGGAAGTTCCTTAATAAACTCTCGAGATCCGAGACCCGGAACATCCTGGAAATGCCAAACCAACCATAGGTGAAGAAACCAAAGGGGGCCACGGGACCTGTCCAAGTGACCATCCGCCCAACCTTTCACCTGAGTCGAAATGCCAGCATATAGGTGAGCAAGAAAATAGTCAGCAAGGGATAGACGATCCTTAGCAACAATCTTAAAAGCTAAAGGATAAGCCTCAAGAACAACAGATTTGACAGGAGCACACCAGAAATATCTGCTAAGAAAACACATCATAAAGGCTAGAGGTTCTGGATGTTTACAATTAGGAGAATCACTACTGTATTGCTTAATCCAGTTGGTTTAAGTGAGCTTAGACTGAAAGCCGGTGGTACTCTTGGACGGTTTATCGCAACCAGAAACGCCTAGAATAGAGGTTCCAAGAGAGGGCAAATCGAGGAGCAACTTGACGTCTTGAATGGTGGGGGTCATCATACCCACGGAAAGCAGAAACAGTTTACAGAAGCATTCCAGAAACACAAGAGCGCTTGAATGGGCCGATAATCGGAGGAAAATGATTGGGCACTCAAGTTAATCAGGCGGTTAACACCAGCAGCCTTCCAAGTCGCTTCACAAAAGGGTTGCATCCGTTTGTACCAATCGGTGTATTCGACGATTACAGTCGGCCAAGTCCCAAGGTTAGCAAAAAACTTTGAAGAGAAATAATCCGAAAACAGAGGGATGGTTAATCCCCAAAAAAGTTAGAAACACAAGCGTCGGCCTCCGAAGAGATGGCAAGGGGGCTGATAGTGGTGAAACCTTCATCAGTAAGACGAATGGAAGTCGAATCGGCAAAGGATTCTTCAATATTTTTTATCTTTGAGGAGCAGGGAGAAAGAGTAAGGTGTGCCATTCGGAAAAACAAGAGACGAAAAATGGTGGACATGATAAAGAAGAGTAAAGAAGAAGAAAGGGGGAATTTGAAAAATAAAGTAAAAGGAAGACGGTTTCTTCTGAGAATGGGGGAAGTGAAACGACGCAAACAGAAGTGACAGAGGCAATGATGACCGATTTTTGGGAGAAGAGATAACCGTCGATGGCAAAACTGGGTAATTTACTTGGGCTTTACTCAAGTTAGAGATACACCCAAGTAAGGAGGGCATCTGTTGTGGCCATCACAACCTTGGGCCGAGAAATGAGTTATTGGGCCAGACAAATGGACTAAGAAGAGGCCAAACAATTAACGTGGAAGAGAAGTGATTAAATCAGACGATTGGGCCGAGCAAAAGTCCAACCGAAAGAAGAAAAGCTTAAGAGTTCATAGGATGAAATAATCGGTCGGGAGAGCGTCCGAGGGTAGCCGAAAGACAGAGGTTCGGGATCGGCTCATCGGAATTGGCCGGGGAGTGGTTATCACAGCTCCGGCTATAAATAGGGGTTGCCATGCTCAGAATCAAGAGAGACCAATCCATCCCAAGATTTCCTTTATGCAATTTAATTCTTTGTATCTTTACTGCTTTCCTTTACAGTTTTCCCTAGAATTTAGCCTAGTTGTTAGCGGTTACTTTTTTCCAAGTCCACCATTGTTTCTCAACAACTGGTAGTTTGGTACCTCATTTTGGTTAATCAGCCGTGTTTCTTAACAACTGGTAGATTTTCCACTGTATCTGATTTTGCCATTATAATTCAAGTGAAATTTAGTCAAGTTTGGGCGCATTCTAAGATTTCCCGACCCGTAATCGGTTTGATAATTTTCCGATAGCCTCCCTTGAGGAGAAAAGGTCATTGGCTCGACAGAAGCCAAACAGTGACCAAATAAAAGTCGTACCTAAGATTCTCGATTCCTTATTCCCTTTAATGGCAATCTCGGCCTGTCATTTGTCCACTGTAAAATTCGCCCTCCTCCCCGGCTCTAGGATCTGGATTCTAGGGTTAACTTATTCCAGGCTTGGTAGTGGTCGACCTTCTACTCTCTGGGTTTCTGCTTCCAGTGAAAATCTTGGTTTCTGATTGTCAATTAAATAGAATTTTGTGGGTGTTCTTTTCTTTTTTTTTTTTTTTTGCCAGAATAGTTTTCAAATCATGAGAACCTTTTTTTGTTTTCTTGGAATTTGTTAGGGTTAGCTGGGCTATGTGTAACTGCTAGACATGTTGAGTGGGTGATTTTGGGAGGTTGTGTTTGCTAACCACAACATAATTTTGTGTCTTGAGGGTTTGTGGATTGTAAAAATCATTTAATTCTTGAGTAATATTGTTGGCCCTCCTTCAATGGGCATAATCCATCTCGCTTGTTAAAACCCTCGCTTTGATTCTTCCCATTTTGTGCTCATAATTCGATGTTCTTTATAAATTAGCATGGGCTAGGGATAGGGATGGTAATTTTACCCGCACCCACCCAAAATTCGATTGACCAACCCGTCGAAATAAATGAAAATCCGATAAAAGTGAATTCTTATAGGGTGATGGGGGATTGGGTGACCGATCGGGTCGGAGATGGATTTAGCCTCATCCAACCCACCACCCGATCCATCACCCAACCCACCATCCAAACCATTAAACACCCATTATATTTTATTAAAGTATATACATATATATATACTCAATATGTTTTAGTAAACAAACTAACGTTGTTTTTCCTCTATTTTTTTCCTTCCACGGTCCCATCCGCCATTCCAACCTTTCACAATTCCCCTGTAGCTCTGTCACTCATTGCTAAGAGGGGCCTTATGGACTAATCTTCCTCGTGTCAAAACTCATATTTTATAATTTTCGCGTTTGACCTTTTCATTCTCAGTGTTCGATTCTTTCACTTTTTGGCATTACTATATCGTTTATAGTCACTTTCATATATCACAAATCAGGTATAGTTTTCTAGACTTTATGTTCAAACATGAATTCACTTTGAATAAAATTAAAATAATTGTAAGTTTATGCATGTTTTAAACCCATTATTCACCCGATCCACCCGTTTCACTCGTGGTTGATGGACGGATTGAATTTGACTTGAGTTTTAGATGGATGTTTAGTGGGTTGGATGATGAATATAACATTCATGGATGAAGATGGATTTACCTTCTCCAATCCACTTCCCATCCATTGCCATCCCTAGCTAGGGGGTTGTGGTTCGACAGTGGAAGAAATAAGGCTCTGTGCTAGTTTGGGGGTAAGGATGTGGAAACAAAGGACATTTTATTCATTTGAATGGATGAGGAAGAATCTTTATATTTGCCAATTGCCCTGTTACGCTGCAGAAACAAGGAGATTGGGTGAGACTGTTACCATTTTCTCGTGTAAATACCAATAGGTCAATGGGCGAATGGCCAGCAGGAGATACTTAATAGTAATAATGTAATGACTTGCTGGAGACTTTGAGTTCAGACCACCTTAAGAGGATTTTTATCGCGGTTGCCTTAAGATTACATGATGTTTACAAGAAAGACTAAAATACATTATTGCCAACTGCCAACATGCTGCTGACTTCTGAGGATTCAATCTGTACATTTTGATCTGTTTAACATTCCAAATTATTGGGTATGATATCTTTATTCGCTAATAGCACAATACCCTTTATATAACCTCCAATATCGCCATATAACCCTTGACAAATTGTTTCAGGTGGAATGGAAACCAGAGTCCCCAGAAAAGTTTGGTGATATAGCAGAACTTTTAAAATCTGTTGATTCCTTGAAATTGGAACCACCAACAAAACAAGGACAAGGGTCAAAAAGTAATCAGGTCTCCTCAAAAGCTGTTGCTTCCAACTCTTCAGTACAGAAACCTGGTGCTTATCGTCCTCCTCATGCTAAAGCGGCAGCTGCAGTTCAGGCAGAGCTATTTGGAACAAGCCCTGCAGGTGAAACGAGCAAGAATGCACTGAAAAACAAGAAGAAAAGGGAAAAACAAAGGGAGAAAAAGGCTGCAGAAGGTGCCAATTCGGGTAATGGAAGTTGATCATCGAATTTTCATACTGTCGAAACGCCATCTATAGGATGTTAGGAGGACTGAGGAGCCATTTTCTACAAAACATAAGGCGCACATTTTTCATTTTGGTCCTGTACTGTATGTCTGGTGGTTTCGTTGGTTTCCTTTTGAATTTGTAAGCAATTCACTGTTTTGGGTTGTTACACAAAAAATCTTTCTCAAAAAAAAAGTTTGTCATTCTTAGAGCTGTTAACGAGCACAATCGAACCAAAATGTGGGTATTTGTGCTCGGCTCGTTGAGCTTAACAAACAAACACGAGCATGTTCATGTTCATTATGCTTAACAAGCATATTTATGTTGTGTTATTTGAATCGTTTTTGTTTGTGAACGATCTTTTAATGAGGTTGAGCCGAGCCAAGTTCATAAACGACTATATATGCTCATTTAACAGCTCTACTCCTTAATGAATTGAGCCGAGCCAAAATTTGGATTTTTTTATTTGGCTCGTTAAGTTTCACGAATGAAGACAAGACGAAAAAGCTTAACAAGTTTGTTTATGTTGTTCGGCTTGGTTCGTTTGTGTTCGAGCACTTGCTTTTAACAAATTAAACAAGCTAAATGGAGCGCTAAGGGCTCTATTCATTTAACTCTAAAACTGTAATCTTTTCATTATTCTGCCACTTTCCATAAATAATAAAGTGTGAACTTGCCCATATCTAACCTTTATACTAGATGCATTTTTTAACCCTGAAAAAATTTCAAATATTTTCGATCGGTTATTTTAAATGTAAAATTTTTCAAATTCAATGAAAATTGAAATCGCAGATACTACATCTTAATATATAGAAACATGTAGTAATATGCAAACACTTAAAAATATCCCCCAAAAAAAACAAGAAAAGAAAAAAGAACAACAAACAGTATGACGACATTATATAGTATTATTTGTTTGGCAAATACTCCATCCGTCCCACTCCAAGTGTCTTGTTACTGCTGGGCACGAGAATCAAGGTAGAGTTGATTTGTGAGTATATGGTGGGGTCCACATAGTTGTTGGAGGGGAAAATTATTTCTATTTATAGAAAGAAGACATTTGTAATGGGACATCCAAAAATAGTAAGTATGACATTTGGAATGGGACGGAGGGAGTACTATTAAGTAAAGATGGAGTTCTCCTTGACGGGCTTCTTCCAAGACCAGTGTGTCATCATCAGTTGGCGATGGTAGCTCGATGTTATCAGCGTCATCTTCACCTATTGCTCTTCCACTAGTCAAATATATATGAACACCAAAAGGCAGATGAGCATTAATAGTATCACGCAAGCACAGGAATGAAGCTGCAGAGAGGCAATGGGAGAAGAGAAGCAAGAGTAAGACGATGAAATAAGAATAGTAGGCGTGAGGAAGGTAGACTGAAGCCATAAAACAAACTAAAAAAGAGGCTGAAAAGCTTTTTCTGGAGAATTGGACAAGAATTCGGAAAGGTGTGGCAAAAGGGATGATGGTAATGGAAATGGAGGCGAGGAGGAAAGCAGCAAGTGCAATGGCAAAATTGGTGTGAATGGAAGCAGCAGTTGCAAGAAGATGAAAGGGAAGGCCTGAGGAGGAAGAAGAAGAGGAGAAGGAGGCCAATATTAGTTTAAGTAGGTTAAGAAGCACGAGGAGCACCGTCCTGAAATCAATTGTCAGAGTATCCTGCACTTGGAAGCTGATCATAGTGAACACCTATCGTATTATATAAAGCAGGCAAAGTAATTAACAGAATGGAATATTAGATTATATGTGTATGTGTTGTGAAGACTCAAAGATTGAGGGTAAATTAGCAGCATGATTGCATACATTCTATTTATATAGGAATAGGATCAACTTTCGAGGAAGCTTCCTAGAAATTAAGTTTTGTCCATCTCCACTGTCAAACCCTAACATGTTTAGTGTTACAATAGCATATGTTCGTATAATCTTGACCGTTGATCAAAAATAAGGAGCGTTGACCAAAAAAAAAATTACGGTTATAATTTAACATACCTGGAGAGGAGATCAAGTCCGTTGATCAAAACTTATCCAACGGTATTAACACACTTTTATTCATATCGTTGAAGGCTTTGATTGCTATGAATGACATGAATTGATGGTACAAAATTTTTGAGGGAAGTGATAATGATATTATTCCTGAATATGACATTTGGATTGCTAGGTCGGTTTGTTGGGTTTTTTGGCCCATTGATTTGGGCTCGGCCCATATGAGGTTAGGGTTTCCCTTGAACCCTATAAAAGTGTCCTCTCCCACCTTTGGAGAAATAGAACGGTAAGTGGTGATGATCTCCCTGTAATAGTTTTGTGGCTTCCACATCCTTGCATCTGCAGCCTATGATTGTGGCGTGGCGATGAAGGTGTGGTTGGGTTGAGAGGTTGCCTCCATTGCTCTCTAGTTGGGTATAGACTTTTGTGTTTGGGGCTCTCTGAGCCTAAATATTACTAACAAGTGTGTTAGTGTTTGTTTGAGTTGTTTTGCAGGGCTTAGGGCAATCGGACAGTGGCTCGAATGATCCGGTTCGATCCGAATATTTCCTAACAGTGGTATCAGAGATTAACGTTTGGAACCGGATTTGTTGGTAATCGGATTTGTTCCGATTGAAGGCAGAAACAGTTTATGTTTGGAGCGGGCACTTGGATTTGAAAAAGAATCGAAAGGGTTTCAGATTTGGATCTGAAGGAACGGAAGGATGAAGAGTCGATACTGCAGATCGATTTATAGATGGAGAGAAGCAGAGGCTTTGTCTCAGTCCTCTTTGTGAGGAAGTCCGTTCGTGTTCATTCCTTGGTGTGGGAATCCAGTTCGAGTTCGTCCTCTTGGTGAGGAAACCCTAGCGCCGCCTCTGCTCCGCTGCTGCCCTATACGAATGTTACCTCCGCCGCTGTGTCGAGCGCCGCCGCCGCTGAGTCGCCATGGAGAGCCTGCCACTGAGTCGTCACTGCTTCTGTTGAGCCGCTGCTGTGTGCAGCAAATCCTCTGCCTCCGGACTCAATTCTGTCAACGTTCGCCGGCCTCTGATTCCGCTTCCGTCTCCCCCGCACGACTGGACACCGCCGCTGCTGCACCCCGGCGCCATTGTCTTCATGAGCGCCACCTCCGAATCGTTGCTGCTGTGCCATCGCCTGGGAGAGTCCCACACCGTTGCTGTGTGGAGAAATTAGAGACTGAGATCAGTGCAGCCATTGCTGCTCCCCTCGTCACTCGCCGCCGATGCATTTGTTTTGTCCCGCCGCTGCCGTTCCCCGCCTGTATTGAAGTGTTCCCAACCATTTTTTTTTGCAGCTTTGGGCTGTTACCATGGTGATGGGAAATCTTATTTTGGGAGGGGGCGGGCTTGCTGCCATGAGTAAGAAGATTTGGAGGAGAATCGAATTTGGGCTGATTTTATGTTTGTGGAGGATTGAGCTTTGTGCTTGAGAAGATTTGTGAAAAAAATGTTGAAAGGGGTTTTAGAAAAGGTCAAAGAAATGGTGCTGTCAATGGAAATGGAGAAATCAGCATGAGATTGAAGAATTGGGCACTGGGCAATACATTCCGTTTAGTGAAAAAGAGAGTGGAATTTTTTTTAAAGAAATGGAAGTGGAAGGTGGGCAACCAATTTGAGAAATTGGTGATGTTGTTGTGTGCTTAAAGAAATGAAGCTGTGCTCGTGACTGTGTGAAAGAATTGCTGGGTGGAGTTAAATCAAGGTCAAATTAGCTGTGTGCCTGGATGTACTTGTGAAGAAGAGAATGAAGTTGTGTTGTTGTAGCAGTGTGATTGGCTGTGTGCCCGTAAAGTGAGCTAGGTGCTCCTCCTCATTGTGTTGGTAAGTCGGGAATTGGTCCAAGGCATTCCCGCTCAGGTATAAAAGCGTGTTCTCATCTTTTATTTGCCTTGATTAATTTGCTTTGTTGTTATTATGTGATTAATTAGCTATATTGCTTTTGTGCATGGGATATTGATTGACAAGCATGCTTGAATATGTGAAATTTATTTTTATGTGGTTGGAAGTCTTTGTGATTATTGTGGATAATATGCTTGAATTGAGGTGGAGCTTGTTGTTTGCTAACTTGAGCATGATTTTGGTGATTTGGAAATAATTATCTGTTTTGTTCAAGATGATGAAATTTGGGTGATAATCTTTGTGATTATGAGAATTTGAGAAATTGGATAATATCAGTCAAGGTGGATTGAATATGTGGGAGACCCTCAGTTTGAGTTTGTTTGTGTCCTCGCGATGGAGATTCGTGTTTGGTGCCTTGTGTCGAAAGTCTTCCTGATATTGTGATGGTCAGGCGGCGTGTCCCGTTCGTTGGAGCGGCGGTGCAAGATGATTTGGCGGATCAAGATTGATTGTCGCTCGAGGAGAGGCCATATGGCATTGTGGTCCTTGATTTGAGGGGAAGATTGTTGGGTATGATACCCAAACCCACATCGGTTGAAAGGAAAAGTCCCATTATTAATATGTGATTCAAGGTGGAGCAATGTGCTATATATCTTTGTGTTTAGCTTAGTGCTATGTTTTTTGTGCTATGAATCTTGTGTTAGTTATGTGCTATGTGCTATGTGTTTTTGCTTTCTGTTATTGCTTTGCAACTAATAAGAACATATACTTTGTGTGCTTTGTGTGCTTTACTTTGTGTTGTGTTGCATGCGAGTGTGTGTGTCGTCATGGTAAGTTGCATGTGCATGTTTGGCGATGATGATTGTGTTCCCAAACATCATACCCTTTGAGCAATTGGATCAATGGTCCAAGGTGGAGATTGTTGGGTTTTTTGGCCCATTGATTTGGGCTCGGCCCATGTGAGGTTAGGGTTTCCCTTGAACCCTATAAAAGTGTCCTCTCCCACCTTTGGAGAAATAGAACGGTAAGTGGTGATGATCTCCCCGTAATAGTTTTGTGGCTTCAACATCCTTGCATCTGCAGCCCATGATTGTGGCGTGGCGATGAAGGTGTGGTTGGGTTGAGAGGTTGCCTCCATTGCTCTCTGGTTGGGTATAGACTTTTGTGTTTGGGGCTCTCTGAGCCTAAATGTTACTAACAAGTGTGTTAGTGTTTGTTTGAGTTGTTTTGCAGGTTCTAGGGGCATTGGATGGTGGCTCGAGTGATCCGGTTCGATCTGAATATTTCCTAACTGTGGTATCAGAGATTAACGGTTGGAACCGTTAAGCTCTGATACCACTGTTATATAAATGAGCTCTTCTAAACACAACTCGAACAGAAGCAACTCTTTAGCTCCAGCAACAGCAGAAGCAACGCCAAGCTTCTTCAAAGCAGCAACAATCTTCACTTCGGAATAGCAGCAGTGGTTGGGAAGGCTTACACACACGCGGGGAACGGAGGTGACGATTCACAGCGCAAGAGGCACAATCGACTGACGCTGATGGAGACGGGAAGGATAACAGCGGTGGTGGTGCGAGTCGGCGACTCAGCGCCGATCCACTCAAGCAGCGGCGGCGGAATGAGTTGGCAGCGCTCTGGCAGCAGCGGATCAGGCGGCGGGGTTCGCACCGGAGGACATGGCAGCGGGCAGCGGTGGCACGACTGAAACGAGGGGGGGAAGCGACGGCTGCACAGCGGCTCGGACAGGCTGCACCAAGCAGCGGCAATGGAGGCGCAGGCAGGGGATGGCAGCGACGGCATTCGCGCAGATGTCGAACAAGGGAGCCGCGCACAGCGGCAGCGACGGCGGACGGCAAACAGCGACGGCAGTGCTAGGGGCATTGGATGGTGGCTCGAGTGATCGGTTCGATCTGAATATTTCCTAACACGGTTTAATTAATTAATTAATTTATCACCACCAGGAGGAGAGTAGGTTGTTGAGGTTGACATTAGACTATGGATTTTTCAACTGTTGTACAAGTAACTTCTCTTCTTGCTCCTTTTCTGCTTCTGGAGTAAGAGTATTTTATACATTCAACATGCTATATAAAATAGGTGTTTGTATATGTAAAATGTAATGCAAAGTCGATAAATGAGTTTCAAATGAGGGTTGGAGGAATATTTTATGCTAATAATCTGTTAAATATACTTTCTTTTATAGCTTGTGTAATAATCTAATTATCTTGCTCTTGTAGGGAGCGATAAGCAATTATTGATTATTATGCATCGTATGATGGCGACAGAACAAAATAATAAAATGAAAAAAAAAATTAAAAACAGGATAGAACATAAATTATAATTCCCCGAAGGAGAATACACACGGGTTTTTACTTTTTTACTTTTGTTGAAATTAGGCGGATGAGAGTGGACAGCCGTTGGCCTTGTCCTCAACTTGTTTAATAATTCAACATAATTGCACATTTTGTGTTGAATATATTCAACAAATCCTAGAAAGCATTTATATCTCTGCTAGGAAGGTGTGTTTGGCCGCCAACAAACAAAGTCAGGAAACAAGCTAGGCATTATATTGAGAAGGAGATCAAATGTTACTATGTAGCCAAATACATATTTGAGGTGAATCAGTCAATCACTACACAAATATCTGCTCTGCTATGGTGCTATTCATGGTAAACATAGTCAAATTTATATTTTTGTATTTCTGACTTTGATTAATTCTATATATTTGTGGTTCTAGCTAATGATTTGGTTGAGTGATATGTTTGTACCTCGAAAAATTAATTGTATTATAGTATCTCCCAATTGGTTTTGCATGAGTAGGATATTGAACAACAACATTTGTAAGTCATGGACGATAAAAGAAAACCAGCATAGTGATTTATATCTACTACTATATGATAGTATCATTCAAATGGATTGACCATGCTTGCTTTTAATTATATCCTATTTTGTATAGATACGACGCATGTTATGGACAGAATGTTAAAGATTGAAACCAATAATACACTGTTTTTATTCAGATTAACCATGCCATTTAAGAGTCCATACTTGTGTAATTCAACAATCTCTTACCTAACATGACTGAATTTAATTATTTCAATTACACTAGTTTTATTGATAATTGGGAAGATGTTATTCTCTTATATCTCAGCTCAAGTATATTGTAGACATACTTGAGGATTGGATATGACAAGTGCTAAACCGTGCATCTAATCCTTTTCCACCAGGTATAATAACAAGGATGTCAAATCCGACAAACTTGTCCAAACAAGAGCAACTACTTGCGGTGGGCTCGAATGCAAAAGAAGAGGTTGCAAGGACACTTGGAGGCCATTTCAAATGAGCTTAAAAGGCATGAAGAATCATCCAAGCATGTGATGACGTGGCACGAGATGATGTGGCGTATGACGACATGGCAGGATCAAAGTTCCACAGAGGCATCAAGTTTGCGAAAGGAAGCTAGATGAAAGAAATGAGCTAGTTTGGACAAGAGAAGAGGAAGAAAGAGGCTTTCAAGGAAGAAAGACATGTTCCAAGATATGTCTACCTATGTTTTTATGGCATGTCTAAAAAATAACCTAGTCTAGGACATGACTTATGTTTTCCTACTTGTGAATGTCAATATAATTAACATATATGGGAATACATCTTAATACTAGGTTAGTTTAGTTTGTACTAGAATCATGTCTTAAAGTAAGGTATGTATGTGAGGAGTTGAGAGGAGGGAGTTGGCTTGCTAGTTTAGGGCCTTGTTTGGTATCCTCTTTGGACGTCCAGGGGACCCTTGCCTCCATCACTTTGTAACACTAGTTGTGATTGAGGAATGAAAGTTTGGTTTTGAGAGAAGAAGAGAGAGTCTCTTATTTTTCATCTTCTTTCTTTGAGAGATGGTGAGTTCCCTCAAAGTGTGTATCCACATTTCTTCTTTTCCTAAAACCACGGCATCACCTATCTTCCATACACCCTTGGCCGAGGCTTGCAAGGAGGAGAAATGGCAAATCGGTTCCAAGAACTAGCTTGTTGGGGTTGTGACACGGGGAGGTTTTGAAGGAGGCACCACGGGGTCGATCTTGGAAGCAAATTCATGGCGGCGTATGGTTCGAGCTAGAAGGGTCCGGGTCTTATGCGTTTTTGGAGTTGTGGCCGAGAGCACACCCTCCAATTCACCAAGTATTTTCGTTCTTTTTGTTGTTTTTGTTCTTGTTTCCCTTCTTGTTTGATCTTCCTTGTTCTTTGCTTGATCTTGATTTCGGATTAGACACTTGCGATCCTTGGAATATACGTAATTATTAAAGCTCAAATGAGAAATAGTAGTAGATTATTTGCTTCCAAATCCTACTGTGTACAAGAACACTGGTGGGGAGGTTATTGTATCTCAACTTCTCTAGGCCTACTGTGTACAGGATTGTGCTGATTCTGATGCAAGAGTGACAGAAAACAGATAACTTGGGCTGCCACATAATGTTATACAGGTCAAGGAGCCCATTATCTTTTCTTTACCCTAAATATTTACTACTCCCTCCCTTCGTTCCCATGAAATTTGGTTATTATTTCTTTTTTGGATGTTCCACGAAATTTGGCCACTTTCCATTTTTAGATAAATTAAAATAATATAAGTTTGATTAGAATTTTAATTGTTGTCAAATTATATTAAAAGTGTTACTTTTACTATTCTGCACAAATTCCAATACACTTTTACTTTTCTACCCAAAGTCCCTAGCATTTCTTTCATTATTAATATTTTAAAATTGGTACAAATAAAAATTGTACTCCCTCCGTCCCATTTAACTTGTCTTGTTTGACTTTTGCACACAATCCAATGCACTTTTTCAATCGTTAATATCTATATTCTAAAACTACATGATCATACGATTCTAATAAGACCTAATTCGACTATATTTTCCGAATCTATACTTGCAATAAAATTGAGTCAAAGCTGAACAATGAACAGTGCCAAAAAGTCAAACAGGACATGTTTGGTGGGACGGAGGGAGTATAAAATATATATTATGAAACTACACGATTAGACGATTATAACAAGTTCAAACTTGAATATTTTTCTCTAATGATATCATTACATAATATTAAGTCAAAGTTAAACATCAAAATTCATTAGAATCTTAAACACAAAATGCATACACCACTTTAACTATTATACCCAAAGAAAGTAGCCACATTTCGGACGGTGAGAGTATATGGTTAGATTACGAACATGCGTAGGGTCGGTCATTCATCCAATTATTGCAGTTCCGTTAGGTTTCAATTCAATTTTCTTCCACAAATAAATTAAATAAAAAGAAATCAAATTGCCGTGAGCTGTGTGAATCACAGATCGAGAGTGGAAAAGAGGGAGAAAGCAGAGAGCGGATCGGAGAAAAGCGATGATATATTTGAGAAAGCGGTGGAAGAGTGGAAATTAGTAGCAACTAACTCAAGAAAAGGTGAAATCAAAGATCTTTGTTTTGTATTGTCAATTGGACTGAATTTTCAGGGTGCGTTTTTTTTTTTTTTTTTTTCTGGCGGAATAGTATAAATCAAGAGAACTTTTGTTTGTTTTCTTGGAATTTGTTAGGGTTAGCAGCGATACTGGTAAAAACCATTATACTGGTTGTGTATGCTGACCACAGTACAATTTCGTCCCTTTGAGGTTTTGTGGATTGTAAAAACCATTCAACCAACCGACTCTTGAGTAATTATGTTGGCCCTCCTCCAACAATATAATGGGCATCGTCAATCTGCCTTGCATCCCTTTAAAATCGTCACATTGAGTCTTTCCATTTTGTGGGCATAATTTGTTGTTAGTTTATTATTTTTGCACTTTCCATAAATCATGAAAGTTTTGAACTTGCCCATCTAACCTTTATACTGGTTGCATTTTAGAGCCCGGAAACTATTCCACATATATTAATCTGTTAATTATTTTAAAAATAAAATTACTATTCCAGATTCACTCAAAATTGAACTGACAATTATTATTATATCTTAATAATATTGAAACGTGTAATAATATGCAAACACTTTTACGAAGGGGGGAAAAAGGAAAAAGAAAAATAAAGAGATACAATAGAAAGACTATATATTTTTTGTTTATTATTATGACTAAAGTTGAAGGGCCTCTTCCATACGCAAGGTGAAGGTGTCATCATCGGTACTGTCGTAGCTCGGGGATGGCAGCTCAATGTTATCGGCTTCATCAGCTTCACTTATGGCTCTTCCACTAGTTGTCAAATATATATGAACACCATAAGGCACATAATGAGCATTAATAGTAGTATTTCGCAAGCAGAGGAATGAAGCTGCAGAGAGGTGTTGGGAGAAGAGAAGCAAGAGTAAGACGATGAAATAAGAATAGTAGGCGTGAGGAAGGTAGACTGAAGCCATAAAACAAACCAAAAAAGACGAGGCTGAAAAGCTTTTTCTGGAGAATTGGACGAGAATTCGGATTGGTGTGACAAAAGGGACAGTAATGGAAACGGAGGCGAGGAGGAATGCAGCAAGTGCAATGGCAAAATTGCTCTGAATGGAAGCAGCAGTTGCAATATGATGAAAGGGAAGGCCTGAGGAGGAAGAAGAAGAAGAGAAGGGAGGCCAATATGAGTTTTAACTAGGTTCAGAAGCACCTTCCTGAGATCAATGGTGAGAGTAGTGACTTGGTAGCTGATCATCATAGTGATGAGTGATGGATACCAATTCCAGATATTGGAATCTATACTATAATAAATTCTGGAAGAACTTTTTGTTGAACTAGCTGTTATACCCTTATCTATTCTTGCCCATTTTCCTTATAAAATACAATTATATTCTGGGTATAAATGTAATTTACTCCTTAAAAACCCTAAATGAAAGTCTAAAATGTAAATTCACTTCATGTAAAAAAACCACAACCATCCGATTTCTAAGTGTTCATCTCTGTCCATCCGTTCCACTTGATGGTTCTTGGGAAAGATTTGAAATTTAAGTTTGATCGCATTATCCTATCTGCCGCGTCACCGCGTCACTCCTCCGACTTTCCTCCATTCCTGTCGTGATTTCCCTCAAGGTTTTCTCGCTCTCACTGCTACGGCCGCTGTCTTCAGGTTAGAATTCTTAAACTTTTTATTTCATGTCAGCCTCTGGAAACATTGTTCATGTGTTTGATTTTATTTCTGCATCGATTAAGAAATAGCGTCGTTGTTCTGCTCTATTGAACGCTGTCTATCTTTGGACGCTGCTATTGATTTTAATTTCTGCTCTGGACACTGTTGTTGCATCATTAAATGATGGTATTATTATTTATAGTTTCGATTTTGTGGGTAGAGATTTGTGTTTGTCTTTGCTGGAAATATCAAGCAACCAAGAGATGATTGAAGTTCAATTGTTGTGCTCGAATATTTAATGTTTATTTTCAAAATGTTCTTCAAGATATCTCTATTCTAGGCATTTATCTTTTATACTTACCTTTCACTTTGCTATGATTTAGGTTGTGTGGGCACTGGGCAATGTTAGAAATTCTCCTAAAAGGTGGTGCGCTATCACCTTTTTGTGTCACTCTCATCACGTGGTTATGATATTTGGTTTTGTTTTATGATTGCAGGAATGGTTTCACATATTGAATTTTGAGATAATTGTGATCTTACACATGGATGTTTGCCGATAGCACTCAATCACTATTGCTACAAAAGCCTGTAATAATTCCTTCGCCTTCTTGGCTTGGGCTTTGGTACATCTCCAGTTATTGTGTCATATCCCTGCTGTGGATTACATTTTAAGTGTTCCTATCACTTCACTACTTTGGCTTCCTTCATGATTATTTTCCCTACTTTCTTGATCCATGCTTTGGTTTAGTTTAGGTTAGAGAAATATTCTCAATCCATTCGATAGCAAAGAATAACAATTAGTATGTCAATTAACTGCTCAAGTACAAGGAAGAGAAAGGAAGGAAACCTTAGGCTCTAACCTCTTTGGCTAAATTTAGCTCAACTAAGTACATGGAGCGACATATTTTCTTAGCTCAACTAAGTACATGGAGCGACATATTTTCTTATTCATTTGCACTCTAAATGCATTTGGTAGCCCCTGTATTGATTTGACATCGAAACGAATTAACGAACCTTTTCCTTTTCTCTGCAGATAAAAGACCTCTGGCAAGAGGCTTGAATTCTCTCAAAGCTTCACCATCCAAAAATATATTGGCATTTTACTTTGTATGTTCAGGTGATGTGGTCCCTTGGCTACTGTAGCAATTCAATAAACTTTATCGAGGATTTTAACATTTTTTAAATGCTGGGAGGTATGATGCTTAAGATAACATTCTCTATCCTTTTTTCAAGTTCAGATATTCTCTGATAATTAGTACGGAGTATTACTTATATACATGCATAAAAGTGACCACAAGCATATGCATAGTTTTTTCGACAATCACATTTGGGTTTTTTTTTTTTTTGTAGTATATATTTCAGCTATTATTCTATGTATGTACTATATTGGGAACTCATCAATTTGTTTTCTGATGCTTTGTTTATGATGCATTTTGTTACAATTCGGAAGACCGGAGAACAATTGGAAACAATTAGAGTTCACTTGATCAAAGCTTTGAAGTCGGTATTTTTATATGCAAAAAGTGTATCACTTGCATATGTAAGAGGAAACTGTGCGTCGGTTAATTTATATTGGTTCTCATTGTGATTATTTTTCATTTATTGATTTATCTTCGTTGGTTCTTGAAGTGAATTCTTTGATTTACTTATATATATTTTTATTTCAGATCTATGTTATATTTTTGTTGATTATTATCATTTCTAATTGATTCATTTGTATACCTAATAATGTCCGAATATTTTCATTGCTTCTTTTGGTCTTGAGGCTGAAAGTGGCTTAAATTGCACCAAAGTTAATTGTTTTAGTTATGCATTTAAGCATTTTGAATATGAAATGAAAGCTGATGGGAAAAAAATAATAAAAAAAACACACACACACAAACAGGCGAAAAGACCCACAATCAAGTTTGCAATCATGGCGAAAAGGCAAACAGGCGAAAAGACCCACAATCAAGTTTGCAATCATGGCGAAAAGGCAATCAAGGCCGTTAATTGGCGGATAACGAAAATATATTATATTGCTTAGTATTGATTTGTCTTCTATTTATTTTGGTGGTGTAAGTTTCTAAATTGATTTCTATACAGGTTTACCCACACAGTTTTAAGAAATGATCTTTAAAATATTTTTTTTATTTGTTCGTTTGTTTTTCTTTCTGTTCTTCATCCTATGTTTTATTCTTGATATTATTTGTATGGTTTGAAGATGTTTATCCTACTGAAATCAATTGGTTTTTAGTTTGATTTTTCTGATGCATTGGTTTCTTTGAAATCAATTGGGAATTTTTTATTCTTGGGTTTAGTTTGTGTTCAGAATATGAGTTTTTGGTGGTGTAAGTTTCTAGATTGATTCCCATTTATTTAATTTCTAATGCAGGCTTACCCGCACGGTTTTTGTTTTATTTTCTATTTAGATACAAGGATTCAGAGTTCAACATGGGTGAAAACAGTTGCATTTTTTGTTGCGTTGCAAAAAATTGGCATGTGGTCAGTAAGTTCACGCTTCCTATTCATTTGACATCAAGCACTCATTATGAATACACTGCGGTATATTTGATATTGTCCCGGCTCTTGGATTGATATTGAAGTGACAAATTTGATGTTGTTTTTATTCATTATTTTGCATATTCACTGCCTGATATATTTGTTTTCTTTCTTGGAATATTCTTCAATTCTTTGCAATATGAAGTCCTCTCCCCGCATTAATTTTATTTCAGCAATGTGTACGATTTGAAAGAGTATATTTTGATTTATAGCTTGCATTATGCAATCCTCACATCAAGTAGATTTTTTTGTTTGTCAGGATGTGACAAAAAACCGAGGAAGAGATGGATTTAGAAACAATCTACAAAAACAATGTTCTTCGGGTCAAGCTTTATTCTTTAGATTTATCAATTTTACTATCTGTAATAGTATTTTAATAGTAGTATAAAATTGGTTTTTATCATATTCACATTGGTAGCTTCTCCTTTGCTTCGTCTTTATTGTCTTTTTATATCCTCGGTCTTTAGTCTTCATATTCCATTACTTTCAATAGAAAATGGTGGCATGCGCTCCATTTCAATTGACTAAAGTTTGGATCTAAGATTTCCAACATATTGTAAAATTACCCGAAAGTAGACAATGTCCTAAAGTAACAAAAAATTACCCCATGTTCAAGAAGCATTATATTTTACTCATTGTGTAATTCTAAGACGTTCATTTAACAATCTCTACAATAAAAATAAATTTTTAGAGCTTGCACAATTGATAAGTTGTCTATTAAATCGAATATTTGGGCAATGTTATGCACTATATAATGATAGAAAAAAAAATTATTGATCTTATTTATATATATATATCAAAAAAACTTTGCCCGTGCGCAGCGCGCGGGCAAAAAATACTAGTATTAATTAATATAGGAACAACAGAATAGGGAATGGTGATATTCGGCAGAAGCAGGGGTGTGTTGCGTCTTATTTGTTTGTAGGGAGAAAAACCCCCAATTAAAGCACGAGCAATCAGTATTGAAATGGAACAGATATGGAATGGGATATTGGACAACGCAGGGGTCTGTCTGTTGTTAAGACAAAGATATACTACGATCTTATTTATAGGCATATATGATGAACATAGGATGACGAGCAGCATTCACACTAAAATCGCAATACCGATGCTGTCCAAAGGACATGCCAACGTATGCATATAATCATGACCATCCATTATCGATCCAATGGTTTAATATGAAACACTTTAATGTGATGTCACGTTGATAGACTTTTCAGTTTAAAATTATATGTATATTGGATGGTTCATCGGACATGCAACACCAAACTTTGGAGTATCGGAAGGCACTAATCTTGACTGTTGGATCATTCATCGAACGGTCATAATTTAACACAAGGATATTAAACTAATTTAACATAAAAGTTCTAGGATTTGCTAGAACCCATAAGTGAAACATGCTGGTCAAAATACAGAGGCAAAATATTGGGTTAGTGTTAGAATACTCCCACTATACCCACTATTTTTACTTTTACTATCGGCTATCGTTTCATCTCAGCTCCTACTATTAAGTCCGTTGGATCAATTTCGGTCCAACGGTTATAGTTGACGTATGGCAAGATTTCCATTTTATTTTAGAATATAATCAGAAGAATCCTTTTTCCAATATTCATTTGTTGCATGAATCACTAGCAACTTACTGAATTGTCCGGTTGTCCCGACATTTTCCTCTTATGGCCATTTGGTTCAGGGAGATTTTCAATAGAAATCTTCAATAAGGTATTTTTAACCCAATAAGTAAAAATTCAGCCCATTACATTTCGGCCTAATATTCAAGTAGTCGGCCGGATGACAACGAGGTATGAGGAATGCGGCACCCTTGGAGAGGATCGCAACATTGAAGACTGTGAGAAGCGCAGCACCCTTGGAGAAGATCAGGGCAGCATTGAAGACTTGAGAAGGGCATCACCTTTGGAGAGAATCATGGAAGCATTGAAGGCAGACGCCAACAAAGGAGAAGATTATGGGGAACGTTACAAGCGTTACACCTTCTCCATCAAATGACGGATGTTGTGCTCCTCCCTATAAATAATAGGAGGTGCATCCCAGGGATCGATCCAAACTTTACCAAAGAATCTGCTATTTCATGTTTCCTTTCTGCAATTTGTTTACAGCTCTCTTCCTTTCCGCACTTTAATTCCTTTAAGCTTTCTTAGTTTCCTGTAATTTTATTCTGCAATCCTTGTAACCTTCAGTGCTCATTCAATCAAAAGAGAGGTTTCTCCCTCGAATAATTTCTTGGTTAACAAATTGGCACGCTCAGTGGGACTCGAGATTGAGACCATATCCGCTTAGATCCAGTTTATGCAACTTAGATCTGAACGAATAGTAAGAGACTTAACTCAAAAATTTGAAGAAATGTCACTACACGAAGAAACACCGATTAGAACACCTTCTGACAACGCCGATGATGCAACAGACACTTCTCAACCGCGACAAGGAATAATACAGATCCCCACCCTGTCTGAACAAATGCGGCTATCGATGATAGAATCGATGGCCGAGTTCATGCCTTTACTTACGAGGCACCTAATGGATGTATTGCGGCCTGCCATGGCCGACCAGACTGACCGGATATGCAAATCCTTGCGTACTTCGCAAGATGGAACTACTCCGGCAAACGACACGATTGTGCCGCCAAGCATCCCATGTCTAGGGCCGTATGGCGGCCAAGAGAGGACTTGGGGAACCACTTTTGGCTAGCCGACATCCCCGGAGTCCGGAGGCCTAGCCAATCCGTTCTAATTCCCATATCAGGTGGCTTACGCCTTCACTCCTGCGGCACCCAGCATGCCGAACTTTGGTTATGCGGCACCTCCCATGCCGATCTATGCTTCATCAGGTTGTTTGATGGCATCCAGCGCTGCACCAGGCTGTCCAACGGCCTCTGGTGGGACTAGAATGCCACCACGTCAAGCGACACCTCCTATGCCAAGCATCCCAACCACACCTTATGCGGCCAACTATTCAGCAATACCGGCGCCCGTACTGAACCCTAGTTGGATGTCGCCAACGCAAGTGGGCAGGCACCACAGCCATATGGATTGGCTTTGACACCTGCCACGCCTCCTACAGCCGCCATACCAGTACCGGCACCCGTACCGAAACCTAGTTGGATGCCACTAACGCTAGGGGGGCAGGCACCACAACCATGTGAAGAGGCTGCGACACCTGCCACACCTCCAGCCGCCATGCCTCCTACACAGGCACCGGCGGTCTCACCCGAGTTGCTGGCAAACGTGATGCAACAACATTTTGGGATTCAACTAAGGCCGATGGAGCGGCCTACATACAAGAAACCTTACCCTGATTAGGTAGATACCATGCAACTGTATCCAAGGGGCTTCAAGATGCCCGAGTTCACCACCTTCTCAGGGGATGATGGCAAGTCCATTGAGGAACATGTGGGCAGATTCACTGCTCAATGTGGTGAAGCGGCGGCCAATGACTGGCTCAAATTGAGGTTTTCAGTTCATTCTTCACTTGACCCGCCTTTGCATGGTATGCATCCCTACGGCCTAACTCAATCCAAAATTGGGCTGACCTTGAGCGAGCGTTCCATGACAGATTTTACACGCCATTAACATAGGTGAGTCTTGCAGACCTGACTAATGCAAAGCAATTTGCTGATGAGGCAGCAAGTACATTCATTAATAGATTACAACGGCTCAAGAGCTGATGCACAATGGCAGTCCTTGATGGGGAGATAGCCAATGTTGCAATGGCGAATATGTTGCCAAAATTAAAAGAACGTTTAATTGTGTAGGATTCCACTAATCTTGCCCAGCTGGCCGAGAGAGCGGGTCGCTTGGAAAAGTTCCTTGAGGAACAAGATTAGAAGCGTCTACCTATACACGAGACTCGTTTTGAGGAATTGAAACACGATAAAGAGGAATATGAACCTATGGTGGTGGCCAATGCAGTAACCTTTGGTGGTAAAAACCCTGGATAGTGGCTTTGGAACGCCATTGACAGCGGCCTTGGGTGGAGGCCGAGTAGTTGGTGACTGAGGATGGCGTCTGGCTGAGTATGGCGGCCTGACTGAGGATGTCACCCCGGATGATGCTCGAATGGCGGCCCGGAGTGAAGCAGGGGCGACCCTAGAGTAGCGGCTGAGCCCTGGGTGGCGACTAGAGCTCTGAGGCACGGCGAATGAGCTCCGAAGCAGAGTCCCGAGGCATAGTGGAACTCTAAGGCACGACCGATGAGCTCTGAGGCACGACGGAACCCGAGGCACGGCGGCCCCTGGATGGCGCCTGGAGCTGGATGGCAGCCCATGGGTGGCGGCCAGGAGCTGGATGGCGGCTTGGGAAAGCGGCCTGGAGCTGGGATGGCGGCACTCAAGAAGGTGGCAGCCCTCAGGGATGGCGGCGCTCAAGGGTTGGCGGCACTCGGCAGGCTGGCGGCCCGGGGAGGCGATGGCGGCGCTCAAAGCTGCTGGTGGCTCCTCGCTGGCGGCGTTCCTTGAGATGGCGGCACTGAGACGGCAATGGCGGCGTTCCCTCGACGATGATGGCGGCCCCGGAGGGACGCGCTAGGCTGGCGGCACTCAAGGACTGGCGGATGAAGAGCTGGTGGCGGCCCGGACAAGGGTGATGGCGGCGCTCTGGTAGCGCTGAAGAGAGGAGATAGCGGTGCTGAAGACGAAGGCGATGACGTCTGAGGATGGCGGCCCATATCGCGGATGGCGCTCGGACTTGAGAGCAGGTGGCGCCCCTGGGAACTCGACGATGATGGCAGCCTCAAAGCAGGGTGGCGGCCCTAGAGTGCCCGAAGTGGAGCTTGAGGATGGCGGCTGGGAGCCAAGCTATGGCGGCCTGGAATGTGCGACGATTGAGCTGGAGGCGAAGCACGATTACGCGAGAAGGATCACGCGGCATCTGGCAGCGGCGGATGATGGTGGCTCGAGATGGTGACCGGAGTGCTTAATGGGCTTAGGATTTGCAAAATGGGCCTAGACGGGCCAGACCTAGATTAAACAAGCAAATCTGTCTTTAAATCCTAAACAGACAAATTGCGCGAGGGGGGCATCTGTTAACCCAATAAGTAAAAATTAAGGACCATTACATTTTGGCCCAATATTCAAGTAGTCGGCCCAGTCCACAATGAGTACGGAACTGATGACCACGAGGTATGAGGAACGCGGCACCCTTGAAGAGGATCACAGCATTGAAGACTGTGAGAAGCGCAACACCCTTGGAGAAGATCAGGACAGCATTGAAGACTTGAGAAGGGCATCATCCTTGGAGAGAATCATGGAAGCATTGAAGGCAGGCGCCAACAAAGGAGATGATCATGGGGAACGTTACAAGCGTTACACCTTCTCCATCAAAAGGACGGATGTTGTGCTCCTCCCTATAAATAATAGGAGGTGGCATCCCAGAGATCGATCCAAACTCTACCAAAGAATCTGCTATTTCATTTTTCCTTTCTGCAATTTGTTTACAGCTCTCTTCCTTTCCGCACTTTATTTATTTAAGCTTTCTTAGTTTCCTGTAATTTTATTCTGCAATCCTTGTGACCTTCAGTACCCATTCAATCAAAAGAGAGGTTTCTCCCTCAAACAATTTATTGGTTAACAGGTATTTAACATTCTCTTTTGGTTGGAGAAATGAATACGATGGAAATCTAGATTATCATCAAGATGAGAATATTGAGGTTTTTGGGTGTGCTAAATATATTGTTGTAAATATATTACATAGTTCTATTTATTAGCCCAACATAATAGTCCTGCCCTCTATTGCAAATACATATATATTGTTGTAAATATATTATATAATTTATTTATTGGCGCAACATAATAGTCCAACCCTCTTTTTAAATATATATTTGTATATTCCTTCATTTTTCAGTTATACAATTAATTTATTCCCTAAACTAACATGGTATTAATGCCAAACCCTAAAAATCTTTAAAAGTATCAAAATTAAAACCCTAGCAGCCGCCGCCTCTATTGGCCGTTCTCCGGTGGCCGCCGGTTGTTGCCGCCCACACCATCGACTTCGCATTGTCCAGTTGACCACCACCACCAAGTTTGGTGGCCAACGGCAGCGCGTGCACTCCACACGCGCGGCGCGATGTTTCGCCGGCCGTTTTACTCGTCCAGCGCGTGGTGGTGCGTTTCCGCCAGATTCTGGCATGATTTTTTGGTGGCTGAAGTTTGCCACCATCCCCATCGTTGTGGTGTGGTCCGATTTTTCATCCGAGGTGTTCTCGTTTGAGTTGGTTTTTTCGCATACATTGTTTTCTTCGTTGTTTTCGATTTGGCTATGGATGGTTTGTTCGCATATATTGTTTTCTTCTTTGTTTTCTATTTGGCTATAGACAAGATAGATGTTCTTTTGTTGTATGCTTCTCAGACTCACCAGTATTGTTGGAAGTGCAAGAGAACTAAGCACCTATTTTCCACATGTCCTAAGGTGGAGTGTCACATTTGTCATCATTTGGGGCAAATTGCTCCAAACTGTCTTCTAAATCCGAGAGATCTCGATGTGTCAGGCCTCCTGATCATCCCTCTACCACTGTTGCTACTGCTATCACGTCTGAGCCACTTCCCTCTCCTCCTACTCTTCAGGATATTGAAGTCATTTTCAAACAGGTTTTAAGTTCTAATTATGCCTTATCTGTCACCTCCGGTAACTCTCCCTGGTACCTTGACTCTGGTTGTTACAATCATATGGCATCTCATCCCATTATCCTGTCATCTTCTTCTGTTGTCTCTTCAGTACCTCCCATCCATACTGCCAATGGCGCCCATATGACTGTTACTCGCACTGGCACTGTGTCGTCCCCTTCAAATAATCTATCTAATACCATGTTAGTTTTAGGGAATGAATTAATTGTATTACTGAAAAATGAGGGAATAATCAAATATATATATTTAAAATTGAGGGCCAAACTATTATGTTGGGCTAATAAATAAAATTGTGTAATATATTTACAACAATATACTTAATTTAAGAGGTTGGATATGCGATTCCTACCTAAAACCTAGGTAATCTTATATTTACAACGAATTTTTGCATGTATTTTATATTAAATTATATTTATACCTTTTTAAATTAAAAATATTAGTTTATATGTCAAAATTTATAAAAGGGTTTACACCAATTTTATAAATCTTTTCATTTAAAATTATAAAAGGGATTACCCAAAATTTTAATGGTTGTTTGAAATTTTTTGTTTCTAAATTTATTCATTTAAATAAAATAATACTTAGTAACTAGTATAAATTAAATTAATAATTATTCAGCTAAAAATAATAATTATAATCTAATAAAAGTATATGTAAATATTTTTCTATTTTTTAAGTAAAAAGTTATGATTAAATATTTTCTTTTTTTTTAATAAAACGTAACACATATAATATATGGAGTAGTTTTTAATTTAAAACTAAAGGCATTGTTATAAATTAATTTGAACTGTAAATCTAATATTCCTGGTAATATCATATTCCCACCGATCATAGATTCCTGGTAGTGACAATTCCCACTAGTAATGTAAGATCTCTCAAACCAAATGACTTTAAAATTATTAATCATTATAATCAAAAACTAGTATTGAAGTAGAAGCGGAAATTTTGAAAGCAGTATGTGCCATGAATCCCTTGGTTACTAACTTGCATGAACAAGATAATGAGAAATAAAGATGAAGATAGGGAAGCAAAACCGCAACAAGAGTCGTTGGGGGAAGCAACCAAGGTGTTCAAAACCTTGACCTCATCCCAATCCTTCCACTCAAGCCTCGGTTTGATGATCAACCATGGTAGTTTCAAGCCAAGTTGATGAATGTTTCCAAGCAAACATACAAAGTGGGTGTGAGAGTGTATCTCTCGATTTTGATCTTTGAAAGTGAAGAGTAATTTTTCATTCAATAAGCAAAGATGAGTAACAAGTGTTTGGGAGGTCATATATATAGACCTCATTACAAAAGGGCAATTCTGGAATTAAAAAATACATCAAAAAGTGAGCAAAACACAAAAAGGGGGTTGTTACGTCGCTAGCCAGGGATCACGTCGTAACTGGAGGATCACGTCGTAAGGCTTACGACGCTAGCCATGGATCACGTCATAACTGGAGGATCACATCGTAAACCCTATTTCCTCAAGTCTTGTGCGGGCCCCACCATACTTGTCTTACTTATTACATGCATATATAATAATACTGAAATAAGTAAATATTATCCGACCATCTTCGACTTCGACCAAAATTTGTCCGGCGACCGGCGGCGGCTCCGGCCAATTTTTCGGCGACCCTCCGGCGAAGGCGATGGCTTTCTACATCAAAATTGGGGAATCCGCAGTGGCATTCCCTCCGGTTTCATCGAGTTGGATCATGAACAATGCTTTCGAACTGCATCATCCTTTCTTGTTGATTTCAGCTTGGAATTCCTCTGACTTTAGGAGGATTGCAATCCGGTCAGTGAACTTCTTGGTCTGGCTCCTGGAGCATGGTCCCTCTGGAATGATTAGTGTTGCAAATTTGGCTTCCATGCCATTCCCTCCCCCTTGAGAAGGTTGAGCCATCAACCGATCAAGCTCTTCACCATCCTCCTCGTAGAGGTTGAGATCTGCAACATTAAAGGTATCATTAATTCCATACTCAGGGGCCAACTCTAACCTGTAAGCATTGTCACTAATCTTCTCCAAACTCGGAATGGACAATCCCCCCGTGGGGAAAGTTGTCACGTCTCTTCATGGGAAATCTCTCCTTCCGTATGTGGAGCCAAACCCAATTTCTGGGCTTCAAAAGCATCTTTTTGCATCTTCGGTTGGCATACTTGGCATAAGTTTCAGCAGCCTTCTTGAAGCTCTCTTGAAAGTCCTTGTGAAGCTGTTGGATAGCTCGGGCCCTGTCTCTGCCATTAATATTGAAATGCTCATTGCATGGCAATGGCAGAAGATCAACAGGGGTTAGAAGGTTGAAACCATAGACAACTTCAAATGGAGACATGTTAGTGGCACTATGGACGTGTCTATTGTAAGCAAATTCAATATAGGGCAGACACTCGTCCCAGCTCTTATAACTAGAAGTAGTTATAATTCGCAGAAAATTACCAAAGACTCTGTTGACGGCTTCAGTTTGCCCGTCCGTTTGGGGGTGATAAGCTTTGGAGAACATGAGCTTAGTACCAATCTCATGCCAGAGAGATTTTGAGAAGTAACTGACAAATTTCGTGTCTCGGTCCGACACAATTGTTTTAGGGATCCCATGGAGGCGCACCACTTCCTAGAAAAATAACTTAGCAATGTGGTGGGTGTCATTGGTCTTCTTGTATGGGATGAAATGAGCCATCTTGCTGAATCTGTCTACCAATACGAAAATAGAATTTTTGTTCCTCACAGTCCGTGTTAGTCCCAGCACGAAGTCCATTGATAGATCAATCCATAGGCCCTCGGGAATCGGTAGAGGCATGTATAAACCATGTGGTTTGGAAGTGGATTTCGCCTTCAGACAGACGATGCATTTGGAGATCAAGTCGTCCACTTCTTTCCTCATTCTCAGCCAATAAAAGCGTTCATAAAAATTCCAAAAGTGGCTGTTCTCCCGAAATGCCCCATAAGATCTCCGTTGTGAACCTCCTTGATTAGAAGTTCCCTAACTGATCCCTTGAGAATGCACAGTCGGTTCTCAAAATACATAAACCCATCAAGTCTTGAATACTTCTTGAACCCATGCCTTTCAGTTTCTGCCCAGAAATCTCTGAAGTCTGGATCAGTGGCATATTGATCCTTGATATGTTCAAATCCAATCAGATGTGTCGTGGCAATGGCCGCCAAGGAGCTCCTGCGGGATAAAGCATCAACAACTACATTTTCATTTCCTTTTTTGTATTTAAGTACATAAAGGAAATTCTCAATGAATCTGCTCCAACGCGCATGTCTTTTCCCCAGTTGTCCTTGGTTCCGAATATGCTTGAGGGTTTCGAGGCCTGTATGGATGATGAACTCAAGACCCCGGAGATAGTGCTACACGTCTTTAAAGATTGGACCACAGCGTAGAGCTCCTTGTCATATGTAGAATAGTGCAACTGTGCGCCAGAGAACTTTTCGTTGTGGTATACCACTGGCTTCCCATTCTGTAGTAAAACTGCACCCATGCCTGTTCCCGATGCATCGCATTCCACTTCGAATGGAATGTCAAAATCTGGTAGTTTGGACTTCAAGTCATCAAAACTCTCTTGCTCAGACGGCCCCCATTTAAAGATAAGTCCATTTTTCAGTAATGAGGTTAGGGGTGCTGCAATCAAGCTAAAATTCGGGAAAAAACTCCTAAAGAAACCACACAGACCCAAGAATTGCCTAACTTCATGCACGTTCGTCGGTGGCTTCCATTCAGAGATCGCCTTTATTTTTTCTTTGGCGACCTTAAGGCCATCACGCCCAACAATGTAGCCAAGGAACGAGAGTTTAGTTGCATAAAAGGTGCATTTTATCCTTGTTAGCATAAAGCTGAACTTCCCGTAACCTATTTAGTACCTATCGGACATGGGAAAGGTGATCAGATTCACTAGAACTATATACTAAAATATCATCAAAATATACAACGACAAATTTATTACTAATGAACTGGCGACGGGTCTCATTCATAAGCCGCATGAATGTTGAAGGAGCGTTCGTCAGTCGAAACAGCATAACGAGCCATTCATATAATCCGAATTTGGTCTTGAACGTCGTCTTCCATTCATGCCCCGATTGCATCCGGATTTGATGATAACCGCTTCACAATTCAATTTTTGAGAAAATGTTGGCATGACCCAGCTCGTCAAGCTTGTCGTCCAAATGGGGAATCGGGTGCCGATAGTTAATGGTAATTGTGTTCATGGCTCGGCAATCTACACACATGTGCCATGTCCCGTCTTTCTTGGGAATCAATAAAATTGACACAGCACACGGTGAGAGACTTTCTGGGACCCATCCCTTATCCATCAACTCTTGAACTAGTCTCTGCAGTTCTTTAGTTTCTTCCGGATTCATTCAGTAAGCTGGTCGATTAGGAAATGAAGCGGTCGGCACGAAATCGATCTAATGCTCAATTCCGCGCAAAGGTGGAAGACCGGCGGGAACTTCATCCGGGAAGATATCAGAATTTTCATCCAACATCCTGGAAAAATTTATAGGAATATCAGTTACAGCAGTGCAAGTTCGAAATATCTCATCAACAGGCTTTGCGAAAGCAAGGAAACAGTAACCTGTTGTGTCGGGTTCGCGGACAACTCGCTCGAATTCGGTTCGGGTGGACAGAAGGAAAGGATTGGAAGATGTTCCTTCTATGCAGATAGTTTCCCTCTATTTTTGACTTTCCATTCCTCCTCATCTTTCTTCATATTCGCACGGAAAACCTCTTGGTCCGCTCGAACCATCTTTACTGATAGTGGCTTGACATTTATTTTCTTTTGTTTATAAATAAAAGATACAGTATTGGCACGACACTTATACTTAACATCACGATCATACAACCATGGTCGGCCTAACAAAATATGGCAGCAGTCATTGGAATAACATCACACATAACGTTTTCAGAATAGGATCCGATTTTGATAGGAATCTTAGCACGTCGGTTGACTTTCAGATCACTATTGTCATTCATCCAATGAAGGTGGTAGGGCTTCGGATGCTCTTCAGTGGGGATGCTTAATCTGCATACAACATAAGCACTGACAACATTAGTGCAACTCCCATTATCAATAATAACTGAAGCAACATTGCCCTTTAAATCACAATGACAGTAAAATAAATTCTTCCTTTGCTCGTCAGAACGAGGTTTTTCTTTTGATCTTTCAGCACTAAGAGTTCGCATGGCCACCAGATTGGTCAAGTTGCGATCCTCTTCAACTGTTTCCTCAGCGGCGTAGTACTCGTCATCGTCATCGAATTCCTCGACCGCTTCTCTCTCAGCCTGATATTTTCATCATCAGAGTCTATGATTCTCCAAGATCCATCTTCTAATAGTGCAACTCTTTTGGTGAAAGGGCACTCAGGTGAGTAATGCCCTTTTCGACCACACATAAAGCATGTGACCTCTTTCTTCCGATCCTTCTCCTCTTTCTTCCGATCCTTCTCAAATTTGGGACTCTCGATAACCACGGGTTTAGGGCCTTCCGGACGGTAAGCCTTAAACTCCTTAGCCATTTCGAAACCTATCGGCTTTGGTTTTTCATCTTTTGGAACAAAAGTTCTTTGATTCCCGGAATCCTGTCTGTATTGAACTTTTTGCACTCGTGGCCGCTCTTCGGACTCAAGCTTAATCGCTAACTCCACTAATTCTGACAGTGTGTCATAGGGTTGCAGCTTGGCCTCCTTTCGGATCTCAATTCGGAGTCCTCTGAAAAATCTAGACTTGGTGATGGCTTCATCTTTTTCAACTCCGGCTTTCATGAATAGAATTTCCATTTCTTTGAAGTACTCCTCTACCGACTTGTTCCCTTGAACATGAAACGCGAGCTTGTCATACAATTCTTGGCGGTAGTGAGTTGGCACAAATTGGTTATCCATTACCCGCATTAACGAAGCCCAACTTTGAATGGGATCATAGCGATTTCGTTGAATCTCATAGGTTACCTTCTGCCACCATACCAACGCGTACTCTTTGAATGCACAGACGGCCAAGTTGGCCTTTTTGATGTCCGCGTAGTTATGGCAGTTGAAAATAAGCTCCATAGATTACTTCCATTCAAGAAATTCATCCGGGTTGGATGTACCCTTGAATAGGGGAATGTCAAACTTGATCCCCTTCAAGTCATGGTCGGGCTCATCATGGCGATTTTTTCTGCGGGGGTTCCTTTCGAACACTTCTACCTCTGGCTCGGAATCAGAATCATTGTGATTACGCCTGATAGGTCGGGGTTGAACACGGATTCTCGGAGGTGGAGGATTCGGCCGATAATTACGAACGGGGTTGTTTCTGGCTACACGTTTGGGTCCTTGACGTCGGTCAAAGATAGGGTTAATCTCATCCCGTTGCCTTGCCTCGATTTCAGCCTCTGCTTCTTCCATTTCATGATCCCGAATGCCCCGGGAGCCACTTTGGTGACTTCGAGGGCTACTCAAAATCGTGGGTGGAGTCGTCTGAGGTGTATGCTTATCGAATTCCTCTTGTAATTTGAGTTCAAGGTGCCTCATGGTTTCAGATTGAACGACATTGCCATGTACAACCGTTTCGTCCTTAAACGTATCAACCCGATTGCTTAATTCATCCATCCGTTGATCTATATTGCCCAGTCTGTCATTTAGCCTTTGCATCATTTCCATCAAATCCTTGTTAGAGGGTTGACCTGAACCTGCCATAGTAGAAAACTGAATAAATAGCACCTGCAAAGAAGATGAATATATTATATATAACATAGTAAAGTAACTATAATTATATCTTGGATTTTTCTGGATCACTCGGAAGTCACTCAGCTTGCTCACACCCCGATGGCTGAATGCCGGGTTAATTCACAACCTGGTATTAAATGCAGTCCACATTGATCACAAATAAATGCCCGAGTGTCGGAGAGTGAGGTCTGAGATGATGAACGCGCAATACACGGATCAAATGTAACTGCTCGACTCAATTCAAAAATAAGGTATGATCATACGATATGCAATGCAATCAATTTAAGTTCAACACCTTATATGAGCAATCGTCACAAGCAACAGTGTATTTGTTCCCGGTATAGAAGTGGAAAAATAAACCTCACTAAATAAACACTCGGATAAAAATTCCTAATACTCAAGTAGCTTCAAGGGCTTGGTTTCACAATTTTATAAGGAATTCTGATGTCTCGGAACTCCACAATTGTGCCAGTCCAATATCCACTTTATTGTATTCTCTCAAGAATAAAATATCCGACTACAGTGGCCAAACTGATAAATCGCACCGGCTTGAGAAATTTTCAGATTTTTTTCTCCTTGGATGGGTGGCCCACTCCAATTAATGCTTACATCAAGTAATTAATATCCCAAGTTGATTATACTTTGACCCACATCAACTCACTAATCATTCAAATGTCAACCCTTGTTTTAACCGGTTAATAGCACACCACTTCCACCAACTTTTTATCCAACATGTAAAAACACATTCATGCAATCTTCAAGCATCTTCATCAACACATCAAGAACACCATGAACACCAAATATTTTCCAAGAACTCACAATATTGTCTCACAATCCTAAACCAATTAATTCCCTACCGTTGTGCTCGGATTTGCTCAAATAATGAGTTGAACTCCAATAGCATGCAATACAAACACACAATGGATAGTAATATGGTCCAAACATTAACAAAAAAATGGTGGCAGCAAGCAATACAAGAGAAACTTGAATATTTTTTGTGATTTTCGGATTTAAGTGAACAAGAACACCAAAATTTCAATCGGCCATAACTTTTGATTCCGAAGTCCGTTTTTGATAAAAAATTTATATGCAAACACATCTACTCAATAAGAGGAACAAGAATATGAAGTCAGATTTAAAAAAATTCCCAACGAGTAAATACCAGATTTTCAGAAAAGTGGACAGCACCTATATTTTTCGGTTTTTTAGGGAGTTTTGGAAAAGATGAATGATGTGGAAAAATTTGGGCAGCATAACCCCTTAGGAAGGAATGCAACATATTACCAAGTAGAATATGCTTCTAAATGGTGAGTGGTAAATGGATGAAAAGGAGGATGAAAAAATTTTGGGATTTTTTTTTTTTTTTTGAATTTTTATGGTTTTGATGTTTATGGGAAAACAAGTAGAACCAAGTGTGGCTCTGATACCAAATAAATTAGGATGCCATGGATCCTTGGTTACTAACTTGCCTGAACAAGATAATGAGAAATAAAGATGAAGATAGAGAAGCAAAACCGCAACAAGAATTGTCGGGGGAAGCAACCAAGGTGTTCAAAACCTTGACCTCATCCTGATCCTTCCACTCAAGCGTCGGTTTGATGATCAACCATGGTAGCTTCAAGTCAAATTGATGAATATTTCCAAGCAAACATACAAAGTGGGTGTGAGAGTGTATCTCTCAGTTTTGATCTTTGAAAGTGGAGTAATTTTTCATTCAATAAGCAAAGATGAGTAACAAGTGTTTGGAAGGTAATATATATAGACCTCATTACAAAAGGGCAATTCTGGAATAAGAAAATACATCAAAAAGTGAGCAAAACACAAAAAGAGGCCTGTTACGTCGCTAGCCAAGGTTTACGACGCTAGCCAGGGATCACGTCGTAACTGGAGGATCACATCGTAAGGCTTACAACGCTAGCCAGGGATCACGCCGTAACTGGAGGATCACGTCGCAAGGCTTACGACGCTAGTCAAGGCTTACGATGTTAGCCAAGGATCACATCGTAACTGGAGGATCACGTCGTAAACCCTATTTCCTCAAGTCTTGTGCGGGCCCCACCATACTTGTCTTACATATTACATGCCTATCTAATAATATTGAAATAAGTAAATATAATCCGACCATCTTCCGACTTCGACCAAAATTTGTCCGGCGACAGGCGGCGGCTCCGGCCAGCCTCCGGCCAACTTCTGGATAATTTTCCGGCGAGCTCCGTTTGGCCTTCCGGTGAAGCCTTCGTGATTCCGATGACCCTCCAGCGACGGCGATGGCTTTCTACATCAAAATTGAGGAATCCGCAGTTGGATTCCCTCCGGTTTCATCGAGTTGGATCATGAACAATGCTTTCGAACTGCATCCTCCTTCATTGTTGATTTCAGCTTGGAATTCCTCAGACTTTAGGAGGGTTGCAATCCGGTCAGTGAACTTCTTGGTCCTGCTCCTGGAGCATGGTCCCTCTGGAATGATTAGTGTTGCAGATTTGGCTTCCATGCCAGTATGCCCCCAAAATGAAATAATAACCCTATTAGTTCTGTAAGTATCCTTAATTACGGATTTTATCTTTTAATTTAACTAATTACTAAAATCGTCCTCTAAGTATTCCAATTTAACCAATTACATCCTTTGATCCACCTAATTAGTGTAATAAGATGATGTGGCAGTGACTAAGGGGAATTACCCTCTTAGTCCCGCGATTATCATTAATTATCAATTTAGTCTTTTATCTTTTTTAATAATCAACTTAGTCCCCTAAATTTTTTAGTATTAACAGAATAGTCTTTTTATCATAAATTTTTCCAAACACTTTTATTTTACATATTTAGACCCCATAATTTGAATCTTTGGTTTATTTAGTCTTTTTTGTTTCATATTATTAACACATAAAAAATATGTATTAAAAGCCCAAACTATGGTCAAGGTCCAATATAGCAAAGGGCTCAATAAAACCGGTCAAATCCGGGTTTGAAGTTTAATTCGAGAGATTGGACTCTGAGCCATAGTATCCCACGAACGAGTCCAAGAGTAGAATAAAGTGCACAGCCTGAATAACAATAGTCCGAGCAACATTTGCCCGAAGAACACTGTCTGAGGACGGCCTTCCCAAGCATGTCCACGACAACATGATCCCGAGCAAGAAGCGTCTACACCCTTGCAAAGGGCTTATCCGCGCAAAGGAAATGAAAGAAGGATGGGGAGTCACCTCCAAATGGTGTCCGAGTCGTCCTCAAATGTGTC
Source organism: Hygrophila difformis (assembly GCA_030278955.1). Lineage (NCBI taxonomy): Eukaryota > Viridiplantae > Streptophyta > Magnoliopsida > Lamiales > Acanthaceae > Hygrophila > Hygrophila difformis. The sequence goes on along the minus strand of JAOANR010000006.1, from coordinate 30,177,319 downwards.
CTTTCACGAAAAGACATCAACACTTGTATAAATAGGCACTTTTTAGGGAGAAAAAAAGGTTCCAACACCAACACAAAAATTCTATATTTTCTGCTTTACATTCTTTTGTAATGTCTATTTTACATAAATAAAGTGTTCCTTTCCATTAGTGCTTTTCGAATTATTTTCTTTCAATACAATGCATTATATCGTAACTCGCCTTGGGATAGTCCTCACCCCCACATTTCGTTGAAAGCTCTATTTTAGAGGAGTAAGTAATTACTTTACACACAAATAACAACTCGCGACCACAATGGGAGACAAAACTCCAGGAACAAATCCCAGATGGCCGAATCTCCGCTCTATAATCTTCGAACTTGCAAAGTTCTAGATCGAAAGAGTTAACTAAAAGACAACGAAACCATTTGGGACTTCAACAACTTCAAGAATCAAACTAGATGCTAGATCAAACAAACACTACCGTTGTTCCAACAAAGGGAATGACATCGCCAGGCATCACTTTCGAAGGATCACATTGGAAATTAATGTGTGGACCATCGAATCAACATTCATTCAATATGGAGTAATCAATGTTAAATAGGCTCACCTCAATGATGGACACCATCATCCCTAAAAGATTAGACATCGCGTTGGGTAAAACTCCTATTGGGACGCCAAATCCCATAGGTAACAATGTGACTACTCCAATGACGCCCACAATGTTGCCCAATCAAGGGTAACAATACTCTTTTAAGATGGGTGTGTTGAGAATCAGAGACTACCATTAAGATGGGAATGTTGGGGCTTTTGTGTGGAATGTGATTCTCACCTAAAACGTATGTATTCTTAGATTATTGAGAATCTTCGCACGTCTTTTATATTAATTACCTTTTATACTATTTTAAATTAAAAATTTATTTTATATGTCGAAATTATATAAGGGTTTACGCCAAATTTTATTAGTCTTTTCATTTAAAATTATAAAAGGGGTTATCGAAAATTACAATGTTTATGTGAATTTTGTTTTTAAATTATTCGTTTACATAAAATAATACTTAATAACTTAAATAAATTAAATTAATAATTTTCAGCTAAAAATAATAATTATCATATAAGAAATTGTATAAATATCTTTCCGTTTTCTAAATAAAAAATTATGTTTTATTATCTAATAATTTTAATTTAAAAGTAAGAGCATGGTTGTAAATTAATTTGAATTGAAAATCTAAGATTCTCAACTCAACCAAATGCAGAAATCTTAAAATGACAAAGAAATAAGATTTCTGGTAATGATATATACGCTAGTAATCTAAATTTCCTTTAACCAAACTATCCTTTTTTTTTCGAAGAAAAGGTGGGCCGGAGCCGGTATATTAATCATAGATTTGAAAAGTTTGTACAGAGACAATATCAAGCTTCAAAGCTTCCCTAATACAATCAGGAGGACAGACAAGAAAGGAAACCCCATCAGGGAAGTTTCTATCACGAAGAAGTAAATCAGCCACTTTATTGAGATTCCGGGAGATAGCCCTGAATTTGAGTTCCCAGCGCCAAAGCAGCATCTCTCGAATTCTAGATATAGGTTCTACAAGAGAACAAAGTAGAGTAGAACTATTGCCGATTAAAGAGATCACTTGTTTACAATCCGACTCCACATCAACTTTGCATATACCCATTTCCCAAGCAGCTTGAAGGCCATAGACAATTCCCCACGCTTCAGCTTGAATGACATCCAAGAGTTTCTTCTTAACCCGAATGCCACCCATCCAGTCACCCTTGCTGTTTCTGATGATTCCACCCATACGGCCAATATTGCTAATACAATCTCCATCACAATTAAGCTTGAACCATCCATCTGCCGGCTTCTCCCAAGAAACACGGGCTTCTTTCCAATGATTTCTGCCAATAGCTTTGGATTAATTTCTGGCCATGAGAAAGTAATTATCCATTCTTCTGATATGGAAATGAAGGAAACCCTAGGAGATAGATTTGTGGTCATACTGCTCCAGGCACCTTGACTTCCAAATGTACCAAACTCCAATCCCGAAGACAGCTGCCTCAGAGTCACTCGTCTGGGAGACTTGATTCAAAGAGATCCACTGTTGTATGTCACACAACCAGAAAGAAACATTAGATGTGAAACCGAGGTGCTTCCAGACTAAAGCCGAGTCTGGACAATCCCTAAGAGCATGCAGGTAAGTGTTCGGTAAGCCACACTTCCAGCAAACATCATCCAAAACGAGGTTACGTCGATGTTCTTCAGAGCCAGTCAAAACCCTGCCATGATAGCACAACAAAAGGAAAGATCGGACGCTTTGTGGTCCTGGCCAACGCCAGAGACTTTTCCAGATTCTATTGATGGGAGGAATCTGATCCGATTGAGAGCATAAGGAAAGTCTAGCGCTTTTGACTGAGAAGACACCAGAAGAGCAGACATTCCAGTAAGGTTGATCAGTATCTACATGATGAGTTGGAGGTGGCAGAAGAGTGATAGAATGGATGATATTGGTTGGTAAAACTCCAGAGAGATTCGAGATATTCCAGGCTCCACCATCAGTGTAAGAGGCCACTGTTCGATCAAGTTCCAACACAGTAAGAGGCCGAGTTGCATGATCCTGCAAAATTAAGTTTCCATCAATCCAATTATCAGTCCAAAAGAAATGTTATTACCATTACCAACTTTCCAACTGATGAGAGAATAAAATTTGGGGAGGACATTTCTGAGATCTTTGGCAAAGTAAGATAAAGTTTGAGGCCCTTGTTTAAAACAAAGACGGTGCCATCTGTATCGTTTTTTGAGGAGACTAGTCCAGGTAGCTTTTCGGGTTAATAAACCCCAACAAATTTTCATAAGCAGAGCCTCATTCATAATTGATAACCGGAAAAAACCTAGGCCACCCCTATCCATGTCAGTGGTAAGTTTATCCCATGCGAGGAGATGAATTTTCCTATGGTAAGAAGTTGTCCCCCATAGAAAGTTGCGGCTAAGGCGTTCCATTTCTGAAATGATCTTCTTAGGAATTTTCATGACTTGCATGGCATAGATGCAGACTGTCTGAAGGGTGGATTTGATGAGAGTAATACGGCCGCCTAAGCTGAGATACCTGCAAGACCAACCATTCAATTTAGAGTGGAGTTTATCAATCAAGAATTTGAAATATGAGGAATTTCTTCGTCCATTAGGGATAGGGATTCCCAGGTAAGTGTCAATGCTTGTAGAGCTTCGAATACCAAGTTCATTTTCCACATTGGAACGTGTAGTTCTGCTAACAATGTTACCAAAAAGAACACTGGATTTATGAATATTAATGGTCAGTCCAGAATGAACACAAAAAACATGAAGGATATTCTTGATGATCACTGCCTGATCATGGCTAGCTTAAGCAAAAAGGAGTATATCATCGGCAAAAAATATGTAGGGGATCCTCAGGCATCGTTTATCCCAAGAAACAGGTTTCCAAGTTCCTTCATTGACGGCATGATTGATCATGATAGCCAGCCGCTCTATGCACAAGATAAAGAGATATGGGGATATGGGGTCTCCTTGTCTCACGCTTCTATTAGGAGTGAAAGATGTAGATAGTTGCCCATTCTATAAAATCTGCATAGAGGAAGACTCAACACAACTCATAATCAGGTTAGTAATGTTAGAAGAAAAACCAGCTAAAGATAATGTTTCTCGAATAAAAGGCCAACTCAATTTATCATATGCCTTTTCAAGGTCAAGTTTAATGATCATAGAACCTAGCCTAGCTTTAGACTTCTCTAGGAAATGAGAGATCTCACTACAAATGATGATATTATCCTAAATGCACCGGCCTTGAACAAAACTGGCTTGGCCACTGGAAATCAGAATAGGCATAAGAGGAGCCATCCTGTTAGCAATGGTTTTAGTCAAGATCTTATATAAAACATTACAAAGACTAATAGGCCGAAGTTGAGTAACAGAAGTTGGATTCTGGATTTTCGGAATAAGAGTAATCAAAGTCTGATTGATGTCTTTAATTAATTGATGGTTAAGGAAACAATCCTGGAGGAACCTGCAGACTGATTGGCCTATAATCTTCCAATTTCTTTGGTAAAAAGCCGCATGGAAACCATCAATACCAGGAGCTTTAATTGGGGACATATGTTTGATAGCCTTCCAAATTTCATTCTTTGTGAAAGGGAAATCTAAAGACATAGCATTGGTGATAGGCTCAGGAAAAGAAAGGTAAGAGTTGGAATTATCCTGAAGCAAGTTGTTAGAGCCTCCCTGATAAAGGTTTTTGAAAAAACCAGTTACCATACTCTGAATATCATGAGGAGTAGAAAATACATTGCCCTCAGCATCTGCCAATATGGGAAAGGCCTTTTCCCTCTTACGGTGATTAACAAACTGATGATAAAACTTGGAATTTTGATCACCCATGAGATTCCAATCCCTAGTGCTACGTTGAATCCAGTCGAGCTCCTCTTTCTCAAGAATATTGCTAAGCTCTGAGTTGAGTTGATTGTGCAGCCGCTTGAGAAAAGGATCAGTAAACCAGTTTGCATTCCTTTCAATACGTGCCAAGCGACTCCTGATCCCGTTTTTCTTTTTGGACACCGAACCAAAAACTTCACTATTCCAACGAGCAGCTTTCTTCTGGAAACGTGCAATATTGGAAGGAGCGGAGTTATGTTTATCCCAACTCTCCAAAAGAAGTTTAGAGAAGCTAGGATACATCTGCCATTTGATCTTGTAACGAAACAATCTGGACATTGGGTTATGAGAGGGCTGAGAACCATCCTTGATCTTGAGCAGCAAAGGGGAGTGATCGGATTGAATACGGGGGAGGATTTCCACCACACTGTTAGGAAAAGAGTTTATCCAAACCATGTTGGCTAAGAGTCTATCCAGATTGCGTCTTATGGGGCCTCAAGCCCAAGTGAATTTACTACCGAAGGTATTGATCTCCACAAGATTATTAGTAGCAATAAAGTTCTGAAGTTCATTGCAAGAGACTAAGGATGAGGATCCCCCTCTGGATTCCGATTGCTTGGCGATGCAATTTAAATCCCCTCCAATAAGCCAGGGACCATGATGAAGGCTATTAATATGAGAAATCTCCGGCCATAACCAAGAGCGACAGAATTTGTTGGGGGCTGTATAAACAAAAGTGGCATGTAAAGAGCAGGAATCCTGATGAATCATGATGTCAATATACTGAGAGTGACACTCAAGAATATCCACATGAATGGAGTCCTTCCAGAGCAACCAAATGCCACCAATAAAGCCCGAGGCCTCAACTCTAAAGGAATTAGTAAAGGAGCTCTTTTTAATGAAAATGTCAGCACGAATGCCACTTATACGAGGCTTGAAGAGGGCAGCAAGATCAACATGCTTAGAGGCTGTTAAATCCCTGAATTCACGTCTAAATTCTCCTGAGCCAGCTCCCTGCACATTCCAACAAAGGATATTAAAATTCGTAGCAAACAAAAAAGAAAAAGGGAACACAATATAAATCAAGAAAAAAAATTATCAAATTATGCACTCAAAGAGGCAAGCTGGAGGCTCGTTCTCTCATCTCCTCATGAGATGAGGCCAAGGCAGGTGAAGTGGGTTCTGGAGGTCTTCCAAGGATGCCATTATCCCCCTTAATCCTTTTACTAAAGTGAGTAGATGGATCTGTAACCGATACAACTTGGTGATGATCACGGGTAGGGAAGAGGGAAGCGATTGAGACCAAGCTCCAGAAGCCTGACGGGACCAAGTGGACAATCGATTAACATCACTAGTGGTGACATGGGGAGAAGGACTAGGATTTCTGGATTCAGAGTGACTGTTATGATCAGGATCCATGCGACGGTTAGGGGGCGGGGAAGGTGATCTGGTCTGGTGGGAGTGGCTCGGCACAGGGCGACTTGGATGGGATTTGTTCATAGAGAGGGAATTCTTGAGCGTAGGGGTGTCCGGGGGAGTGTCAAAAACCTCCTGATCTTCAATGCCGTCTTCTGCCAGCGTCAAGAACCTGTTACGATTAGGGAAAGTATTCTTAGAATTATTGATTTGTCCAGATCGCTGCATGGCCCTGCGTCGTTGTTGCACTTGCATCCAGGGACCATAACCAACCCTAGGATCTTGTTCAGTGGGATTGGATTGAGCATTAACCGGAGTCTCTGTGGTTTCCTTCGGTGGAATGAGATCGGGACAGGAATTCTTCAAATGGCCGCACTTCCCGCAATTAAAAAAAATGAGTTTCAAGTTCTCATATTCAACTCCAACAATGCAGTCCTCTAACATAACCTGAGGAGTGAGGGGGGGTATCAAGATCGATCTTGACAACCAGACGTGCAAATCGCCCCCGGGAGGTATCATCGGTGTTGAAATTGATGCTTAATACTTGGCCGATGGCGGATCCAGCACGGAGGAGGTATTGATGGTTATAAAAAAAAAAAAAAAAAGACTGGGAAGCTCGGAAAACGCACCCAGGCCACCATTGATTTAATTTCGTTCTTAGCAGGGTCGAAATGTTCGTCCCACTGTTGAACATGCAAGTAATTGCCGGAGACCATCCAAGGTCCTCCAGTAATGGCAAGAAGCGCATCCTCCTCCTTTTGAAACTTGACGATGAAATATCCATTATCAACATCTATTAATGGCACCGACGAAGAGGCGGGCCAAATGTGTTCCAGGCAAGACTTAAGAACACGATATGAAACGCTCCTCCCGATAACTTTGATAACCACCGAGTGCATCCAAGGACGGAGAAGGGTCTGCTTGAAGGAACTCGACATCTGGAAGCGAGGTATGCCGTTATACGTTGATTCAATGATATCTTCGGGATCGCCGGAAAGGTCGCTGGCAAGAATGTCGGTTGGAACGTGAATGAAACCTGCTCGTTTTCGCACCATCTCACTACAGGAGGCTCTCGGCCTTTTGGTCAGTCTCTTGTCAAAGGGGTCTGGTGGCTCTCCACCATGATCCACCATCTCAGTGTCCGTCATCTTGAAAGAACAGAGAAAACACCTGCCGGAATCTTGGAGAAAAAAAAAATTTAGAAACCGTCAGATTAAATCTTAACCAAACTATCCTTAAAATTATTAAAATCATTATAATCAAACTAATTTTGAAATAGATCAGGCTGAAATTTCAAAGCACTATGCCACACAATGGAATAATACCCATATTAGTAATTATGTGAATATCATAAATTACCAATTTTGTATTTTAAATTCTTCTTTTAAGTCTCCCAATTTAACCAATTGTATCATTTGACCCCCTAATTAGTCTAATTAGATGATCTGGCTAATTAGATGATGTGGCAGTAATTTACCCTATTAATCTCGCAAATATTCCTAATTATCAATTTAGTCCTTCCAAAAGTCTCCTAACTTTGGTACTATTAATGATTTGTCCTTTTATGATGGAGTAAAATACAAGAACAAATACAAAACAAGATAATTGAAGCGAATCTCAATTGAACCCAATGGGAGGATCAACATCCCCTTCTATATGGATACCCATCCCCTCCAATGACCCAACGAAGATCTAAAACAATGAGAGAGCTTCAATTTCCAATTGATACGCAGCCAAAGTGGATTGAAATCCAAGATTGAGAGCAAAAACCCTCGATGTCTCTTTGAATATGCATTTCTCATAAATGTTGAAAAAGTGCCTACAATGGAAAGAGAGGACCTCTTTATAAGTCTCCCAAATTCTAGGAAAAACATACGACATGACTCACATGAGGACAGTAACAAATAAACAAGAAAGCACATGGGATGACAAGAGAGAATTTAAGGGTTTTGGGCTGCACCTTGTTCGTCTCCTCATCCAACAAGGCAACAACAGTCTCATCGTCTGGGAGTGATGGCAGTCGTATGGGACGAACTTGAGGAGGCTTTTTGGCATTCAGACGACGAGCTCTTTGTAGAATTTAGATTGTGATTTGAGGGCTCAAATTGTGTTGTGTTAGTGTCCAAATTATAAACAAATAATACTTCATAATTAATAAATTAATAGAACACAATTCGGGGACCGAAATCAAGGTTGTTAAGATCAGGATTCTATATGGGATCGTTTTTCTCTTAGCAAGATCGGGAACATAGGATCGAATCTGGATCCTAAGATCTTATGAAATTGTAATAATAGATAAACTCAATTATGCATACTAACAAGCAAATGCATTTTTCGTGTGTTTATGAATCTTGCAAGTTAATTAATACAATACAGTAGAAAAACATCACAATTAAATATAAAATATTTCCATGTACATAAATATTATATTTTTTACACATCATACATAAGGAGTACGAGTTCTTAAGTTTAAAATTAAAGAAACGAAGTTACTTTAATCCCAAATCATAAAATACTATAAATTTTTTATGCGATTAAGATGGTATGATCGTAAAATCGTAGAAGCATTTAAGGGAGTATAACCATAAGAACGTAACATTCTACAATCAGGATCGAGATATTAGACAGATCTTACTAATTTTAAGATCCTACAAGGATCGGATCGTTTTAGAGATGTGTGATCGTAAAATCGTAAGATTCTAAGATCAGGATCGGGATCTTAACAACTATGACCGAAATTGTGTTTTATTTGTCTTTCTCCTCATTTTCTTTTTTTTTTTTTTTTACTTTTTATTACTTTTACTTATTTATAAAAAAGCTACGGATAGACAACCTTTAATTTTAATTTTATGTTTAAATTCATTTTTATTATAATGTCAGTTTTATAAATAATTTTCAACAGGTGTGATTGTACATGCTTTGTGATTGGTGGTGATCGCAGAAGAGAAGTGGTTGGCAGTGGCAGCAGGGCAAGGAGTACCAGATAGCAGTAAGGGGAGGCCAACGATGGTGGAGGCTTACAGACAGCCAGACAGGAGGGCTGTGGTGGTGGTGGTGGTGGTGTAGGCAAGGACAAAGTCACAAAGGGGATCCTCATCTGCAAATCTAAAAACTGGTAGAAAGCCACACCACGGCCACGGATGAAAGAAGGAAGAAGAGGCCAGAAATGAGAGTGAAACCAAAATGGTCATGGCTTGGGAGGAGGATCCACGGGCTCCCAATAATGGATCCTGTCGAAATTCTTATTTATGCTGCGTTTGGAAAATAATTTTCAAACCCCAACCTTTAAACTGTAATTTTAAATTCTAACGCCAAACATCATTATTCAAAACTATCTTTATTGGGGATGGGGACTTATCCCAAGTGGTTAAGTCCCTCGACTTCCAACGAAAGGTTGGAGGTTCGATTCCTCACCAGCCCCCTATCCCTCTCTTTTATTCCCCTTTGTAATTTGTGTGGCATGGGCTCCCACCACCCCTTTCCTAGCCTGTATAGGTTGTTCAGAAAAAAAGAAAAAAAAAAAACTATCTCAATTTAAAATTATTTTTCACCACTAATTCCATGCTTCAAACTCTAAACTCTAATAATTTCTCATACATAGCCTTAAGTTGTGTTTAGGATAAAAGCTATCATTTAACTTTTAAAATACTTATTAAAAGGCGCTTTAAACCCTATAAATAGTAAATGGAGTACTTATTTTAGTAGCTGCTAAATTCAATCTCTAAACTGTCACTCTCTCAACTTTTGCTTTTCCAAACTCCAACATGCGTGCCTTTGAGAGTCTTTCCTTTCCGCTGGAAATATATTGGATAGCTTTGAAATCACCAGATATCCAAAGGTGTGGAAAGAGCAACTGTGAGAAGCGGAAAAACTATCAAAGAACGACGATTGTTCGTGGAAGTTTCTGCAGAAAGACCCCCATTTCTATATATACTAGCAAACGGATCATAGATAAGGAAAGAAAAACTAGCTCTGATCTATCATTTATTTTAGATTAGATAAACAGGAAAGCATCAGTAAGAAGAGACCCCATCTAGTGTGCATCTTAGGAAGATAAGTGGACAAATGATGGGCAATGTTATTTTAAACTAACTCTAATGCTAAACACTACAACTCAAAATTATTTCAATTTTAAACTACTTTTCATCATTAAATTCAAACTCCATCCTAAACTCTAATTATTTTCTAAAGATACTTTTGTTCCCAAAAAAAAGAGAGTGTTTGAGAGAAAATGTACACTTCCATTCCTCGAAAATCTCTTCAGTTCACTTAAAATATATTTTGTCCTTTGAATTTAATTTCACTCATTCATATTATATCAAATCAAATTTTATTAAAAATAAATTTTTGATTACATGTTTGACCTTCACAATCAATAGTTTTCTTTTTTTAAAAAAAAAATCAAATGTATTAGGATTGAGTTATTTTAGGGTAGTATAAAGGTCAAATATATTTAATTATAAATATATATAATATTAACATTAACTATATGTGTTTGTAGGAAAATTATTTTAGTGTTGAGTTCTTTGAGGTATAATTTTAGGTGTTGGACGGCAGATATTTTGTCACTTAGGCAAGTCCGAAGTTTTCTTTTTGTAAGCCCGAAGTTAATTCAATGGGAGAATACAAAAAAGGAAGAAAAAGGAAAATGAGGAGTCAAAACATAATATAAGAAAATGAGGAGACAGATTTTGATATTATAAAGAAATTGAGGCCCCTGAAAGGATAATAAAGAGAATCGATAAGGGGACGCTTTTAGGTTTGCTTACCACCAAACAAAAACCCTAACACTTTTATCCCAAAACCAAAACGCGCAGAATGACCGAAGTCGTGCCTACGATTCTCTAATGGCGATCTCGTTCTCTCATCACCCCCTGTCGCAGTGAATAGCCGTTGGGATTTCATACTCTTCCTTCCCTCCTTTTTCACCCCCGCTACGCAGGATCTGCTTTCTCGTTTCCTTGTTGCTGGGATTCAGAGATTCCTGGGTTGGCAGCGCTTGAGCTTCTGTGTTTCTGCTTCCGGTGAGCATTTTGATTTCGTTTGGTGAGCGTTTTTGAAAAACAAATGGTTGGTTTGCAGAATTGTTATCATTATGGGGAAAAAATATAATACTTGATTTTGTTAGGGTTAGCTAGCTGATTCGTCTGTTTCATGAGTTGGCGGTGTAATTCTTAGATTTATCGAGTGGGTGATGCGGATTGTGTATGCTGACCAAAATATAGTTCCGTGCCTTATGGATTTGCTTGTTGTGACAAACATTTAATTCTTTAGTTGTTCTTTGGTCTTCCTTTAATGGGTATAAATTATAATCCATCTGGCTTGCATTCCTGCAAAACTCTCTCACATTGATTTTTCTAATTTTGTGGGCATTTGTTATTTTTTATATATGGGTTATCATAAAATAATAGCGAATTGCAGTTTTAACTGAGAATAAATAAGAATCTGAGCTAGTTTGGGAGTAGGTGTAAGAAACGAAATTGGTTTAAAGGGATGAAAAATCTTTCTCACCAATCACCATTGTTTAAACTTTAAACCGTGGGGGACTGGGAAACAGTGTAACAAATTCGAGGTACCAATAAGCTTTCCTCAAAGCTTCCCTTTATTTCTGAATCTTGCTTCCAGAAAAAATGCATTTTTGGGTCTTGACTCTTGAGAGTGTGGGGTTAATCCATAGTGATCTTATTTCAGGTACACTGATTAGATGGACGCTGGACTAGGACACACATTGCATCCTGGGCCCATTGATGACTCTGTACTTACGTTACAAGAGCATCACAGATCAACAGATATATGGAATGGCCATGATTTCGAGCCTCTAACATGTAGGAGATGTGATGGACATTTCTGGCGCTTGGGTGCTGTGCACCCACGAGTGCAGCAAATGATGTTGAAAGCAGGTTTCTATGGGGTGTATAAAGCAGGTCGGATAAGGTTGGACCATGCATTGATCACAGCATTGGTCGAGAGATGGCGCCCAGAGACCCATACTTTCCATTTGCCAGTTGGTGAGACCACTGTTACACTTCAGGACATTTCTGTGTTATGGGGTCTCCCTGTGGACGGTGAGCCTATTACTGGTGTAGATACCAATCGATCAATGGATGAATGGCAACAGATATGTAATGAATTACTGGGGTTCAGACCACCTCCAGAGGATTTTGATCGTGGTCGTCTGAAGATTAGATGCTTACAAGAAAGATTTAAAACATTGCCAGAAGGTGCATCTGAGGATACAGTCCAGTTCTATGCCAGAGCATACATTTTGCAGTTGCTGGGGGGGCAACTGTTGTCTGACATGTCTAATAATAAGGTGAAGTTGATGTATTTGCCTCTGCTGAGGGATTTTGAGACAGCTGGAAGACTTAGCTGGGGTAGTTCTGTCCTTGCATGTCTATACCGTGCTTTATGTCGAGCAACCAAACCTGAGACATCAGATATTTGCGGTCCACTTGTACTACTGCAGGTAATGCTTGCTGCATAGTGAAAATTGTTTGGTTGATGTTTGGTGCTTGAAATGTGAATATAAGTACATGAAGCTGAGGATGATATGGTTTCTACAAATGTGATTCAGGTTTGGGCTTGGGAGAGAATGCCATTCATGCGACCTGGGAGATTACAACCCCGTGAATTGCCACCGCCTGATATGGTTGCTGGAGAGCATCCTTTGCCTGCAGCCCCATATGGTTCCAGGTACATAGTACTCAGAAAACCTAGTTTGCATCTTCTAATCTTCAAGGGTTTTGGTTTTCATGTAAAAAAAAGGGTATGCTTTGCTTGTAGGTGGAATGTTGGTTTTAAGCTGGAGAGTGTAGGAAAACATGTCCTAGTCCGATATAGAGATCAACTAGACACCATGAAGGATGACCAGGTTCTTAATTTTTCGTTTTTGAATTTTTGCGGTCATTTGTGGCATTTCATTCTTAAATAATTTCATTCCTGCACCATGATTTAGTTTGTTTGGGAGCCATATCCCCTTGGTGTGCTGGATGGCCTTCCAGAATATTGCATATCGGGAAGAAGGATCTGGCAAACTGTGTCCCCTCTCATCTGCTTTGATGTGGTAGAGTTCTACCACCCTGATCGTGTCTTGCGCCAGTTTGGGCAGCTGCAACCCATCCCCCAGGCTTGTGACACTATCCCAGACATTCATCTGACTGATCGTCGTGGGAGACAGAACTATGATTGGGCTCACCATCACAGGCAATTTGTTGATATGTGGGCAGACCGCTGTGCACGTGTTATATCTGCACCACCTATTGAATGCCCAATGGACCAGAATGATCCATATATGGTGTGGTACAGACGAATTACTCGCTTTTTGATTGGTAATCCAGCTAGTCGCCCAAATTCTGTATACCCAGGAGATGGAGGAGCAGTGGAGACAATGGTAAAAGAACTTCTGACTTTACCATATTCTAGACCCTGTTTTCGTGCCTGATATGTAATTTTAAGTTTTCGACACTTCCAGGCTCAGAGCCTACAAAAAATATACCACCGTGCAACTGATGCAATCCACCAAGGCTGGGAGATTACTGGAGAAGATGCCCTTAGAGAAATACAGGATATATGCGCATATTCACTGCGAGCAGCTCATGAGTCTCACCGTCTCGCTGTCAAACCAGAACTTATGTCACCAGGAGCAGCTGCAGTAACACCATTTGTCACACCCAGGGCACAGAGAGGCAGACCAAGGAAAAGGGGAGGTTTAGCTGGTGGCCCAGCCCGAAGACGAGGATCGTATGTGCCAGCAACAATGTCAACCTCAGTTGAAGTTTCTCATACTCCCATGTCATCTAGCATGTTCCAATCAAATTTGGGACAGCCAGATACACCTCAGACATGGGATTCTGCACTCAGTGCACAGGAGTTCCATGACACCAAGGATACAAATACAATGCATTTTGATTCTGAAGCCACAGGTGGAATGCCTTTCCCTTTCTGCTGGTTCTTCTCACATCTCTCTAACCAAATCATTTTGTACATACTTGTCGAACAGTCTTGACCGTTGACCTTATTTTGTAGATGCAAAAAGTCATATCTACCAAGCCCTTGGAAAGATTCAGGATATTTGCGCATGTGCTCTGAGAACATGTAGCAAAAATCAGGACATGCTATTGGACCAAGACATGACTGCTGTTGGTCCAAAAACCAAACGTTGTAAGCCGAGGAGGAGAGGTACAATGTCTGGATACCTGCTTGGTGAAACTGATCCCTATTCGCCACTATCACCAGCACCATCTACTTCTATGAGACCTAATGATACCTCTGGATTTCACCACGATATACCTGCACAAGATATGGAGGCTTCTGTTGCACCATTCTCGAGGGACTCCCCCTTGGTGGAATTGGAGGACAATTTACAGTCAGAGATGATAGAGCTGGATACGATAACTGGCAGTAGAGAAGCTTCACCATCCCCTGCCAACCCCGATATGCTAGGCCTACCGTGTGAACAACAAAGCCATGAGAATTCTGTAATGCTACCAACTGGTGCAGACACTAATTTCTCATTTGAGGATAATACACCAATCCACACCAGTTATGCAAATTCAACACATCCAGTCACTGAACAAGATAACATAGGTACTGAAGTCTTGCCAGCCATACTTGAAGTTCCCGTATCCACTACACATATACAGACTCCAGCCAAAGATGTCGAGTTTAGTGCAGTCCCTGCCCATCCAAGTAATCCCGATGCCTCCCAGCCTATCTCACCAGAGGGTGAAGTTTCAAGAGTCCAAACTGCGCCTAACCAGGTCATGACCGAGGACAATGAACCTGATGTTTTCCCCATTTCTGAGCCCCATGGCACTGAGGGACAAACACAACCAGACACTTCAAGCCATGGAGTGGATGACTCTAAGCCCTATTCTCAGGAGGGTGAGAATGTACCGGAGCTGCCTTCAGCAACTCACCAGGTGCCATCTGATGAGCATTTGGTTTCCAATGAAATGGTAAATCAGGGTACTGTGACTGATGACTATTTACTCAGAGGTGGAGCCAAAAGGAAAGAGCCTGACACAGAAAACATAAGCTGCGGTGATTCTGTTCAAACAGATGATACAGCTCCAAATCCATCTGATCAGAATTCGTTATTAGAGCCTTCAGCCGAGGGAGAAGATGATACGAACAGGACCGCACCAGCAGCATCAAAAGAGGATGTCCATAGGACGTACAAGAGACAACGCCGCTCTGTGTCAAATAACAAGTAGCAGCATTGGGTGATGAATGCGGACTTTGGTAGTTAACTTCATCTTTACATTAAGAAAAATGGTGTCTCCCGTTGGGTCAATTTATGCTTATGAATAAACTTCTGTCAAGAACATTGAATTCTAGTTGAACAGCAAATGGATAGCTAGTCTGAATGTCTTGATTTCCATCTCGGTTGTAGCGCCACATTATTAGACTTATTTCTTGAAAAGTTTTAATGTAAGCCACAGCTGCGCTCATGGGGCATTATATTCAGTTTACAAATGTATCCCAAAATTTGAGACAAATTAAATCCACAAAAGCAGAAGCTTTCAAATTCGAAATCATTCCAGCAATAAAATTCCTATAAGGAAAAAAAATGACACAAATTTCAAATGCCCAGAACGGTGGAGGATTGCATGACGACCAAAATAAATAATAGCACAAAAATTTTGGATTGGTTGATCTGTTGGAGCCAAAATTGTCACACTAGCATCAGTGTGTGTGTATAATAGTGTATACAATTGAACTCGCCTTGTTCTACTCATCAATTAGGAAACTGTGGATCAATTTTTAATAAGTTGTACATCTCCAAAATTAAATACTTGTGATCTAACTTTTCCCGCTAGCAGCCGTTTTTCCTGCCTTGGCTTTTCTCTTTGCCTCCCTCAAAGCTTGTCTTTTCTCTTCTCTGCGAATCAGAAGTGTAACCAAGAGGTTAGGTTAAGGCAAAAGGAATCATATTAGTGAGAAGTTACCAACTTGCAGACTGCAGTGATTAGATTAATATTGTACCTAGCTTTCGCAATTTCCTCTCTCGGAGGTGGTTTCCTTTTCTTTCTCATTTCCTTTGGGGGCATTTTATTTCTCGTCGACAATTTGGAGGAACCGTTGGTCACCTTTTTAATCTCTTTGGCAGCAACCTTTTTCTTCTCATGGTTCTGGTCATCTCTGTCATCATTGCCTTGGTCATTTTTCTCCACCGACTCTGTAGTTTCCTCAACCTCTCCGAAATATTCAGATTGTTGTGGAGTTGTCTTTGTGTTGCTCATTTTCTTAAGCTGCATAACAATAACGATACAATGAAACATGATGCTTGCACTAGATACTTGTAGGATACATTAAAAATGCTCATAAAAGTAGATGAAAAGAGAATGAAACAAACAAATGTTCTGATCAAATATTTGCAATGTATCTAGAGAGGCTTGACAATACAAGAACTACCATCTACAAAAATGGTAGATAACTTAGGACTAGTGGCTTGATTTTATTATAGATTACATAAAACATGGAATTCCTACGGAAGATCCCTTTTTGAATTATTTTCTTTTATCATCCCTTAATATATATTTTAAATTTTATTGGGAACGGACTGACTTCATTAGACCCACTTTATGAAAGTTTTTGTACTACAAAATTGTATAATAACGTACATAGGTTATGGTCAACCTAAGTAGGAACTTTCCGGATAGGAAAAACACGCCAGAATGAGTACGAAACAGCCATGAACATAGAATAGAACTCCAGAGGTAAAATTGATTCATACAACATGGTGAATTGAGACACGAACCTTAGCTACAAAGAATCCATCCATGTTGTGAACATGGGGATAAAACCGTCTGGTCTTCTCCAAGGAGGTGTGAAAACGATGCCCTCTAAAGCGAATAAACCTGAATGGATTTGATAAATTGTCAGAGCATGCTCATTAACAGCATAAACAATCCCACCCAAACCACACCCCCCAGAAAAAATATAAATAAATAAATAGAGGATAGAAGAAATACCCTGGACGGCCAAAATCAAGGCCACAGGGAACAAGTTTGACATCCCTCTTCTTGAGTGCATAATCAATGACGGCTTCATTCTGAAACTTTAAAATATGAGTTTACAGAAATAGTAAGTATTAGGACATTGAATATGACCCTAAAAACTAGATACCTCTGCAACTGTTATGGAACATGTGGAATAAACAATGTATCCTCCAGATTTTGAGTTCGCATCCACCATATCTATTGCAGCAAGTATTAGTTGCTGCAAGCCAAAATAGCATAAGAATAAATCCATTTCCTAAAGATGTGAGACACATACTTCCCCATTTGAGCAGATAGAATACACACCTTTTGCAGATGGGCACAATTTTGTATATCTAAAGCACTTTTGGAAGTTTTCACAGATTCATCCTTGGATATAACCTGCAAAAATAGTAAAACAAAACCCTGTTCAATATCATATCTAAAGAAAAGGTTAATTGATCGATCTGAAACAAAGGTTGGTTGTGTACCCCAGTACCACTGCACGGAGCATCCAGCAATACCCTATCTACAGAATTGTTTCCAAGAACTTTGGGCAGCTGAATTTGATGCAGAACATTAAATTCAACAATATCAAAAGATAAGGAGTTCGGTACAATAGCCAAAAAAATGAAAGGGAAAAAAAAGATGCACTTGAAACTTGAAAGGAATCAGGGAAAAACAAAAGATAATCACCTCTCTTCCATCATAGTTACAAACTATGGAGTTCGTCACACCCATCCTATGCAAGTTTGCAGTTAACGATTTCAGCCTCGACTCCTTTATCTCATTTGCATAGATGATACCTTTTAAGAAGATATGTGTCAGATACCAAGATACTTAAAAAATTCATCATAGAACTACCAGTAAAGTGCCATCCACCACATCTGTAAGAAACTGTGGTAAATGGAGAACATTATGAATTAAAAAGCTTGCATATATGTCATATAATTGTAGATACTAAAAATATAGTAACCATTAGAAAAACAAGGAATACTAATCACTCTCATAAAGAAATGATTCAGAAAGAAGTTCTTTTTTCCGAGGAAAAAAAAAAAGGTAACCAATTTAGTAAACAAATAAATGAAACAAACACACACACATTTATTTAAAACTTGTGTATACAAAAACCATTTATAATTAGTACTGTAGTCATCACACATCCAATGTATGTCAAAATTAATAAACAAAGCAAATATTAATTGACAAATAAATAAGATAAAATTAATTAGTAAACGCTTCTTGTGGCAGAGTAAGAGAATCGAGAGAACGGGGTGACTGAGATACAAAAAGGGAAGTTAATGAGTAATTTTCTTTTTTTTGGTAAACATTGGCACTCATGTATCGGCAAAGGTGTGTGGGAGCCCAAGCCACACAAATTACAAAGGGGGACAAAGGGGAGGGATAAGGGGCCGGGTGGGGATCGAACTCCCAACCTATTGGTAAATATGGAATTACATATTTTGCACTGTACCAAATGACTGACATTTGTTATAAGTTGTAACCCCATCAAACTGGACAGTAAGAGAAAATAATAATAATAATAATAATAATAATAATAATAATAATAATAATTACATGAACTTTTGGATGTTACTTCAGATAAGTTCCTCACCAGTATTTTTCATAAGAGCAGCAACATATGTAGTTTTACCGCCAGGAGCAGCCCTGAAAATGTATTGATTAAAAGATCAGGGAAACACTGCACAAGAAAATGATATCCCTTTTATATGAATCCTTAAATTACATCACATCAAAGGTAGCTGGCAACAGGAATGACTCATTTAAAGATTTATATAAAAATCAGTATATCATAGCAATTAGTGTGCTGAAATTTTTCCTGGAAGCATATTCTTGGAAATTAAAATTTAAAACTAGTTGAGGAAACTGAGGGAAAAAAATATTGAGAAAAATCGAAAAGAAATACTCACGCCATGTCAACAACTCTTTCTTTTTCATGAGGAGCAAGGGCCATAACAGGTAAAAAAGAGCTGGCACTTTGAAGCTGCCAGCAATTAAATTGTTAGTTGTATGATGAAAATTAATGAGATGTAGGAACATGGGGATTTAAGATACCATGTAATGGCCAGCCATATATTCTGGAGTTGCTCCAATTGGAACTTGTGAATCATACACAACCAAACCAACCTACACAAAGATAAACACGATCAATGATATGCACGAAAGTTTATGTTTTCATCCATAAATAATAATAATAACAAATTAATTATTATTATTTTTATTATTATTATTATTAAAAATGAATTAATACACACAAGGAAAATCTTACTTTGGACCATTTGCTTAAGGGATCGAGGTTGACTCCTCTGTTTAGTAGAACACCAGCCAAGTCCCTCCGACGAGCCTACATTCAAATTCCAGTTTAGGGTTGTCAAAGGTATACTTGATTGGTGAAAAAAAAAAGAAAAAAAAGAAAAAAAAAGAAAGGAAAAAGCTATAAAGACCAAAACAAAAGAAATTAAACGCTACCTTCAACGTGTTGGTACGAATGCATATAGGTCTAGGCTTTTCAAAAGCTTCAATAAGTTCCATAAGCTCAACAACAGGAAACATCTGCAAAAGAATAGCAATTCACAAAAACAGCAAATAAATGTGACTTCAGATCTCAAAACGGAAGACAGAGTCAAAAAGAAGAGTGAAATAATTGTGCTATAGAAACAAAGAAATGTACCTCAACCAATGCTTCAATCAGAAACTCATTGTACCCATAGTAAGAGCATAAGTCTGATTTGAGTTGATCAACATAATTCTTGCGTGTTGCTCCCTCTTGCCTCAAAGACTTGAAATTTGAAAGCACTCGCACAACTGAAATAAACATTCAAAACTCAGCTTGGTAATGAAGTGAACTCAACTATCAACAAGATATAAAATTATACGCACTTTCTTTTATCCTTCTCTGAAGATTGGAAAGATCCGGCGGTCTATTTGCTTCCTCTTCAAGCTCCTACACCATTCAAATGAAGTTCAAAGTAAACATTGCTATTTTTTTTCAACTGGTATAAACATCCCAATGAATATGCAACAGCTCAAGAATCAAACCTGGGCCGTTGGCAGCCTGAATTCATCAGCCTCCTCTTTGATGTTAGTCTGCAATTCAGCTTCTGCATCTTTTTCTTCACGTGCCTTTGCCTCCACAATCTTTCTTGCACTCTTTTCAATATCAGATGCATCAGAATCTGAGTCTTCGTCCAAACCCTTCTCTGAATCTTAAAATGCAGTAATATCAGATAATTAGAATAAACTGAGCACCAAAACGGACACTAAATGTGTTCAATCACCAACAGATGCTGTACCATCATCATCATCATCTTCGTCATCATCACCACCGCCATCATCATCCCCTTTGAGAAAATCATCTGCATATGGATCATCGCCTTCTGATGACATGTCTGAATCAGAATCCAAGCCTTGTTCTTCCACATCAGATTCTTCAAGCTTATCAGGTCCATCTGAGACATCGGAATCGCTAAACAAGTCCTCCTTCTCCAATTTTTTTTCTACATTTAATTCTGCTTTTTGCTTCTTCCTGGGAGGAGCAATATTAGCCCTACCTCCCTTATTCTTGCCCAGTTTAGGACCAGCCATTGAACTGCATACACGAGTAGCACAAATCCTAACAATGCCCTTATAAAGACGCACCGCAATTGAGAAAATTCACGTAATCATCATAAAATCCCTACCACAGCGAAGAGAGATGACCGTCTATACGTTCAATATTTTGTAAGAACCAAACAATTTTTAGATTAAAACCTTCCTAACACCAAATTTTATAAATATTTTAACTTAATTGGAACAACACGACAACATGAGCATCGAATAAAAGGGCACCCAAAATCGAAAATCCTATGAGCCTCCACTACATACATACATACATACATACATATATATATATATATATAGCTTCTACTTGAGGACAAATTTTATAACCAATTGAAATGCATTCTTCAAAGTATAAAGCAGCTTTACCTGTTGAATATATTACCAAGAAAGACCGCTCCCGCTTGTGGAGAGTTATAAACAGCCTAGAGAAGAGAGTGTTTCCGGCGTGGTCGTCGTGAGGACAGTTGATGGCGGGAGGGGCGGTGGGCAGACAACTGGGTTTTAAGGGCTAGGGTTTTATGGTTTAGTTACAATCTGCAGAGCGGCCTTTGATATTGTTTTGTCTTTGGTAGATTTTGGTTGTTTTATGCCCTCTTATTAAACCTAAGAAAGGTGGTTGAAATGAACGTTCTAAAAATTTACTACTGTATATATCAAACTTTTTTTGGGTAACCGTATACTTCTATCAAACTTTGAACATTTGAAAAATTGAAAAATAGGAGTAACTCATAAATTAAATATTTTTCATTAATTTTAATCACTTCTTTTAAATATTGGGGTATTTACTATTTAGAGATATATACCTCCCAATAAGAGAACTTTGAATTTAGTAGCTAAATGCTTCATTCTTTAAGTTAGACTCCTAAAAGTTTTGAAAATTTTGAGTTGGGTACCTTGCATTTTTATTTATTTTTATTTGCTTGTTTATTTTAATTTTAAATATTATTATTATTATTATAATTATTTTATTTATTATTTTTTGAATTTTTAGATTTTAATTGTGATTAATCAGTGTAGTTAATATGCCACTGTTTTCTTTCCCAATCTAATCATTTTTCATATTCTTGTAGTTTTTTAATTTCTTCATTTAACCAAAAACTTAAGTCTTATTCTTCTATTATGGGATTTTTCCTGTTTAATAGTTGTAAGCATTTTATTTTTGCTTCTATTTGTATTTTATAATTTCTTTTTTAATGCGATATCTTTCAATCGCAGTTTTCTCCCATTTACTGTAATTTCTTATTGTTTTATAAATTATCTTAATATTGGTTTCTGATATGAGCAATGAAGTTTATTTTAGAAGCATTTAACTCTTCTATTCTTATTTTTGGTCAGTTGATTGGTAATCAATAACTTCTTCATATTTGTGAATAAAATTGAAATGGATATTTATCTCTTCTTCATGGTTTAACTTGCGCAAGAGTTCATGCAAGTTTTAAAACACTAGTTTTTTATACGCAAAAAACTTATACGTCATGATGTCTTACTAGGTACGTGTCATCTCTTATTATTCTATTGGTCGTGTTAATGTTCTGATTATGTATTATGGGTCTGATAGTCCTTTTTAACTATTTTTTATTGTTAATGCGACTGAAACACTATTTTCTCATCGCATATTATTTCAGCTAAGAGGTCCATGGTGGCTTCTATCCAGTGCTTAATGTAGAATTTCTATTTTTATTCTTGAATTTCTTTTGTGACTTGTGTGCACTCATGTATAAGTAACTTTTTGAAATGCCTTTTAGATTTTAGATTTTGTTGCAGCTTTGGTGTGAAGGAACTCGATTTAAGACTTTAGATCCCAAAGGGTTTGTAATTAGATATATCCCTCTTAGCCCTTATACATTCCCAAATGCACCCTTGATTATTTTCAGACTTTAAGCACCAAGGCTTTTGTAATTAAATCGATTGTTCTTGGCCTTCTGTATTCTCACTTGCAATCATTTAGGATCATTTGTGTAACTTGTTTTTGAATACACACTTGTTAAATCAAAACTTGGGATTTATCACTTACATGCTCATTTTATATTATTTAGTTCTCTCGTTATTTTTACCATACAAAATGTATATTTTCATATATTATGACAATGAGGAACCCAACCTATTTAGTTCTCCAAAGACACCACTAAATCATGGGCTGTTGTATATTCATGGGCAGTTGTATACCCAAGCCTATTTTGTTCTTCTCATTTTCCACACAGTTTCAGGGTTTTATTGATTTGTTTATTCAGCTTCAAAAGCGTCTACCTTTGGTGCCGTTTGCTTTGCCGTATTTGGTACGACTCTGTTTAAATTGAAAATATTATGTCAATGTTAAATGATCTTGATTTCGCTACTGAGCTTCTCATGCAATTGTATCCTCCTATATGACATCTGATGCCAACATCTGATGCCAACTTCTATGGACACACTAATAAATGTGATCCATTGATAGGTGATGCCTCAACTGTGGGATATAATGATTTACGCCTACATAGATCTTGTTTGACTGCTCCTTCATTTGAAGGGGTGGAGCGCGGAAAGCAGCAAGCTCAACGAGGTCTGCATGGCTTTCAAGTAAAGTTTCTTTTAAATTTGTTTGTTGGCTCATCATTTTGTTGTGCTTGAATCTGTCGCCGAATTTTAACATTCAGTTTATTGCCTCCACATTAGATGATTTGCTTATACTGTATTTTGCTTCTTCATTGGTCTAGGCTCTATAGATATTTGATGTATTGTATTGCAAGATGGATGTATGCACGTGTAATTAGTGGTGTAAATAAACCTTCGGATAGAATGTTCCTAAAATAAAAAAAAAAATACATCCCTTGATATTTTTTTTCCTCCATAAACTTTCCTCGCATAGCACCTCCGACATTGTGCTCGGTAATACGCTTCTATTCAGCTGTCAATCATTGTGATGTGAGGTCAGTTGTACCTTGCCTGGTTAATCAAAAAATTCCACTTAGCAAGTTCAGACATTTCAGAGCCGGCCAATGGATGGATGTGCTGGTTTCAAGGTTGCCATGTTCATTGTATTTGTAGTCATGTAGAGAGTTCTGGATGCTTTACAAATTAGAAGAGAGATCCCTCTCCCAAAATATTGCTTCTTTTTCTTTTTCTTTGTTGGTGGGGGGTGCGGGCGGACGTGTGAACAAACAAAGAATGAAATAAGCCACCATATTACAAGAGGAAAAGTGGGGGATAGGGGCTAGATGGATTGAACCTGGTAAAAAGGGGATGGATAGGGGATCAAACCCACAACATTATGGTTGGAAGATGAAAAAGTTGACTCGATCCCCAAAAGTAACAACCACCAGGATCCACTTGAAGTGTTCTTCTCCTATTGCTAATGAACTTGTGATTGCTTGCATTATTCAAATGTTGACATGTATCTGGGTTATGCTCAAGTAATGCATGAACTGTGGCTGAATATTTGGATACCTAAAAATATTGATGATATTTCAAATCAAATCAAATCAAATGAGAACAGAGTTTAGAGATTACTGGGTACACTCTGGCTGACTAAATCATAGTAAAATGTTGTTCGTGTCACGGAATGACTGACTGGTATATCTCTGGTGATTTGTTAGTCTGCATGAAAAGCATATTTTCTTGAAATGCACTAATTTATACTACTTGATAATGCCTCATAGTAATGTAGGTTTCTCACTGTTGAAGTTACTGCCATTGAATGAAAGTGCTATGACCTTACCTTTTTTTTTTTTTTTCCGTGTGATATCCTATTGTCCATTACCTGTTGGCATGCTACTGGTATTGTCAATTTATTGACCTTTTGCAATGTTAAAGCTGGGATTTTTCTTTCAGGCAAAACCATGCAAGAGTTTGTGGGTAGCTGGAATAAGCCAATCTGTCTCCAAAGAAGAATTGGAAAGAGAGTTTCTACGGTTTGGTAACATCCAGGAGCTTAGATTCCTTAAAGACCGAAACACTGCATATATTGATTATGCCAGATTGGAAGATGCTAACCAGGCACTTAAAGCTATGAATAGGAAGGAAATTGGTGGTTCTCAGATTCGTGTGGATTTTTGCATATTCGTTAAAAAAACTCCTAAGATGTGTAGACTGTTTCTTTGATTTTATTTAGTTGGAAGGGCAAATCGGTTCAGTGATTCCTCTGGTTCTTCCGCTCCTTATTTTATTTTTAATGTGTGTAACAATTCACAGCATTTCGATTCTTTGAAGATAGAACTTAGAAAGTCAAATAATTTAATTGTCGTTTAATGTGGGATTCACATGAATGTCAAATAATTTAAAATATTTTGGCTCCCTCATTTAATTTGATTGCTTTCATTTTCTATGCTTTCCCATTCCTTGTTATGATGTTCCAAAATTTGGCGCGGCGATGGGGACTTCGCGGGGTCACTTTGGGGCGGCGGCGGGAGGAGGAGGCGCGGTGACCATGTCGCGCCGTCGTGACGCGGGGGACATTGCGTCGCTGGGCGGCGGCGGGTACCAGAAAGTCGCTTGGCACCCAAAAATCACCATTTCTCCTGTCAGACCAAAACGAGTTCGTAGTCCCCATTTCCCAAATTTCTCCGGCGTGTGCCCTCCGATCCCGCTTCACTGGAGTCCATCTTCGCGAACCCTAGACACTGGTTTGAATGCCTGGAGTTGGAAGTTTTTAAAGAGGTAACTGGTGAATGTTCAATTATTTGGGAATATTTGATTGTGGATTAAATGTTGATTAATTTGGATGGGTGGAAGTATAATATTAGTTTGATTGATGTGGATTTTTGAATATAAGGGAGGAATGTGGTTCTTTGTTGGATTGGAATTATTGAACAATTAGACTTGGGAATATATAATGATGGTTTATTGTTTATGAATTGTTGATGATATAATTTAGGTTCTTGTAATATATTTAATTGGATGGATAGATTTTGGAGTTGGGAGTTTCTATGATTTAATTTTGTGTTAAAACCTAGCATTTGGAATGTTGTGGTGGATTATGGAACTTTAAAAACATGCAGATGTGTTGAAGAAGTTGGATGAATTATTGATGATTTTGTGGAATTATGGATTTGGGAATGGAGATTGTTCCTGACTTTGAATGGACTTGCTTAATTTTTAATAGGAACTTGAACTTCTTAAGGAGAATGTGCTTTGTGTCTGTGATCATAGGCTATAGGTGGGGATCATGCTATTTTGGATGATATATCTAATGAATTTTCTCATAAGAGTAGGTACCATCCATTTCTCAAAAATGATTAGCAACTTTAATACTAAATTTGAAATGATATTTGAAATAGTTTTAGTTTTGTTATTCTGCCGACTAATGCCATTATTATTACTCTTAATTATTATTGTTAATTATTATCGTGTATTTTGGCTTAGGGGAAGACTCATCTCCCATGAAATAAGATTTACGAGGGTGCAACAGTGAGTTACTCTTCTTTACTTTCTTTACTTTATATTATACACTAATTGCTCGATTAGGATGTTGGTCGTAAGTTGTAAGGTATAGATTTAGGCCATATGAACATAAGCATTTAAGTAGGATAAAATTTGACTTGGTTTTATTTTTCATTGAACTAATTATCCTCCTGCTGTCCTGGAACCTGGATGAGATGTTTATAGTATTTTCCATCATTATTTTACTTTTGTTTTCCCAGAGTTGCGCAATTGTAAAGTTCCTCTCACACTTCCTCATATAGTAGACTCTGCAAAGAATGACAGAAGTGTGGTGTTTTTGCCTTGGTACTGGTAGAAAGCTTCATTCCTCTCAATTTAATACTTAGTGTCATTCTTTGTTAATTTTAACAATATCAGCCTATACCATATTACCAAAGAAATCACCAAATTCTGTTTATCTTTGTTAAATTGCTTGACTTTTATAGGTTTAATAATGTTTTAAACCCATCTCATAGTAGGATTGTTTATGTTGAACAGGTGTCGAAGTTGTGTTAGGCTTGATGGCAGCAAACGTTGCCATTTTTGTCTTATGGAGAGTTGCAAGTCTTCAGTTTATGTTGAAGAATTTTATATTAATTTTATGATAATTTATGAAGCGCCTTGCAGTATTGGGGCCATATTTTACTCCTATTTTATTTATTTATTAGTTTTCCCGCAGATCTCGGTTGACAATTTAAAAATGGTCATGTGCACACTCTGATTACAACAGCTTTTAGTCGCAGAGATGCGAGACATCTTGTTATTAAGATGATTGAACTCTTTTCTTTGGGTTAGGGGTAAGATAGCATGGCTCTGGTTCTTTTTTCTGTTTTCTTTTTTCTTCCCTGTTTTTTTTTTTAAAATCTTTTTCATTTTATTTTTAATGTATGCTTTTCCTGTATTTGAGTGTTTGTTTGCTTAGCTCCAAGAAATGATTTTCTGTGCATTCTTTTGTGGTATTTACTGAATTTGACTTGCTGCAAATTCTAATTTCTATTGACTAGATAGAAAGTGCTTATGAACCTGAGTATTTGCTGAAGTTGTATCTATCCGGCGCTTTAGTTTCCTCTATCTTTTACTTGGGATATCACGCATTAGTAGCTCCACAATTTCAGGTAAAGAAATTTTGGCTCCTAGCATATAAGCGTTGATGGGAACATGTTTGACATGTTAACTCTACCAATATTTCGTATAAAATGATAGCAACGTCTAATTTCTTTTGTGTTTGTCATTCTCTTTTGTTTCTTTAGTTTATGTTTCTTTGCTTCTTTTATGTTGATTGTTTATTCTGTACTTTTTATGTGTAGCGAAAGCCAGGTGTCGACCCTTCAAAAATTCTATGACTGTTAAGTCTTAGTACAGTTTACTTACTATTTTCCATCACCATTTTTTATCTAAAGTTGATAAGTGCGCGTTCATGTTTTATGCACATTTCTCTTAGATCAACTGTTCTGAGTTGCATAAATGATAAAATTTATCATAGTAATTATATTATGCTGGGGTCTCTTTGAAATTGTTCCTTATCTCTTGAATGAACTACCTTTAGACTATGCTGATTAAAAAAAACATCCATATATCTTTGAGGTTTACTTATGCAATTTTTATCTTCATCATTTATTGTTCAATTTCCAACAACAGCTTTGCCAGTTCTTGTATTTCTTCTATGAGCTGATAAACACATTCAATGTTCCTATAAACTTATGGTTCCAATTCCATTTTAAAGTTATGAATATCAAGACTGAATAATGTTTCCTCCATTGCAAGACTCATTGACAAATATATAGGCATCCGAATTATCTGTATGCTCTTTAGTATTCCTATAAGCATGCAAATACCATATTTTATTTTTATGTGAACGGAAGCAAACCTGTATATTAAAGATTCAGAACCATATTTTGAGCAATGCTATTCACTTTCTTGCTTTTAGGGTGCAAGTGGAGCTGTAAATGATGGTATGCTGCTCAATATATTCCTTTGTCCAGCTAGGACCATCCTTTTTGATTTTTTCTTACCAGTTCCAAATGTTGCTTCGAGCACCCAGGAGGTGTTTTTTGGCAGTGGGTAAGTTACATAAGTCTTTTCTCCCTGTTTGCAATGTCCTTTCCAACTTGTAATGTTTTCCCTATTATTGTGTATTTGGAGTTTTATGGTTTTATGTGGAAGTTGAAATCTTTTTTTAGGTTCTGGAAATCTACCATAGTTGGGGGTTGATAGGTGTTTGAACTTTGAACCAATCGTAGGGTTTTGTTTCGTAACAACATTTCCCTCCCTCAATTTTTGGATCAGTGAGTGATCTTAATCTGTAGCTTTTGTGAACTTTTGTTCGATTCAGCCCGCAGTTATAGATAGTGGCTTTAAGATGATCTATATGTTTGTTGATTTTGTTCTCAAATATTTAGTGGATAACTCACTCTACTGAAGAATGCCAAATCTATCATCATCTTGGTGAATGTTTCTCATTTCTGCAACAAAGTCATTACCTTTGTTGTAGGTGATACTATTCAGAATATGATAAGTCATACCTTGACGGAGTAACGTGTGGAGTAACGTTGATCGTATCTCCATGCCATGGGTGCGAAGATTCCTCTGCAGAGTCCATGGCATCATTGTGAGAAGCTGTCGAATAGTTGGTTTGTATTATGGCCGTACGCAACAAAAAAATATGGAATTAACAACCTTGACCTATCAAATCGATCGTTTATCTTTAACTCACTTTTATTCACTTACACTTGTTTCTTCTTTTGCCATGGGCTGTTGTTCGGATTAAATATGTTGTGAGTAGAACAGCGCATTCTGCTAGTATATATATATTTATTTATATATATAAAGGGGGGGATTTCAATATTAACTGATCCTAAGAAATAAAATAAAAATCAAGTTTTAAGCTAAGAATGCAAAAGACAAATTCCTCAAACTCCAATAATCAAGAAATCTAGCTTAGGTATGAATTTCTATTTGGGACATATGAGTCGATCATCAACCATAAACAATGTTCATTTATTGATAAATTGGTTATAATTGCTCAACACGCGTTCACAATCAACTTCTCCTTACTTTATCGTTAGCCAAGGTACGTCCATTAACTAATTCCCTAATTGAAAGAGAACCCTAGGTACGACCATAAGATTTACAAATTCAATAGAATTACACACAAGAAAAGCCCAATTCAATATAACAAAATTCCTACGAGGACATGTTCAATATTGATTCCAATTTCCCCTAGAGGGTTCTCCTCTAGTTTACTACTCCAATCGAATTTCAACACAATTACGGATGAAGAAACTCAATATAGCAATGAATTCCTAAACTAACATGTGGCCACAAATATCAACTCAAGAATTCTAACCTTGCAACATAGAGAAATTGGAAATACCCATAACAAATGAACATTCAAATTAAACCAAATCAAAGTTTCACAATTCAATATCCCAAAATTAATTCAATCCCAAACTAGACAAACAATCTACTCACAACTCATTATAATTCCAACAAAACAAAGATTCAACATTTTCCAACAAATTCAAAAATTAGATTGAGATTTCACCGAACCAAAAGATCCCCTCCAGGAACGCTTGTTGTCCAAAGATTGGTCCACAATTTCGCTGTCCGGCTGCTTCGCTGTCCAGAAACGCTGCTGCTACCTGGAAACGTCCCTGGTGCCTCCAAAATGGCTGCTACTGTCGGTGGATTAAGGTAGTGGGAGATGGACGAGAATTGAGAGAGATTACTGGAACGTATGAAATGGAAATTTGAGTTTTTGGAATCTGGAAAATCTCGTCTCTGGCGTATGAAAATCTGTTCATAAGCCGTTCGTTTTGCTGCCTCCAAAATCCCAATTTATAGATCACAGTTTGAGCAGAAGCTTTCTCCATCGTGTTCTCACCACTTCCACCAAGACCGGTCTTTGAAAGATCGTGGTTTTCTTTCTTTAAATCTGTCAAATCTCCTTTCTTCCTCTCCAAGATATAAACTATATGATCCCCTTTGCTATTGAGTAAGAAAATATGCTCAGGCTTTTAATTTCACCCCCAAGGATCTTTTTGTAATTTGAGACACTTTTAGATGGGCTCCACAGCTGCGAACCGGACCTTAGGCGTGGGCACGCCTAACACTTGAAAATGGGCTGTCCAAGCATGAAAATGCACCTTCTCTACAAATTCACACATTTCACAAAATTAGTCAAATTCAAATCATTTTTACCACAATCCACAAAATTGTAGAGTTGAAATATGTACAAAATATCCATAAAATATAGCATTTATCAACTCCCCCACACCTAATCCATGCTTGTCCTCAAGCATATATCAAAACCAAATCAAAAGTGCATGCCAAACCAAGTATCATTCAACCATGTCAAAGTTTCATCAAAATCAAGGTATGCAAAGCCAACTATCCTCACAAAATGGAAAAATATATAAAGAGATCACTCACCCTCAAGTGTTTAGGCTAGATTTCACTCAATACGCATAGAGAACTATCAATCCCATAGGCTTGCTATCAAATCACAGTAAATTCACATCTCAAATAAGAACATGATGCTCATAATCAAAGGGTCTTTATTAGGGTTGTAACGGGGCTAAGGTTGGGGTAGGAAAATATGGATTATGTAGGTTAAAAGGAATTGAGGAAATTGTCTAACCATCAAAACATGCTACGAAACATATGTTGCATAAATTCTCTTTGACATCAATGATCATGTTGCTCTCAAGATATAGAATTACAACTTGCAGCTATAACACAAACATGACTGCCTCTCTCTCTCTCTCTCTCTTTTTTTTTTCCGTGGGTTTCAATAGCTTGATACGTTTATTAGAGGAATTCCAACATGCAGGGAACTTCGACTCTGGGTTCATGATACTTAGTCAGAGGAACACGTGCCAAGCTACTTACATCCACTGCCCTGGTATTTTTATCTTTCCTTTTTTTTTCTCTTCCTTTTTTTCTTTTCTTTTTTTTTCAGGGCTTTTTCCTTTTTCTTTTAATTTCTTGTTTTTGTTTTTTTTTTTTATAGAGAGAGGCAGTACAAATTACATTCGGATACAAAAGCTCAATCAACTCACATCAAGTGCAACCTCTAAACAAAATCACATGTAATGATATTTAAACAAATTTCCTCATGTGTCATAGGGTTCAAATGAGTGTATGGCCATAATCAAAGAAAAAGGTCTCATAGGCTAAGGGCTAAACATGAAACAAGAAAAATGGATATATCATCAATGGGCTCAACGTGGTTCACTAGGGTATAAGCATGGGTTAAGGGAAAAACAAGGCCAAAATGGGGGGTAATCCTAGTGCCCTTATCATTTTATTTGCATCAAAATTCAAAAATGAGAGTAGTATCAACTATGTATAATCAAGCAAGTTCTAGAAAATCAAGCCTCATGCGTTTCACACAACAAAAAATTTGAGCAAATATGTGATGTGTATTTTTTTCTTTTTCTTGCTCAAAGAGGCTCAAAAAGCTCACTTAGGGTTATGTGATAGAAAACTAAGCATACCTCTCAATTAATTTGACTAAAAACATGACAAACTCTACCAAAGTCAAGCAATGCACATAAAAACTTGACAAGATAAACTCAAGAGGACAAGCTAGGAAAAATTCATGTAAGCATAACCTAAAACCACTCCCCCACACCTGAATCATGCAATGTCCCTATTGCAAAATAAAGATTAAATTAAGAGAGGGTTATAGATGCTTCCCTGGATTAGGTTGGGGCGCCCGAGCTGTGCTCAATGCCGAATCAACGGTATCGAATTTCCTTGGGAGTGCAGCTCATCAAGTGCACCATCAAGCTTCTTGTGTAGTTGGACAACTTCTGCTTTGAGTTGGGGAGGTTCAGTCTAGAATTGAATGTTGTCTTGCTTTAACTTGCAAATAAAACAAAATCGAGCAGCGGCAACCCAAACAACGGTGGAGGCGAGAGAGTGAGACAGTGCGGGATGGCAGTGGGTGGTGCAGCGAGGATGGGATTCGCGGTAGCGGGCGCTGGCACGGTGGCGAGACTAGGAGGGAGATGGTGGCGGCACGAGTAGCGGCAATGGGGGCGAGACCAGCGGCGCGAGATGAAAGGGAGGGGCGGCGGAGGGTCGAGACAGAGATAGGGAACGGTGGGAATGGTGGTGGTGCGGCAGTGGAGCGAAATAGAGAGAGGGAAGGGTGGACTGGCAACGGCGCTGTGGACAGAAAGGTGAGGCGGGCGGTGGTGGAGCAAGAGTCCTGAGAGAGAATGTGAGACAGGGGAAGAGAGGGGATGGGGAAAGCGATCGAGAGAGAGGGACTGAGGGATGAAATAGTCTGGGAGTTTAATTGAATTGAAATTGGGAACCTTTTTGCCCTAAGTTCAATTGGATTTGATTTGTAGTATCAATTCCATACTTGGGCATGCCCACGCTTAAGAAGCAATTTTGAGCTGTCAAAAGTTTCTTCCCTTCCACAAACTTTCAGTCCATTTTGTTTCCTTGGGCGTGCCCACGCCTAAGGCATTAATTTAGATTGTTGTCCTCATTCCTTCCATCCCAATTGCAGTGTATTTTTACTCCTTAGGCGTCCCCATGTGTAAGGCTTTAGATTAAGCTGTTTTTCCACCTCTCATCCGTGTACCTTCCAGTTTAATTTTTCCTCTTGAGTGTGCCCATGCCCAACACCAATTTTTGCTCTGCAATTCCAAAAGTTCCTGAAACCATCAAGCAAGATCCAAAACCAATAAAAAATTTATTCAACTAATTCTAAGACTCAAAAATTAAACTAAACTAATGAAATTTAATGAAGACACTTGGGTTGCCTCCCAAGAAGCGCATTTCTTTTACGTCTTTGGCTAGACTTAGCTTCAATTTCCAACTTAAAACTTTCCCCATTGGGATTTATTGGAGTCATAAACTCCACCTCTTTTCTTCTCAAAACCTTTATAATATGGCTTAAGTTGGAAGCCATTTACAATCAACTTGCCCATGGTGGAACTTCGAGTTGTCATTTCATCAAAAGAGTCGATATTAGTTATATCAAACGAACCAAACCCACTGGAACAATGCTTACCTCGATCAAATATTGAATAAGATCCACAAAATGTCCTACCATTTCCTTTTAAAAGTGTTGGATCTTCCTTGTACATCATGACATTCCCTTGCATCTCATTCCTCAGTTCCTGCATATTTTGGTTAAGAACAACATCCATACTATACACAAAGTCAGATTCCATATGATTTACATTCTCAAAAATATTGAACTTAACCTTCACACCATCAAATTCCATAGTCAATGTCCCATTCTCCACATCAATTTTTGTTCTTGCAGTATACATAAATGGCCTACCAAGTATGATAGGTGAAGGATTTAAAGATTCTTCATCATTCATATCCACCACATAGAAATCAACCGGAAAAATTAAGTCCTTAACTTGCACTAGCACATCTTCCACCATGCCTTCAGGATATGCATTTGTCCTATCAGCTAGTTGAATGATTATTCCAGTTTCTTTCAGTGGCCCAATATTCAGTGAATTATATATAGATTTAGGCATGAGATTAGTAGCTGCTCCTAAATCTAACATGGTCTTCTTAATATCCAACTTACCTATCTTACGTGGCACTGCAAACATACCAGGATCTCCATATTTCTGAGGTAATTTGCATTGAAGGACTGCTGAAACACTCTCCCCAGCTAAGATCTTCTCATCTCCTTGCAACCGTTTTTTGTTGGTACATAAATCTTTTAAAAATTTGGCATAGCGAGGTACATGCTTTATTGCATCAAGTAGATGAATGCTCAAATCCACTTTCTTGAATATTTCCATCATCTCTTTGCCCTTGTCCCCTTTTTTCAGTTTTGCCAACCTGTGAGGAAAAGGGGCCGTGTTAGAATATGATTGAACTGGAGAATTCAAAACTACCTTAGATGAGTTCTTCGCTTCTTAATCTATCTCTTTTTCAAGCTCTTCATCGGCTTTTATCCTTAGAATTGATAACCCTTGGACCTTCCAACTCATTGCCACTTCTCAAGGTTATGGCACAAACATTGCATGGGTTCATGCTAGTTTGCGCAGGTAGCTTCCCTTTCTCGCGCTCTGTAGACTCTCGAAGTTCAGCCATGACTTGAGCCATTTGATTCTCCAGGTTCTTCACACTCGCCCTAGTTTCCTACTGGAATTGCAAAACACTTGAAGCAATAGATTTAACCATGTCTTGCAAGGAACTACCTGGAGCAGAGGTGTGAGGTGGCTGTTGTTGTTGTTGAGGCTGTGGATTGGGTTGGAAACCGGGTGGTGGTTGTTGTGGATAGCTAACTTGCTGATTTCCATACCTCATATTCGGGTGATCACGCCACCCCGGACTGTTGATGTTGGAATATGGATCATAGGGCCTCCTAGGAACGAAACCAACAGCATTGACATCTACTTCCTCCATCAACGTGGGGCATGCATCAGTAGGGTGCTCAGTGTTGGAGCAGATGCCATACGCCTTAACCTGTGCATTTCCCACAGCAAGTTTTCGGACAAAAGAGGTTAGCTAAGTGAGTTGTTGTTTTAATGAATTTACCTCGGTGGCCTCCTTCACTGCCACAGTCTCTCGTGGCCCAAATTGTTGAGAATTCATGGCCATATCATTCAACAGTTGCCATGCCTCCGCTGGAGTTTTGTTCATCAGTGCACCACCACTCGCAGCATCAATGATCATCCTATCCATAGCAGTTAGCCCTTCATAAAAATACTGGATTAGTAACTGTTGAGAGATTTGGTGTTGAGGACACCTAGTAATGAGTTTATAAATCTATCCCAACATTCATATAAAGACTCCCCTGTTGCTTGCTTGATTCCACATATTTCTTTTCGCAAGTTGGCAGCTCGAGATGCATGAAAATACTTCTCCAGGAATTTGCGCTTCATGCCATTCCACGTGGTAATGCTCCCTGCTGGAAGGTTGAAGAGCCAGTCCTTCACAACATCCTTCAGTGAAAAGGGGAAAGCCCTCAGCTTGATCTGGTCTTCAGTGACATTTGGTGGTTTCATGCTTGTGCAAACCACATCAAACTCCTGCAGGTGTTTGTGTGGTTCTTCTCCTGACAAACCATGAAAATCAGGCAACAGATGGATTAGACCAGTTTTTAGCACAAAATCAGTATTATTAGCTACGGTAGGGAATGTGATACACAAAGGCTGTTGAGCCAAATTAGGAGCTGCTAGCTCCCTTAGTGTCCTTTGTTGAGCCATTTGTGTCTGTGGAATATCAATCGTGTCCTCTAGCTCCTTGCTATCCTCAGAATCCGATGAGCTAGAATCCTCAGCAATTTGGACTGCCAAGCTAATCAGTGGTGATAGAACGGCTGCTTTTTCTGCTCTCCTTAGCTCCCTAGCTTCCTTCCTCAAACGACGTGCAATCTTTTCAATTTCAGGATCAAAATTTTGTTCAGCACCACGTTCTGTTCGAGGCATAAACTAGTAGAAAAAATAATATATATAATAAATATATAGAATATATAAAATAACCAAAGTATCAATAATCCTTATTGGCGTCCCCGGCAACGGCGCCAAAAATTGCTAACTCGTCGCAAAGCTGCAAAAATATATATTAGTCCTACACCACAAAAACACAAATAAATATAGTGTGGTGAGTAGGGTCGTCTCCCAAGGGATGCACACAAGGATTTTTAAATTGGTTAGTTATAAAAAATATATATATCTATCTACTATATACTATAAGAAGGAGAGCTCCCAAATTGACCCTTGTGAATTTCAATTCTGGCCATTGGATCAAGAGTGCAAATTGAATTTGTGGCCGTTCGATATTACCCGATTTTGCAAATCAAGAGTGCAAATTGAATTTGTGGCCGTTCGATATTACCCGATTTTGCAAATCACGCGGGTCGGGTATTACCCGATTTTGCATCTATCTTCCACTCACACCACTGCTCCCCTTGTGTTCGATTCCTCCGTTCCCACTGCCAGGCGGAACCCTAGCGTCGCCGCCGCCGGATACACGGGCGCCGCCCTAACTGGGTAAGCGCCTCTGATGTCCTCGCCTTTACTATTTCCTTTTCTTCGATTTTCCTACAAGGGGACCCAATCTTCGTTCCCCTCTCTTGCAGACCCTCGGTTCGCAGCCGCCGTCTCCCAGTTTGCTCTCGTCGTGTTGTCCCCTTTGAAGGAAAGATCCTCCGCGGCTTTGCCCGCCCGTCCGGGTGAGGATTTTCAAAAGCACCAATTATGCTCTCTTGTTCTCGCTATTTTTGCTCTCTTCCTCTCGCTTGCTTTCGCGATTTTCCTCTCTTCCTCAGCGCCTCCGTTCGCTTGCTCGCCGCCGCCCTCCGCACGCCTCTCTTCTCTGCGCCGACGCTGTCTCCTCCAACGTGTGACGCCCTCCCTGACTACACGACATCGTCGCTGTCCGACGCTGCCTACCCTCTTCCAGCGCCGCTCGCCCTTGCGTGGGCTGCCCCCTTTACGAATCTGGAGTCGCCGGCCTCAGCCCAGTGAACGTCGCGCCTCCTCCGCCCTCCGCAAGCCCGAGCCACCGCCTTTGCCCTGCGTGGCCCCTCCCATGGAACTTCAATTCTTAGGTCGGTTTTTGTTCCTCATCATTCTTTCAAAACTGAATTCGGGCTTGAATTGTTTTTACTAGGAAATGGTCGTAGTGGACTACCTGCTTGGGTAAATGGATTAATTGGAATTAGGGCTTCACTTGGAATTACGGTAATTAATTGAACCACTTTAGGCCACACACCTTTGAATTATGTTCATAACTTTTCTGAATTATGTGTGCCTGCATATTCTTCTTGAATTGAATTGTGGTAGGTGATACGATTGGCAAATTGTTAGTTTATTTGAATAAAATCTCTGTGTAGGCTCCTTGGAAAGTTCATACTCCACTTAAAGTTTTATGATAAAATTTTTGGCTCTTTCAGCGGGCCTTGCCTCACCCTATGTCAGTTCCACAAGTTGGTATTTTGGTTGTATTTTGACTGAACCCTAGACAGTGCCGTTAGTTTTATATCTAATTTTCTGAATGTATGTTTGTAATTCTTTTGGTCCTGTAGGAGATCAGAGCTCGTTCCTTTGCACACCATTGCTGGGATTGGCTAAAGCTCTCAGCGCAAGAAGCAAACCTACTGAGGCATTGGAAATATACGAGCAAGTTATTAAAATATTAGAATCTTTCAAAGGAGAGGACAGTAAAGAGTTGATTGTGCCATTATCTGCATTGGGTAATCATCTCTTAAATGAGGGAAAAACTTCAGATGCTGAATACCAATTTAATAGGTTTGTGGGATGACACAAAGTTTTGATGAATAAATCCTCTTTTCATTTTGATAATTTTGAGTCTGTTCCTTCTCTACTGCAACAGAGTTCTAAAGATTTTTTTACACGAGGTTCTATGGAGAAAAACATGGGAAAGTGGGAATGGCAATGTGTTCATTAGGCCATGTAAAATGTGCTAAAGGTGAGTTCTAAAGATTTATGCAAGGTTATACGGGGCAAGTGGGAAATGGCAATGTGTTCATTGGGTCATGTAAAATGTGCTAACACTTTGCTTTCCTGTAGCTTAGAAGTTTGTTTTTAACATCTGCCTATTTTGCTTATCACTGTCATACTCTGGTCATTTCTTGATAACTTGTCTTCTTTTTCCTTTTCCCCCTTATAGGAGACTTGAATGGGGTTATTAATTATTTGTATAAGTGTGGTATTCAGATCCTAAAAGATTCAAAAGACATGGCATTGGATGAAAAAATTATGGAGAAAATGAGAATTGATTTAGCTGAACTGCTTCATGTAGCAGGAAGGTATGTGCAACTTTTTTATTTTTGAGGAACAGTGTTTTTTTTTCCCATTGTCCTTACAATTTTGGCTTCTGGGGAGGTTTGTATTTTCATCTAAATCAAACCACTGTGCAATGTTCTTTCTGCTGATAAAAACTTCTGTTTTTTAAGCATGCGAATGGTTGAACAATTTTCTGATGTTTGTTTTCATACAGAATTTAAAAGGTATATATGCTGCTAGAGAGTTTGTTTGGTGGTGTAATGGCCATCCGGATTGCAGAAATCTTAATCCAGATTTAAAAAATACTGATACTGCTGTTATTCTTAATCAGGTATCTTACTTTGTTCATGGTTGCCTTTTCTGTGACGAAGATTGAATCATATTTTCTATGTTAGGATGAACTGTGTACTTGAAAAGTAATGTGGGTATTCGTGCCATTGCCTTTAATACAAGTGGCTCTGAGATGCATTCACTTTGACTGGAATCTTTAATAACTTGTATTATGATGGACGCCGGTTCTTATTTGTCAAACTGAATTATTGTGGTGATATTTATCTTCTCTAAAGTAGAAATATTTTTCATGGAATGCATGTTCACTTTTCCATACTTGACATTTTAAACACAAGATGCACATGGTTACACGCTAACTTAGTGCAGCATGTTTGTGTTTAGGGTAATGTAGCTCTTGATGCAGCTCGTATTCTTTTAAGATCAACAGAGGAATTGGCAAAAACAGATATTGCATCCCATGCATTAGCTGCTTTGGAAGACAGCTCAATAAGGTATATTTTCTAATATATTATGTGTCCTGCAAACAAAATTAGGATTTCACGATCCTATGTGATCCGATCCTACAAAAATTTAAAGTACGCTCCATAATATCATGTTTATCGTAAGATCGGCCTTGAATTTTATTTTTAACTTTTTATAGTGCTTTAATGCTTCATTTACAAAATGATGTCCCCTTGAATGTTGTATTGGAGGTATAAAGTGTTGTTAGCAAGCCAAGCCTGTTTATTAGGTTTTCTAGCTCGACTTAAGTCCTTAATAAGTTAAGCTCCACCTCGGATTGTTATTAAAAACTAGCTGAGCTGTTTAGGCTTGTTTTCTTATGAGTAATTTTTTGAGCTCAAACTTGGTTTGTTTACCTACATTATCAAGCATAGCTGAGCTCATGAGTAACTTGTTTTGGGTAACAGATATAGTGACATCACATAGTTTTAGTCGCTGAACACTTTTTAAAAAGGAATGTCCACTTGTGGGATGTTATCATATTGAGACTAGAAGGAAATACATGCATGGATTATTGGATTTGTGACGGGAAGTAGTTAATGCTTCTTGAGATATGCTAAACCTTTGTTCCTCAACTATGAAACATATTCTCTCGAGTGTTCGTGTTTGGATCTTCCTAAGGTTCAAGTGAATGTTAAAGCTTTTGTTGCTTTCCTGGACAGGGTCTTGCGGTCTCAGTTACAATCAGTTAATGAAGAGAGTGGACATAAGAAGAGGTATCGTTATGGTTTATTGCATGTTCAGAGGATTTAGTATTCTGCAAGTTTTCAACCTCAAATATTTGATCAGTAGTATGATGCCTCAGATATACACGGCTGTGTATTTTGCATTATACAGTGGAACTTCCACTTTCATGTAGCTAGGAAAACTATCATGGAGGAAGTGGCACAGTTTAGTATCTATTTTACATTTAGAGTTTCTAATTTCAGCTTTCTTGAATGAGGCTCTTGTAAAATCTACTTATTTATATTAGATTGTGACTATTGACCAAAATAGGCCTTATGAATGAGGCTGCTAAATACTTTGATGTTATAAACCATGATTTTGGAGTCCGCATTAGATTCAAGATGCGGTTTGAGGAAGAAGATTCTCCAGAGCGTAGGCTTGTTTTACTATACATATTTTGATTAGCAGCGGTAAATTTAGCCCATTCACTCATGTTCTTTGGCAATCAGGTTTTCGGGTACAGTTATTAGGGTCAATGATATTTCTCCTCAGTGGGAAAAATTTTGAAGGTTTGCTTATTTACTGATATATTTCTTGATTAAAATTTAAAAAACACTGATCACTGACATTTTTACTGTATTTTTCTACATTTGCAGGTCCAGTGGAATGAGCCAATATCCGTATTGGTCAAAATTTTTATCTTTACTTTAAGTTTCAAATTTATTTTTTGGTTAGATTTCCTCTCAAGTGCAGTCATTCCTCTGCAGCTCAATAGATTATAAGAATATCTGAATATCACCCCTTTGTCTATTCTTGTCTGCACTTGTAAATCTTCTGATCACGACATCGCATTATTTTCTATTTGTTACAGTGATTATCATATAATCCTTTATTCCCCTGGTTGGTTTTGTATGATCATGGGCATTAAAATTACTTCATCATCTGAATGATGTTATACTTTAACCTTGGTCATATTTCTTTTTAAAATGTTAAGTATGGACATTTCTAAGCTGTTCACTTCTGAGACATATAACTCCATGCAGAGTGCTATGGAATATGTGTTTGGATCAACATTTGTTTGCAAGACGCCTGATGCTGCAAAAGAGATATATACTTTTCATTTTGAACTTTATAAAATTTTCTTAATCATTGTGTGACAGTGGTTGAGTTGTAGCAAAAAAGTTAACTATTCTCTTACTTTCCTGTTTTGTTTTCTCATCTGTTATGTAATTGCGATGGCTCATAGGTTGCTTTCAACCGAGAGACAAAATCACCAAGTGCAACTTTGAAAGGTGATATTTTCCAACCCAGTGTATTTTATTTCTACAGTGGCAAAACTTTATGGTTTAGATTCAAGCTCCAGCTTTGTAGGCATCCTGCGTACTGAAATTTGTGTTATTTATCATATTGCCTGGATAGAGCCTTTCTTTCTATATTTATCAAATTTACTCCAAATTATCACCGATGACGTCTTACTAACATCAAGATATATTAACATATTAGATCTCGAATACTATTGAAATGGTCAAGGGAATTCTCGAGAATAGGATTGGTATGTTCTAATAATTTATATCGGTTGTAATATATCAATGAGTTGGATAAAAACCATTATCTTAGGGTTTCCGGTGGTGCACGGGAGGATGAAAAGCTCCTACTTCGATGATGTCCTTAGCCGCTTAGACAGGAGAATGGCGGGATGGGCGGCGTCCTTACTAAACAGAGCAGGAAGAGTGACCCTAGCGCGGTCCGTGCTTGCTGCTATTCCCATGTACTCCATGCAAGTGCACCAACTTCCGATTGCCACTTGCAATAAGATTGATCAAAAGGTGAGAGCTTGGATATGGAAGGGGACGTCGGGTAAGGGCTTACATCTGGTTTCCTGGGATAAAGTGGCTCGGCCGAAGAAGGAAGGAGGATTGGGCGTTAGGAAAGCTCGCAGTATGAACCTGGCGCTATTGGGAAAGCAACTCGGGGACTTTATGATGGATAGGGATAAGTTATGGGTGAGATGGCTTAAGGCGAGATATGGTTGCAGTGGGGATGGTTTTCCTCAACCGCATGGCGCTGCAACTAGAACATGGAGGACGTTGGTGAAGATGGCGGAGGTGTTCAAGGAGGGTTTTGGTGTTCGACTAGGCAATGGCGAGTGCTCGTTCTGGTACTCGCCATGGTGGCAGGGTCGATGTCTAGGCCCTTTAATGTCGTTCGTTCATTATAATGATGTATTGATTAAAGTTAAAGATGTTATTGAAAATGGACGTTGGGCGCTGGGGAAACTCTACACCTGGATTCCGGAGGAGGTTCGAGCGGCTATTAGCGCATCAACCTGCCCCCTACTCATGCATGGGGTGCACGACGTCATGCATTGGAGGTTGGAGGTATCCGGCCGCTACAGTGTCAAGTCGGCGTACAACTTGATTCGAGGAGCTGGAGTGGAGACCAACGGTTGGATGTGGATGTGGAGTAAGGACATCCCTGAG
Source organism: Hygrophila difformis (assembly GCA_030278955.1). Classification (NCBI taxonomy): domain Eukaryota; kingdom Viridiplantae; phylum Streptophyta; class Magnoliopsida; order Lamiales; family Acanthaceae; genus Hygrophila; species Hygrophila difformis. The sequence goes on along the minus strand of JAOANR010000006.1, from coordinate 30,135,837 downwards.
AAGGTGGGGCATGTGTTTTGGCTCATTGCACATGGTTCATTGGCAACTAATTCGGTCAGGCATGCGAGGGGGGGTGGCGAATAACCCGCTTTGCTTGATATGCGGCAATGGAGTTGAAGACTGGAAACACTTGCTTTTCGAATGTGCATGGGCTCGGAATATTTGGAGGAAGTTGGGCGTCCCTGTTGCCAATACGCTGCAGACCCTGGATCCGCAAGATACTCGACATTGGCTTCACTATATGTTCAAGTGTTGGAAGTATATTTTTGTGGCCGGCGTCTGGGCTGTGTGGACAGAAAGGAACAGCAGGGTTTTTCGAGGGATGGGGGATAGCGAGAGACGTATTTTGGCGAGGATTCTCCACCTTAAAGAGGCGATGGGTGCTGTGCAGGTAAAGAACGAAAGAGCGGCTGCTGTGCCACTCTTGGTACGCTGGATGGAGGGAGTTAAGGGGGGTGCGATCATTCATTCCGATGGCAGTGTTGCGGGCGAGGAAGGAAGGAGCGGCTTCGCTGCAGTGTGTCGTTCCTCAGATGGGGAATGGAAGGGAGCTGTTGGGGGCCAATTGGGGGGACGTGGGATCCTGGAGGTGGAGATGTTTGCCATCTTGAAAGGATTGCATTTGGCTGCTTCGCTGGGGGAAACAAAAGTGACTTTGTTCACTGATTCTAAGGAAGCTCATAATCTGATTGTTCAGCTGAGGTCTACAAACCACAAGCTGTGGCCGCTGGTTAAAGAGATTCGGGATGCTCGCAAGGATTTTGAGGAATGCTCGCTTCGTCACATCTACAGGGAAGGGAATAGGGTGGCGGATGCTCTGGCTAGATTGGCATGCAGTGAGGCTCACTTTTTCACGACATGGGCGTTTCCACCGGATCAAATTCTACAAGTTCTACATGAAGATAGCTCGGGTCAGGGTGTTATGCGGCATGGATAGTCGCTAGAGTTCGACGTCTTCTTTCTTGCTCTTCTCTTTTTTCTTTTTCTTTTAGCAGCCTATTCGGCATTGTTCACCAAAAAAAAACATATTAGATCTGGAATACTATTGAAATGGTCAAGGGAATTCTCGAGAATAGGATTGGTATGTTCTAATAATTTATATCGGTTGTAATATATCAATGAGTTGGATAAAAACCATTATCTTCTTTTTTTGGAAGTCAAGCATGGATTTGTTCTTAAATCTAGATTTATTTGTTTAAAATAATTTCAAAAAGATCTACCTCCCATGTTTTTGAGAACTAAGAATAAATGGCATATGGAACATCAGTTATGCAAGACTTGGATTGAATTTCCCCACTATGCTAAACCTTATCTCTTATTTTCAACCTTGACTTAGCATTTCCTTGACTGGATGCTTAACCTTTACTGTGGCCGGAAAGTCCTGTCAACGGGGAAGACGATGGGAACATGGATCATTCAAAACAGTCTCAAAGCCCTCACTTAGAATATAATAGGTTATGAGAGAAGACGAATCAGAATGGTTTCAGTAGGTGAATTATTTTTATGATTGAAATCTTACATTCTATGTGTGTATTTGCAAATGAAATGTTCATGCAGATATAGGTTATCAGTGTTTTTTTAAAATTATTGGCCCATGGCATAGATATCTAGCACTTGACATGTCTGATGGTCTCATGTGCATTTTTGTGGAAATAAAAGAGTTTGGCTTTTCTTCGTTTCCTCTCAAACAAAAGCACTGATAATGAACTGTCTTGCAACTATTTAAAAGTTAGTAGCTCTGTAACACCCCGGTTTTTGGTCACCCAGGTCGGGATGTCACCGCCACACCTCCCTAGCAAGATACGGTTTCTCCGAGCTTATTAAAGAGATGTAAGGCTAGGTATTGCAGTATTTAAAACATTTAAAAACCATTCAAGTAGCCCATTCAATATAAATTCAAAATAAATATTATAATGCAGCGGAATAACAGTATCTAAGTATAAGTATTGCAGCGGAAAATGTAAATAGGGCCAACATGGCCAAAACACGGGTTAAACATACCCGTTTATACTATAGTCTAATGCAAAAATCAAAATATTAAATGTTCCCATAAATCCCATGCATGTAGTGTTCATGCTCATTCCACATACTCTGTGAGGAAAAGAAATAAAATGGTTTGGTCAGCACAACTTGCTGAGTAAGTTAATACAGACATGATCGTGGGGTTTCAAAGCCATTAATTAATATTTAAATAAAAGGATGATAATAAATCACAAATAATCCAATTTAATTATCTAACAAATTTGTATAATTAATTCATGGCACTAATAATACATTTAGCATAATTTAAATAAAAGTCATTATTAATTTAAATAAAGATTTAATAATCTAAAAGGACAATAAATAAATATTTAACTATTCTCATTACTCCCAAGATTTAGTATTTCAAGTATTTCACGATTGCATCGCAATCTCGTCAAATTTAACCGGAAGCCGGCGGCCGCAGCATATCTGCCATACCCAGTACCATTCCGGAACCTCGAGAAATCCATGTGGATATTCACGAGAGTTTAGGCCATATATCTCATGCCGTTTTGGCAACATATCTCAAAATTTCTCGCAGGTCACCATCGACCATAAAGGCACGAAGTGAATCGTTAGGAGGGCACCCTACAGAGCACTCACCCCCTAATTTTAAAGATCAAGTTTGTAAAGGGGATTTCCTACATTTCAGATTTCATGTATTTATTTCAAAGAGTCTTCTACTCGTTTAAACCTTAAAGGCTAGTTTCACCGTTTCAACAAGATTTCAAGATTTGACTCGGTCAACCACAGTTTACTTCAAAATTCATTAAAAATCGAGTTTAAATCCAAAAATTCTGAAATTTGACCAGTGACTCGAGAACACATATATGAACAACTTTCATGTTTTAAGTGTTTCGATCCGAGATACGAAAGTAAGTGAAAAACGCCAATCTTTAACAGGATAATATTCTGTCCGAAAATTTTAACACCAGATTCAAGATTTCAAGATCTACCATAGCAAACTAACTCCAAATTTGATGAACGTTTACAAAGAGATAACTAAGACATATATCTACAATTTTCATGTTCGGCTAAAGTTCCAAATCGGTCTAGATCTGATGTAAAAAACGTCATCAATTTCGAACCTAAGTTCCGTCCAGATTTCAAGATTCAAATTCAAAGCAGTTCGGTTTGAGCACGAATTCAGATATCAAATCATAATGAAAAATTATGAAATTTTTACAGTAGCTAGATTAATGTCTTAGAAACGTTTTTTGTGTTTTAAGTTTTCTCATTTGAACAGGTTTAAAGGTTCGGAAAAATTATACAAAAACGCTGCACCGTTAAAGATTTCATTTTGACAGATTTTACGTTCTTGGTTTAAATCGTTAGATCAAGTGTATTTTAAATCCTCCCAAAACCATAGTAAGATTAACTTACAGCTTTTTGGGCGTCCGGGATCGTCGATTCGGAGGCGTGGCTTCCAGTCCACCATTTATCTTCTCCGTTCGTCGGGTTCTTCGTTCTAGATCCGATTCGGGGTGTAGAGAAGAAAAAGAATGAAGTTAGGATTCATTTTCGAATGGCATATGGAACAAGGATCGGATCGGAACTTACGACGATGTTAGAGATCTCCCGATTTTCGTCCAAAACAGTCCTCGCCTTGGTTTCGTGCCTCCGACGACTCCGGGATTAAGGTTTTCGAACGTATAGAGAGTTGTAGGGTTTTGAAAAGTGTTCGGGGCTGCCAAGAGGTGTTATTTATAGATAGGCACGACCTAGGGACGTCCAAGGTCGGCCTTGGTGAGTCTTGAGCCGAAAGGAGTTCAACCGAAGTCGGAAAATCCGGATTCGGGCGAGTGAATCTCGCAACCGGCGAATCTGTCGAGTGGCGCGGTCGCGGTGCCCCGTTTGTGGAAAGACCGTGCGGCCACCGCGCGGCCCACGCCTGGACTTCGGTCAGGGCGAGTCGTGCGATCCGTCGGCATGTCTTCCTCTCTTTCGGACTTCTATCCTTCTATGTTCTTGGATTCGGATTTCCGAGATATTTTCGGGCTTAGGGTTTAGGAACTAGGAACTAGGAGCCCCTATCTTAATTCTTACTCGGGTCTAGATTTAATATTGGCCTTGAATTCTCGAGTCCATTAGCGTCGGGTATACTTGTACAATTTATTTGACTAATTTTATCTTTGGCTTTACGAGTATTGGAAATTTAATTCCTTCTTACATTAAATTCCATTTCTCATTTCCTTGTCTATGTATTATGTTTATTTATTTATTATATTTATTATTTTGTTTATTTTTTATTTTTTTTATTTTATTTTATTTTATTTATTTTATTTACTTATTTTATTTATTTATTTATTTTATGTTGCAAAATTCTCGGGTATTACAGTCTACCCTCATTAAGAATCAACTTCGTCCTCGAAGTTGTGTTTTGGCTTTTCTCGTGTTAGGAACGAATCCTTTTGTTTGTTTTATTATTTTGTGACTGAACTTAGAATTAAAACTTCTAAGCTGCCTACGTACCCTGTGAAGGGGTCAAGGCATAACGTAGTTCAAAACCAATTGAATTTGTTTGGTTACAAAAATGTACGGAAATGCTTGGTAAAATACGGATGTGACACCGCGTATTACATCCTCTCCCCCTTAAGATTGCAGTTATGTCCCCATAACTGTGTCGGTGTCAGTTTAGAACAGTGTCGGATAGCGTTCCCTTATGTCCGATTCTAACTCCCATGTTGCTGTCTCGCTTTCATGGTTCGACCAAAGAACCTTGACCATCTTGACAGTTTTATTCCTCGTTACTTGCTCCTTAGTGTCTAGAATTCGCACTGGGACTTCTTCATAAGCCAGATCCTCATCGAGTTCGATTACTTCAGGTTGAAGTACATGTGTCGGGTCTGGCACATATTTCTTTAGTTGTGAGACATGGAAGACATTATGAACTCGATCTAATTGTGGCGGTAAAGCCAGTCGGTAGGTCAAATTTCCGACTCGTTCTAGAATCTCGTAAGGTCCTATGTATCGAGGACTCAACTTTCCTCGTTTGCCAAAGCGCATCACTCCTTTCATGGGTGATATCTTTAGCATGACCCTATCTCCCACTTGAAATTCTAGGTCTCGTCGTCTCACGTCAGCATAACCCTTCTGACGGTCTTGAGAGGCTTTCATTTTCCCTTGAATCACCTTTATCTGTTGAGCCATTTCTTCGACAAGTTGTGGTCCCACTATCACAGACTTATCGTTTTCTTCCCAGCTCAACGGGCTTCAACACTTTCGTCCATACAACGCCTCGAAAGGTGCCATGCCAATGCTAGCATGGTAGCTATTGTTATAGGAAAACTCAATTAAGGGTAACTGAGCTTCCCAATTTCCCTTGAACTCCAACACACATGCTCTCAGCATGTCTTCTAGTGTTTGGATCGTTCTCTCGGTTTGTCCATCCGTCATTGGGTGGAATGCAGTGCTCATTTTGATTTGAGTACCGAGAGCTTTTTGTAACTCCGTCCAAAAATGAGAGACAAATCTACTGTCTCTGTCAGAAATGATGTCATGTGGTACTCCATGTCGTCGTACCACATTATCAATGTAGGCTCAGGCCAATTGGTCCATAGTCCACGTGTTCTTCATCGGGATAAATATGGCCGTCTTCGTTAGCCTATCCACAATCACCCAAATCTTGTTCATGCCTTTAGGTGATCGGGGTAATCCCGAGACAAAGTCCATCGAGATGCTATCCCACTTCCAACTTGGAATCTGTAGTGGTTGCATCAGTCCTAAGGGTTTATGTCTCACTGCCTTAACCCTTTGGCAGGTGAGGCATTTCGCCACGAAGTCTGCCACTTCCTTTTTCATTCCCGGCCACCAGTAGATCTTCTTCAGGTCCTTGTAAAGCTTGTCACCTCCGGGATGCACTGAGTATGGTGTATTGTAACCTTCATTCATCAACCTTTGCTTCAACTCGACACACTTTTGAGGCACACACCATCTCCCTTTGAAGCGAATGCTTCCATCCTCATGGATAGCAAATCCTATTGCCTTCCCTTCGGCAGTATACTCCTTTATTCTCTCCAACTTCGCGTCGCCCGGTTGAGCGAGTCGAATTTCGTCCAATATTGGAGTTTCTACGATCATGGCATTGATTGTGTCACTCACTGTGCCCGGATGCACAAGTTCGAAATCCAATCTTGCCAACTCCATGTACAATGCCGGTGGAATTACCAACGAGTTTGTCACGTGTTGGGTTTTCCGGCTTAGGGCATCGGCTACCACATTCGCCTTCCCCTCATGGTAGGATATCTCCAATCATAATCTTTAATAAGTTCCAACCACCTTCACTGTCTCAAATTCAACTCCTTCTGAGTGAATATATATTTCAAGCTCTTGTGGTCGGTGAACATTCGACACTTTCGCCCATAAAGATAATGTCTCCATATCTTTAAAGCGAAAACGACCGCTGCCAACTCCAGGTCGTGTGTCGGATAATTTTCCTTGTGAAGTTTCAGTTGGCGTGATGCATATGCAACGACTCTCGAGTCTTGCATCAAGACACAACCTAAACCTTCCTTCGAAGCATTGCTGTAAATAGGGGTGATATCGAGTCGAGTATCGAGTTTGAACAGTGTAATTCGAGCTTGAACAGTAAAAAAATTTAAAGTTCTAACCCGGATTTAACTAGGATAGATAGTATATAATTTGAATTTAAATTGGCAGTTTTACTTATTATACTGTAAAATATAAGTTTGTTAGTCTTAATAAAGCTTAAATTGTGTCTAATAATTTTTTTATTTTTATATTTTTAAAATTTAATAATTTACTCGAGTTTTAGTCGAGTATCGAGTCGAGTTTTCCTCACCCCTAGCTGTAAACTTCGAAGTCACCATCCTCTGATGGTAGTGTCAATACGGGTGTGGTTGTGAGTCGTTTCTTCAGCTCTTGAAACGCGGTCTCACACGCCTCTGTCCACACGTACTATACTCCCTTCTTCAGTAGCTGGGTCAAAGGTCGTGCAATTTTCAAAAAATCCTTCACGAACCGTCTATAGTACCCGGCTAATCCAAGGAAACTCCTTATCTCAGTTGGGCTCTTTGGGGTTGCCCATTCAGTTACGGCAGAAACTTTTGCCGGATCCACTGAAACTCCATCAGCGGATACTATGTGTCCAAGAAATGCTACCTCCTTCAACCAAAAATCGCATTTGGACAACTTGCCGTATAGCTGATTCTTCCGCAAGGTCCCTAACACTTGGTGGAAGTGTTGGGCGTGTTCCTCCTCTCTTTTCGAGTAGATCAGGATGTCATCAATGAACACCACTACGCACTGATCTAACAGTTCTCGAAATACATTGTTCATGAGGTTCATGAACATTGCTGGAGCATTTGTTAACCCAAAGGATAACATTGTGAACTCGTAGTGGCCATATCGAGTTCGAAACGCCGTCTTCGGAATGTCTTTCTCGGCGATTCTCAACTGGTGATACCCAGATCGTAAGTCGATCTTCGAGAATACTGAAGCTTCCTTCAGTTGATCAAATAGATCCTCAATTCTCGGCAGAGGGTATTTATTCTTGATAGTCACTTGGTTCAATACTCGATAATCTATGCAAAGACGTAATCCTCCGTCTTTCTTCTTAACAAATAAAACCGGTGCTCCCCATGGGGAAGTACTCGGTCTTATATATCCTTTTTGCAGTAACTCCTCGAGTTGTTCCTTTAACTACTTCATTTCCAATGGTGCCATCCGGTACAGAGCTTTTGAGACAGGCTCGGTTCCTGGAATGAGATCTATCGTGAATTCAAGATCTCGCTCAGGTGGCATGCCCGGGATGTCTTCAGGAAACACATCCGGGTATTCTCTTACCACTGGTATGCTGTCAACCTTGTTCTCTTCCGCCTCAAGGTTGTGCACGTAGCACGCATATAGCTCATACCCCTTACGCATCAAGTTAGTTAGTTTGAGGGCACTAACGATTTTGTTGCTCCTCTTAGGGGGCTGAGAATAAAAGATAACTCTCATTCCCCTACTTTTCGACAGAGTGATCTTTTGATTTTGGCATTCGATCACCGCTTTATACTGGGACAACCAGTCCATCCCCAGTATAATGTCAAAGTCACTTAATTTAAATTCTACTAAGTTTGCGAAGAATTCTACGTTCTTGATCACTATAGGAATTCCGTTATATCATTTAGAGCAAGCTACTACTTCTCCTGAAGGCAGTTAAATTCCTAAGCTAATTATCTCGCACTTAGGTAGATCTAATTCAGGCACTATCCTTGATGCTATGATTGAGCAACTAGCTCCGGAATCAAATAAGACTCTAAGGGGTGTTTTCAAGACACGAAATGTACCTGCCATCACTTCTCCTTGTGCAGGCACGTCCGCTTGGTTAACCACATTAAGTCTTCCCATAGGGCGTCCCTGGTTGCCTTGCTGATTCAGATTCGGCTGCTGATCTTGCTGTTGATTTTGATTCTGAGGTGGTTGAGGACGTTGGTTCTGATTTTGATTCGGCTGCCTAAATTGATTTTGAGGGGGTCTATACCCCTGATTGTTGTCGTTCCGTCCGTTTTGATTTTGAGGCTGTCCCTGCCCCATGACCAAGTCTTCCCTTTTCCTTATGGTTTCAAGCCTTGTTCGGCACTCCCGACGTATGTGGCCCATGCGTCCACACCGGAAGCATGCCCCTTGTTGAGGGCATCCCCTCGCTAGGTGGGGTCGCCCACACCTCAGGCAAGGTGGTGCCGGTTCTTCTTGGTTAAACCTCATTCCATTGTTGGTTTGCTGTGGCCTATTCGACCCTCTCCGCTGTTCGTTCCTTCCCGTGTGGTTCTCGCTTCTCGCGTCCCGGTTCCTCTTGTCTTGGGGACCCCGGCTGGACTCCCCACTCACTCTCCTTTTCAGTTGCTGTACTCGTGCAACTGCCACTGCACGATCGTACACTGCCTGCAGATCACGGTAGTGCACCCCTACAATCACCTCGCGTACTGCCAGGTTCAGTCCCATCTCGAACTTTTGAGCTTTCTCCGCATCCGTGGGTACTAGTCTTGGTGCAAATCTCACCAGTTCCTTGAATCGGGTGTAGTATTCTTGCACGGTCTGGCCTCCTTGCTTCAGTGACAGAAACTCTTCGTACATTGCAGCTTTAGTACTCAAGGGATAAAATCTATCCCTGAGTAGCTTCATCATTTCCGCCCAAGAGTAGGGCTCGTCATCTTCAGTTAATTTTGCTTGAATCGCCTGCCACCAGTCGTCCGCTTCGCCTCCCAAGTAGTACAAGGCGACGTGCACTCTCTCTCCTTCCGGACACTCGACCGCGCCTAGCAGCTTGTCAAAAGTCCGGATCCATTCCTCCAGTTTGGCTGGATCCTCCTCACCAGCATAGTGGGGTGGCTGGTAGGGATTCACCATTGCCAGGTAGTTGGGGCGAGCTTGGGGCGGAGGTACTGCCGCAGCTTGGCCCTGATTGACTTGCGCGTTCCCTAGCACAACCAAGACCTCCTCTATCGTTCGAAGACGATCGCCCACATTGTTCGGTGCGGGGGCGTCCTGCGCACCTTGGGGTTGCTCTCCTACAGGTTGAGCGGGTTCGGTGTCATTTGGTGGCACTTCAGTAGTAGTTTGGGGAGCAGGTTGGTTCCTTGATCTACCTCGTGGTGCCATTCTGTTACAACCGATGTAAATTAGATCGTATTATATTGTCTAGGCAAGTGACTATGTATGTGCTTGTGTTTTTACACTCAACGCTTGATTGGACTTTAAAGTAACGCAAGGTTTTGTTTTATTTTGTTTAAATGAATACCTCTTGTATTTTATTCCCTTAAAAGAAGCTTTTAATACAAGTGAGGAGATGTACAAAAATAGCAACATTTTCTTAGCAAAAATAGTATCTACTCTAAATAGAATCCCTAGCGCCTCAAGACGTCCTCCGGTGGGGTAGCGGGATCCTCCTCCGGGTCTTCCTCCTCCGAACTTGGCGGCAGTAGATCGTCAAAGATGGTGTTCAAGTCTTGTCCATGAGCATCGACGTATTCCTTCAGTATTAGGTTTTGCGTAGTGAGGCTTTGGACTTGGCGTTCGAGTTGGTTTATGTGGTGGTGATCCGCCTATCTTAAGTTGCCCATGTGGTGCAGATTTGCCTCCAATTGAGCCATACGATGTTTCATTTGTTCTATGGTTTGTTGGGAGTCAAAGTGAGCGTTCATCATTTTGATCATCAAGTTCATCATATCTTGACTAGCCATCTAGCGCAAGCAAAAGATCTAAGTTAGAATGTATCACGCTTCTAGGTTCTCTAAGTTAAGGCAATGCAGTATGCACATGCAAATGATGATTTCCCCCCAAAAATAGTTCATGCACTATATATATATATTTTTCCCCATGGGTTTTAAAATAAAAATTCATTTCCATGGAAATAATGCCTAAATTTAAAATAATATTTAAAATCCTTGGACCTCTATATTAGATCAAAATAATTATAATTTGTGCTAAAAATAATTTTGGGCTAGGAAAGTTTAAAATAATAATTTTGGGCTTCAATAATATAAATACTAATGGTTTAAAAATAATAATCTAGTAGTTTAAAAATAATAGTTTAAAAATAATAATGGTTTAAAAATAATAGTTTAAAAATATCCGGGCTCTGATACCAACTTGTAACACCCCGATATTTGGTCACCCAGGTCGGGATGTCACCGCCACACCTCCCTAGCAAGACACGGTTTCTCCGAGCTTACTAAAGAGATGCAAGGCTAGGTATTGCAGTATTTAAAACATTTAAAAACCATTCAAGTAGCTCATTCAATATAAATTCAAAATAAATATTATAATGCAGCGGAATAATAGTATCTAAGTATAAGTATTGCAGCGGAAAATGTAAATAGGGCCAACATGGCCAAAACACGGGTTAAACAGGCACGTTCATACTATAGTCTAATGCAAAAATCAAAATATTAAATGTTCCCATAAATCACATGCATGTAGTGCTCATGCTCATTCCACATACTCTGTGAGGAAAAGAAATAAAATGGTTTGGTTAGCTCAACTTGCTGAGTAAGTTAATACAGACATGATCGTGGGGTTTCAAAGCTATTAGTTAATATTTAAATAAAAGCATGATAATAAATCACAAATAATCCAATTTAATTATCTAACCAATTTGCATAATTAATTCAAGGCACTAATAATACCTTTAGCATAATTTAAATAAAAGCCATAATTAATTTAAATAAATAATTTAATAATCTAAAAGGACAATAAATAAATATTTAACTATCCTCATTACTCCCAAGATTTAGTATTTCAAGTATTTCACGATTGCATCGCAATCTCGTCAAGTTTAGCCGGAAGCCGGCGGCCGAAGCCGTATCTGCCATACCCAGTACTACTCCAGAGCCTCGAGAAACCCATGTGGATATTCACGAGAGTGTAGGCCATATATCTCAGGCCGTTTTGGCAACATATCTCAAAATTTCGCGCGGGTCACCATCGTCCATAAAGGCATGAAGTGAATCGTTAGGAGGGCGCCCTGCAGAGCACTCACCCCCTAATTTTAAAGATCAAGTTTGTAAAGGGGATTTCCTACATTTCAGATTTCATGTATTTATTTCAAAGAGTCTTCTACTCATTTAAACCTTAAAGGCTAGTTTCACCGTTTCAACAAGATTTCAAGATTTGACTCGGTCAACCACAGTTTACTTCAAAATTAATTAAAAATCGAGTTTAAATCCAAAAATTCTGAAATTTGACCAATGACACTAAAACACATAGATGAACAACTTTCATGTTTTAAGTTTTTCGATCCGAGATACGGAAGTAAGTGAAAAACGTCAATCTTTAACAGGATAATATTCTGTCCGAAAATTTTAACACCAGATTCAAGATTTCAAGATCTACCATAGCAAACTCACTCCAAATTTGATGAAATTTTACAGAGAGATACCTAAGAGATATATATACAACTTTTATGTTCGGCTAAAGTTCCAAATCGGTCTAGATCTAATGTCAAAAACGTCATCAAGTTCGAACCTAAGTTCCGTCCAGATTTCAAGATTCAAATTCAAAGCAGTTCGGTTTGAGCACGAATTCAGATATCAAATCATAACGAAAAATTATGAAATGTTTACAGTAGCTAGATTAATGTCTTAGGAACGTTTTTTGTGTTTTAAGTTTTCTCGTTTGAACAGGTTTAAAGGTTTGGAAAAATCATACAAAAATGCTGCGCCGTTAAAGATTTCGTTTTGACAGATTTTACGTTCTTGGTTTAAATCGTTAGATCAAGTGTATTTTAAATCCTCCCAAAACCATAGTAAGATTAACTTACAGATTGTTGGGCGTCCGGGATCGTCGATTTGGAGGCGTGGCTTCCAGTCCACCGTTTATCTTCTCCGTTCGTCGGGTTCTTCGTTCTAGATCCGATTCAAGGTGTAGAGAAGAAAAAGAATGAATTTATGATTCATTTTCGAATCGCATATGGAACAAGGATCGGATCGGAACTTACCACGACGTTAGAGATCTCCCGATTTTCGTCCAAAACAGTCCTCGCCTTGGTTTCGTGCCTCCGACGACTCCGGGATTAGGGTTTTCGAACGTATAGAGAGTTGTAGGGTTTTAAAAAGTGTTCGGGGCTGCCAAGAGGTGTTATTTATAGATAGGCACGACCTAGGGACGTCCAAGGTCGGCCTTGGTGAGTCTTGAGCCTAAAGGAGTTCAACCTAAGTCGGAAAATCCGGATTCGGGTGAGTGAATCTCGCAACCGGCGAATCTGTCGAGTGGCGCGGTCGCGGCGCGCCGTTTGTGGAAAGACCGCGCGGCCCACGCTTGGACTTCGGTCCGGGCGGGTCGTGCAATCCGTCGGGCATTTCCTCCTCTCTTTCGGACTTCTATCCCTCTATGTTCTCGGATTCGGATTTCCGGGATATTTTCGGGCTTAGGGTTTAGGAACTAGGAACTAGGAGCCCCTATCTTAATTCTTACTCGGGTCTAGATTTTGGCCTCGAATTCTCGAGTCCATTAGTGTCGGGTATACTTGTACAATTTATTTGATTAATTTTATCTTTGGCTTTACGAGTATTGGAAATTTAATTCCTTCTTACATTAAATTCCATTTCTCATTTCCTTGTCTATGTATTATGTTTATTTATTTATTACTACCTCCGTTCCTTTTTAAACGCACGTTTTGACTCTTGCTACTGTTCATTGAATAGCTTTGACTTGGCTTTTTAATACAATTATATAAGATAACATATAGTCAAGTGGGATCTTGTTGGATTCGTCTAATCGCATAGATTTAGAATATCATTTTTTCATAAATTTTACTTGTATGCAATTTGAGTTATGAAGCATTAAAGATGTGTATTGGATTGCGTGAAATGTGGGTCCGTAGTATTTAAAAAGGAACGGAGGAAGTATATTTATTATTTTGTTTATTGTTTATTTATTTATTTTATTTTATTTACTTATTTTATTTATTTATTTATTTTATGTTGAAAAATTCTCGGGTATTACAAGCTCTTTGGTGCCAATTACTTTAAGGACACTATTAATTTCAGTTGTTTTTATTTCTACTGTTTGTAATTAGATTCGTCGCCTAAAACATACATATATTTGTTTTTTTGATGTTAAACATACATTTATTTGATTTTTTGATGTCAGTCACCTGAAACATACATTTTTTTTTTTCTTTCTTTAATTTGTTGATGGGAAGTTCAATTTGGTTTTAGGATCTGAAGGTGGATCTGCACTCACCGCTTCCAACCTCCTCAATCCGTTAGCAGTGGACAATATATTTGAAGGTAAATCAGTTTTCACGTTCAAATATGCTAATATGAACAGTATGTTGTCTCTTTCTACACAGTGCTCATATTGATTCATTGAAATTCTTATAAAATTAGTTCATTGCTAATCTGTTTGTGTATAATGTTGTATTATTTTGTGCTATCTTTAAAAGTGAGTCTTTTTTTTTTATCAGTTTTGATCATTTTCCTTTTATCAATAGGATAGCCGTGTAGAAGTTCTATCTTGAAGAAAGGGCAGTGCATAAAATTGGAGTTGTAATAGGAAATGAACTATAGTAAAAATAGAAAATTGGAGCTTTTGCTTTTCTTGACTGGATTTGATGATATAAGTGTGTATTTCTTCTTCTGGAATATTTTTTATATTTGATTTGTTTTTATATGATTTGGGTATTTCTTGGTTCTGGGATTCCTGTTTTCATTTTTGTTGCAGAAGCAAGAGCTGAAACAAAGGCTAATGCTTCTGTAATTTATGTTCCCCACCTTTTGCTGCTAAAGCCATTATGGAGGCCATATAAATTATTACAGTAAAATAATTTAGAAATTTGGTTGTTTGCATCATAGAGGGAATACCCCAACATGACATGGTAATGCTTGCTAATCGGAACGCATTGTTCTTCTGTTCAACAATTGCAAATTGAATGATCATTCCAAGTGTTCTTTTCTCAATTTCAGGTTCGTGTAAAGGCTGCTCTTAATAAGCAATAAAAAACTCAGCTGATTGGCCCCTACTGCCCCGGAATTATCAAACCTGGAGAGTGTAAAATTGGTATTATGCCTGGATACATTCACAAACCAGGGCAAATTGGGATTATTTCTCGATCTGGTACTTTGACATATCAAGCGGTGAGATTCGCTTCTTTGTCCGAGCAAATCTTTTTTCTTTTCTTTTCATTTTTATTTTTTATTATTTAATTTTTTATTTTTTATGTGGGATGGTTGGGGGGGGGTTGTGTGTGGAGGGGTGATGTTAAATCTTCTATCATCGTGTTTTTGTTTGTGCCTCTCAAAACTCTTCTCTCAAAACTCTTCTGTTCTACAACCAGGAGGTACCATGACTAATATGCTTACCTTTATATGTTGCCTTAGTATAGTGCAAGATAAGTCAACAGATCCTGAAACACAAATTTCTTCGTGTTACACCTCAAGTAAGAACCTATTTTATATATTAAATAATAACGCCTTAAAGATATTTGTTATTCTTATTCGGTTTAACATTTTCTCCTCTCATTGCAGTCTAAATTTCTCCATCTTGGGCATTACGTAAGCTTCATCTATTTTAAACTTCATGCTCATTCATAAAAGAATGCCTCTTTATTTTGACATGAAGCATGACAGTAGGCTATTTGCTTGATAGAAGAGTAATGGATTTATTTAGTTTTTTAATTCATTTTAAGTGTTGCATTTGCGGATTTATTTAGTTTTTGGATTCATTTAAGGCATGTATTTTGGTTCTTTACTTTGATGGTTTAATTGATTTCATTGTGATGTTTTTGTCCGGTGAAGCTTGATGTTTTAACAAGTGTGGGAATGTTGTTGTTCAATTTCATTTCATGAGCAAATATGTGAAAGTTGGGACTGTCAAGTTGCATACCCCTTTTAAAGTTTGTCTTTCTTATTGTCTATTGCTTTGAGATAAGCTGATATTCCGTAACTATAATACTTCAATACATAGAATATCTGTGTATTTTATTAGCATGTCTGTGTATTTTCTCTTGGTGATATATTGAAGATATAGAACAATTCCCATGGTTAGTAAACTAATTTTTTAATTTAATTGATTTAACCATATAGATCATACTTCAAGACATCCTGTACAGATATTTAATTACAATACAAATGATAATGTTCATCGGCATTTGGAGGTATATTTCGGTCTGGTTTTACCTTCATGGCTTATGTGTTGCATTTATCCAATATCTCAAAACTGATGTTTGTTTCAGGTTGATGCTCATTTTGGCGGAGTAAATGATATTGCATTCTCCCGCTCAAAGAAGTAACTCTCCATGATTACTTATGGAAACGACAACCTTATCAAGATGACACAAGAAAACCATGTCCAAATATGTGGTTTCAAAATATCTTCTTTTGCAAATCTTGTCATTATGGTGCACTCCTAGCAATATACTATTTTGTCTCTATAAACACAAAATAACACATATTTTTGGTAGAATATATTCTGGTACCTTGTGAATGTACCAGAATCCGGTCAATACATGTCAATACAGGAAGTCTTTTCGTCAATTCATTATATAGTTTGTAGTATGTTGTTTGTACAGGATATGGTTTGTGCACTTATTTCTTCTTTCTCCATGGGCAGTTGTAGATACTAAATATAACAACACTTCTTTGAACATAATAAATATCATATAAAACCACATATTCTCACCTAGAATTATTTCTTCTTTCTCCATGGGCAGTTGTAGACACTAAATATGATGGTGGTGATAAAGAAAAGTACAGAAATAAGAATGAGATATATGTCACTATTAGTAAATCCTATGGGAAAAAATTGTTGTACATGGGAACCCACATACATTTACCTATAATTATTCTTTTTCCCTCCATGGGCAATTGTACGTCCTCATTACGCTGTGCATCGCACAGTTTTCCCACTAGTATATATATATATATATATATATAAAGGGGGGGTTTTCAATATTAACTAATCCTAAGAAATAAAATAAAAATCAAGAACTAAGCTAAGAATGCAAAAGACAAATTCCTCAAACTCCAATAATCAAGAAATCTAGCTTAGGTATGAATTTCCATTTGAGACATATGAATCGATCATCAACCATAAACAATGTTCATTTATTTAATGGATAAATTGGTTATAATTGCTCAACACGCGTTCATAATCAACTTCTCCTTACTTTATCGTTAGCTAAGGTACGACCATTAACTAATTCCCTAATTGAAAGAGAACCCTAGGTACGACCATAGGATTTACAAATTCAATAGCATTACACACAAGAAAAGCCCAATTCAATATAACAAAATTCCTACGAGGACATGTTCAATATTGATTCCAATTTCCCATAGAGGGTTCTCCTCTAGTTTACTACTCCAATCGAATTTCAACACAATTACGAATGAAGAAACTCAATATAGCAATGAATTCCTAAACTAACATGTGGCCACAAATATCAACTCAAGAATTCTAACCTTGCAACATAGAGAAATTGGAAATACCCATAACAAATGAACATTCAAATTAAACCAAATCAAAGTTTCACAATTCAATATCCCAAAATTAATTCAATCCCAAACTAGACAAACAATCTACTCACAACTCATTATAATTCCAACAAAACAAAGATTCAACATTTCCCAACAAATTCAGAAATTAGATTGAGATTTCACCGAACCAAAAGATCCCCTCCAGGAACGCTTGTTGTCCAAAGATTGGTCCACAATTTCGCTGCCCGGCTGCTCCGCTGTCCAGAAACGCTGCTGCTACCTGGAAACGTCCCTGGTGCCTCCAAAATGGCTGCTACTGTCGATGGATTAAGGTAGTGGGAGATGGACAAGAATTGAGAGAGATTACTGGAACGTATGAGATGGAAATTTGAGTTTTTCGAATCTGGAAAATCTCGGCATATGAAAATATGTTCATAAGCCGTCCGTTTAGCTGCCTTCAAAATCCGAATTTATAGATCACAGTTTGAGTAGAAGCTTTCTCCATCGTGTTCTCACCACTTCCACCAAGACCGGTCTTTGAAAGATCATGGTTTTCTTTCTTTAAATCTGTCAAATCCCCTTTCTTCCTCTCCAAGATATAAAATATATGATCCCCTTTGCTATTGAGTAAGAAAATATGCTCAGGCTTTTAATTTCACCCCAAGGATCTTTTTATAATTTGAGACACTTTTAGATGGGCTCCACAGCTGCGAACCGGACCTTAGGCGTGGGCACGCCTAACACTTGAAAATTGCTTGTCCAAGCATGAAAATGCACATTCTCTACAAATTCACACATTTCACAAAATTAGTCAAATTCAAATCATTTTTACCACAATCCACAAAATTGTAGAGTTGAAATATGTACAAAATATCCATAAAATATAGCATATATCAATATTCAATGTGCTTGTCATGTGAATTAGAAAAAAAAAATCATTATCTTGCATTGAATTATGTAAAAACAAATTAAAGTTGTTTCATATGTAATTTCATTACCTGCATGCAAAGCAAGGGACCTTGATTGGAAAGATTATATGATTTTGGCTGAGCGTCAAGTATGGATGAGTGCGGTGAGAACCATTAATAATTTTCCCCCACCGAAACCAATGGAATGTCTTACAGAAACTCACTTTTTTTTCTTTTTCTAGTATGTTAAATTTCCTCAAGGTAGACCTGCGTTTTCATTGATAGGGCTTCACTGCAGAGGAATTCTGGAATAGATAATGCAAAATGATAAGTGGAGTCCAGTTTATGTGAAATGGATGTATATGACTTCAATTTTTTGAATTTCCTTTTCTAGTGAGTAAAATGGATTGATACTTCTGTTAGTGAAAGTCTCTTGGAAGAATAAAATATCTTAGAGGAAGATTGCTTTATAGAAGAATCGCATCAAGGAATGCGAGATATCATGCTGAGAAATTGGGGAAAAAGGTTTGTACATTTTTTTTGAGGAAAAAATATTTCATTCATCCAATTGTCCAGCTGTGGTGTTACGAAAGGGTCAGAATGATCAAAATTCGATTACAACAAAACTTCCATAGCCCAATTGCATCTCCCTATACAATGTTGAATTGTTCGAAAAGCATCAGCCGTCCCAAAAGGTTTGTACATTTCAATTTCATTTTATTTTATTTTATTTCATTTATTGAAAATTTAATGATATTTTGATTTCAAAGGCTGAGTAATTTAATGCATTTTATTTTCATTTATTGAAAATATCAGATTGGAGATTAGCTCATTTATGACTAATTGAGCTAATTACTCCATTGATTTATATTTCCTAAAGAGTAATTTCCTTATATTTAGTAACACCTTCTCTTTTTGGCATTTCTGGCTAATTGAGCTAATTAATCCATTGATTTATATTTCCTGAGAGTAATTTCCTTAGTATTTACTAACACCTTCTCTTTTTGGCATTTCTGGCTAATTGAGCTAATTAATCCATTGATTTATATTTCCGAAAGTGTAATTTTCTTTTATTAACACCTAATTTTATGAGCGGATTATAGTTGCGAAATGTAATGTGCAATGAATTAATTAATTGACTTATATTTCTTTCATGTTTGCCGTCATTATTGACTGAAAAATCTCTGACAGTCAGCTGTCTTCCTGTCCCAAAAGTCAGTAGGATTTTTGTTTCCCCATGCTAATGCTAGAAATAAATTTGTGGTCAATCTTGGTTTTGCTAACAAATTTAAATCAATAAAACATATGAAGATTTTTGTTTCCTATAATTTATATATTCCCATATTCCCGCTATGAGAAAAAATAATCTTACTATTAATTTTTAATAGATTTTAATACAAATATTTGATAAGTTTGATGATGTTCCTAGAACGTACAAAAAATTTAAATATTTTTTTTTTCATATCTTTTTCATATTACCCGTGCTATGTCTAAAAATAAATCTGCAGTGAATTTTGGACTGACTTTACAGACTAATTAAAGTCAATTAAGAATTAAATGATCCATGGTTCCTATACTTTGGCCCTGTTTGGCAAACAGCTAATTGGAATTAGCTTATTCTAGGCAATTTGAACTGAATTAGCTTATTTAAAAAGACAAAATAACTTAAAAACAGTGTTCAATCAGCTCTTTTTGAAACCGCTGCAAATAGCAGCATTTTGGATTTTAGCTTATTCTAGGCAAAAAGTTGGTCTCGAAATTGTCAAACAGCTAATTTTAACTAATTATTACTCACAGAATTAGTTAACAGCTATTTCCATATTTCACTATGTCCAAAAACTGAGTAAAGTATACTTGCTGCCATTTTCTGGCTGATTGTACTAACAATTCCCAGTGAATTTGTTGTCCAAAAAATAAGTAAAAAATTTAAAGATTTTTGTTTCCTACCATTGTTATATTTCCTTAGTTCCATTAATATGTACAAAAATAAACTTGTTGTAAAATATATCCAAATTAAAATATTGTAATAACCAATGTATAAACAAAACAATAATTTTGAAATATTGTAAGTAAAATATTTTATTTCTGAAACAATTTAAACCTTCATAGATCTGATCGTTGAATACATATCATCATTTCAATATGGACCTATAAAAATATTTATTCATTTCTCAAAGAAGATAAACTAATTATAAAAGCACTCAAATTTTAACTTCTAAATCACTCTTTTTCGGTCTTTATCCTAAGTGATCTCTTCAGTTTTGTCGTCGTCCAAATTTCTCTTCAATGATTCCAACTCACAATCAACATGTAATATTGCTGGCTTCACTCCATGACCCTCATTGCTTTCAGACTCCTAATGAAGTAGTCTGTAACTATAACAATGCTCTCCTGTTGCTTATTCAAACTTTCAAGTGACTTCTTGTAACAACTCTACCCCAGGCTAGGCCTGCAGACCGTGCACCCCAACCCCTCCCCATGTGTGCGTCCAGGCCTCCCGCCAAGCACCCCATGGTTAACAACCTTACCTTTGGGTGGTTGTTAAAGGGAGGTTGGGGGTTCAAATCCCACCTCCAACAACCCACCATGGGGTGCTTGGCGGGAGGCCTGGACGCACACATGGGGAGGGGTTGGGGTGCACGGTCTGCAGGCCCAGCCCGGTGTAGGGTTGTTACATAAAAGTGCAGCCCACATGGTTAACAACCTTACCTTTGGATGGTTGTTAAAGGGAGGTCTTGGGATCAAATCCCACCTCCAACAACCCACCATGGGGTGCTTGGCTTGATGCTTGGATGCATACATGGGAAGGGGTTGGGGTGCACGGTCTGCAGGCCCAGCCCGGGGTAGAGTTGTTACACTTCTCTTTGGCATGCATGTCCATTTCCATTTCCAAAAGGCCTATTGAATATTCGATCATGGATGAGGAAATTTCATCTTCATCTAAAGATAAAATTGATGTCACTTTATTCAGTTGCCATGGTTCACCTTTGATTTTGATCTTACACTTGAATCTTTTGTTTAAAAAAGCTTCCTCAATCTCGATTGGAACTTGTCCATCCTTAAAAAAAATTATATATATTAAATCTTTAAATTATACAATGCAATAAACAATAATATGCTCCACAATAAAATAAATAATAACATGTAGAATGAAAATATAATATAATATGTCGCTAACCTTAGTTCTTTCTAATTCATTGGGCTGCTTGCTTATTATTTGACTGCATTTTTTGTCCCAAACAATGAACGGGGAACTTTCAGAACTATCAACAAAATTCATTATAAGTTTGTAACGCATGATACCTGTTTCATTTCTACATCTTGGGCAGAAGGGATTTTTATCTTCATTTTCCATTTTACTCAAACAGGTATTGCAAGCCAAGTAGTACCATGAGTTGCTCGAATCTATATTCACAACTAATGCAGTAATCCAAAAATATATTATGTAGGAATCAAACTCAATAGAACATTATTAATAATAATTCTATATAATGAATTGATATGTGATTATTATAAATATGCTATGACCTTTATAGATTCACAAAGATCTCAAATCGTTTGAATCAGGTGTACAATAGCTATCTGCTGAGTACACTATTTCGTTGTTTTCATGGTTTGTCATAAGGCTAAAACAAAAAAAAGAGTTGTCAAAATCACTTTTTTAAATATTTTTGTTCATTGGAAGAAAGCATAACTTTTCATTAAATCTAGGAATATTTATCATACTTCTTTCGAAATTCATTAACAACATCACATTGATAGTTCAATAGTAGATTTGTTGCATGAAACGTGTTGCTCAAGTCCACTTTTCCTGCAAGATGGTATAAATCAAAATTTGAAACGGAGTTAGTATGTATTATTTTTATTGCTAAAAAACATATTGTTAAGATTTTTGTTTACCTTGATACATTGTGGCCCTACAGAATTGAGAGCCTATTTGTTTTGGCTTGTGAAAAAAGGAGAAGTCAGTAGAATAATGAGAAGGAGATAGAAGGAGAATTCAAAAGCAAAAGCAGCTCAAATAATTGTTTGATTAAAGTTGCTTTTCAACGAAAACATGTTTGGATGAATTGTACGTAGAAGGACTTTTGATATATTAAAATTACTAAAATGGGCATAAATATTATAAGGATATTTATAATTAATTTTATTTCCTTTTTAAATAGGGTTATTTTTGTATTTTCATTATTAAATGACTTCTCCTTTTAAAAAAAGTAACCCCTACCTACTTTGAAAAAAGTAGAATTTTAACTTTTGCTCTCCTTTTATTTAAAAAAAAAGTCAAAACAAAAAACTAAAAAAATTCAAAAGGACTTTTGGGAGAAGCAAAAGTCAAAAGGAAAAAAATTAAGGCAAAACAAAGAGGCTCTGAATAATAAGGATGTCATCATCCTTTTTATCACTTTTATCACAAAACATGTCGATAACTTTAATAGCATAATCCTCCCACATAGTGCATGAGAGAGTGTTTCCACTGCATTGATGTGAAAATATTAGTAGTAGTTTTAATGGATCTTTGATATGAAATTGCTTAATGAAATTGAGTTTGTCAACTTACCAATCATCCTCTAGGATAAAATCAATGGCTTTGGCATTTTGGCCATTATGTTTCGAAATTGTTTTTGGGCTTTTGGAACTTGCAAAACTCTCCCCATTACATCTGCATATGTAAGAAATAAATATTAAAAATGGTATCACTACAATTGTCAATACCATGAAGAAGCAAACTTAAATTAGTACACTTACCAAAAGGTATTTCCATCGCAGGATCTCTCATTTCTTGTATTTCTAAAATGTTATGAAGTAGAATGCACAGCATTGAAATTCTGGCCTGTTCTCAGATCTCACTAACATTTTGAATGTGAATTTCCCTTTAAATAATTCATTTGTGACCTTGTACAAATCATAGTTGTTTGTAACTACAAACCTAACCATAGAATATACTTGCCCTTCGTCAATTTTTTCTTGAAATTTGCTGATTAGGTTTTTTGGAATTGAGAACAAAAATTTTGTGCCCTGTATACCGACGGTTAGTTTTAATATATTTTTTCTTGAAAAATCTGTTGCTCACAATATTAGTTTTTTTTCCTCAGGAAAAAAAACTAATATTGTGAGCAACAGATTTTCTGGAAAAAAATACCTCCTCATCTTGAAAAATTGCCTCAATACTTAAGATTTCACTTTTATTGGATTGTGAGTTTATATTGTATTTCCGGATGCACCAACATGTTACACCGACCATTCTACCCGTGGCTTGTAACTCTTTGAATTTTTTCTATGGGACCATTATTTTTGAGCAATCTATAAAATTACATACATGTTTAATCTTGTGCATATATAATGTACTTTGAAAATTATATTTTGTAACTGTTGGTATACTGTCGCTGAGATGGTTGTTTTTTTTTTTTTTTTTTTGTTTGTTTTTCTGTTCGATGGCTGCGCTGGAATGGGATTGGGATTGTGAAATTGGAATGTGCAGCTTTTTCCTTGAGAGTCATACCTTATTTATAAGGGTTAAAATATTATGGAAATATAAACCCAATAATTATGATTGAGTTGTGGGCAGTATTAAAATGAAATATATCATATTGTATTTAATTAAAATGACCTATAATTTTGGCTGAGAATGAGGATTCGTTATGGGCAGTATTAAAAAATAGATCATATTGTGTGTATTTATAATCATAATTTTTGATGAGAATGAGGATGTGTTATGGGTTGTGTTATATACTCTATTATGGACTCTTTGTGGAGGCCCAATATTGTTTAATCTATAAAAGATAATGGGGAACTTAGAGTTCACCCCCCACCAAATTTAAAGTTTTAGTCAACCCCCACCACTCACAAAACTCACACCTAACCCCTCCAAAAGATTAAAACCATAACTATACTTAACAATATAAATAAATTAGTGTAATAATGCAATAGATGTGAAATATCAACTATACCCATAAGTGTAATAAAAGAAAAAAATATTTTACCACACATGTAAAAGGAAACTTTACCATATTTCTCATGTCATGTTACCAGTGTTTTTCCCCCCAAAAAATCCCCAAAATTCAACGCTCCCATTTTAAAAAATTTTGGGTTACCATACTTCATAACCTACTTACCACACTTTCAAAATATTTTACCACACTTGTAAACGGAAACTTTACCATATTCTCCACTCTTCATGTTACCAAGTTTTTTTTCCCCCCAAAAATCCCCAACAATCTAATGTTCTCATTTTTTTAAAAATTTTGGTTACCACACTTCATAACCTAATTACCACACGTTTAAAATATTTTACCACACATGTAAAAGGAAACTTTACCATATTCCTCACTCGTCATGTTACCACATTTTTTCCCACCAAAAGCCCCAAAATTCAGGTGTTCTCATTTTTTAAAAAAAATTGGGTTACCACACTTCATAACCTACTTACCACGCTTGCAAACTATTTTACCACACTTGTAAAAGGAAACTTTACCATATTCCTCACTCTTCATGTTACCAAGTTTTTTCCCCCCAAAAATCTCCAACAATTTAATGTTGTCATTTAGAAAAAAAATTGGGTTACCACACTTCATAACCTAATTACCACACTTTTAAAATTTTACCACACATGTAAATGAAACTTTACCATATTCCTCATTTGTCATATTATCAAGTTCCTCCCCCCCACCACGCCCCCCCCCCCCCCCCCCCCCCCCAAATCCTCAAAATTCAATGTTTTCATTTTAAAAAAATTTGGGTTATCACACTTCATAACCTACTTACCATACTTTCAAAGTATTTTAACACACTTGTAAAAGGAAACTTTACCATATTCCCCACTCTTCATGTTACCAAGGCTTTTCCCCCCAAAAATCCCCAATAATTTAATGTTCTCATTTAAAAAAAATTTGGGTTACCACACTTTATAACCTAATTACCATACTTTTAAAATATTTTACCACACATGTAAAAGAAACTTTACCATATTCCTCACTCGTCATGTTACCACGTTTTCCCCCCAAAATCCCCAAAATTCAATGTTCTCATTTTTTTTTTTAAAAAAAAATGGGTTAAACAATTGGTACTCCTTGTGGATTGTGGTAACCAATTGTGGTATTTGTGAATGTATGAGTTGATAATCTTCCAATTCATGTGTAAATATGGTAATATGACGGTGGTAACAATTACTATACAAATGTAGTAACATGTGGTGGGTTTATGGTACAAATTTATGGTGTATATGGTAATGCCAATAAAAGCAGCGTGGTAACATAATGATATAATCGTATTCGTAAGTTCTGGGTGCACAATCAATACATGTAATTGTGTATACTCATATTTTCCAAGGAATATGTCGAATCGGCGATGCCATACATTGTATTTAGTGGATACTCATGTCTACATATAACAGAACGGTAACCATAACATAAACATAGTAATATACTATATCACTGAAAATTATAAGAGAAATACATGGGTGGCATCGAATCATATCTACCATGTGGCGTATGATCGTTTAATGTCATACAATGCAATTAACAATTGAGTTTCTGTATTAACGAATGTATGCAACCCAATGAATTACCACTCAAAGATATTCAATTGACAAAAATGATGCAATATGATGTAATGACGGAGTATATCGTGTTTCTCAATTCTATTAACATGCACCGATGAGAAATATTGTAATGATTGAGTCTCCAACCTTGGCGCCACTAGAAAAAGGTAATAGGATGCCCGTTGTACGCATAATCACGATAAAATGGTGCGTGGTAATCCAATCAATGTGATTGTGGTAATGCAATTACAAGAGGTGTGGTAAACAAATACGTAATACGTGGTAATATAATAATATGATTTGTGGTCACGGATGTTGGGGCGGTCAACTAGGGTTTGAGACCGTCCAAACAACATGGTAAATGTTCATATATATATACGTGGTAAAATATTTTGAAAGTATGGTAATTAAGTTATGAAGTGTGGTAACTCAATTTTTTTTTTTAAATGAGAGCATTGAATTTTGGGGACTTTTTGGGGGAAAAAATATTTTGAAAGTGTCGTAAGTAGGTTATGAAGTTTGGTAACCAATTTTTTTTTTTTTTAAAAAAATAAGAACATTGAATTTTAGGGATTTTGGGGGAAGAAAACGTGGTAGCATGACGAGTGAGGAATATAGTAAAATTTTATTTAGGAACGTGGTAACCTCGCGAGTAAGATTGTGGTAACCTTCAATAGTATAGTATGGTAAAATCACATTTACGAACGTGGCCACTAAGAGAGGCAGATTGTGGTAAAATTCCATTGAAAAGTATGGTAACCAATATTTTTTGGATTGAAACAATATTAAAATATTAAATTATGGGGATTGGAATTAAAAAAAAAAATATGGTAACCGACCAAGTACAAACATGGTAACCTTCAATAGTATTGTGGGTAAAATCACTTTTAGGAACGTGATAACAAAGAGGCGGATTGTGGTAAAATTCCATTGAGAAGTGTGGTAACCAATATTTTTTGGATTGAAATAACATTATAATAATAAATTATGGTAATTGAAATAAATTAACATTTTATGTGGATTGAGTAATTCAAATGTGGTAAACAACTTACTTTAAGTTTGATATACAATAATTTAAAGAAATGGTAACCAATTATTTCATATTATAGTAGTCAAGTAATGATGATCGTGGTAACTGAAAACTTCAAAGTGTGGTAACCAATGGGACAGTCATGGGACGGTCCTGGTGAACCTTCCAAATATTTTTTCCATTTCAGAGAGTTTCGGACGGTCACGGGACGGTCGTAGGACGGTCCTGGGTGACCGTCCCAATATTTGTCCATTTCAAAGAGTTCCGGACGGTCGTGGGACGGTCCTTCCCAATGATTTTGTCCATTTCAAAGAGTTTCGGATGGTTGTTTAACAAGCACAAATGCACATCTAACATGAAAATTTCATTTGAAAATATCAATTATTATGAAATCACATAATATCAAATTCACACAACGATTACGGTTCACAAATATATAATCCAATATATTATACCACCAATAATCTGTAACACAAAAAAATACTAATTCAAATGGCAACCAATTGCAACAACCCAAACCCAATAATTCAAATCTGTCATCACTAAACATTTCATTCTACATCAAATAATTCGGTTTTACAATGTTTGGGATCTATCACTTAACAACAAGCTTATCCTTGCTCAGTTTCGTAAAATGCCCAAATCGAGTGGCTTCAATTGCTTCTCTGTGCCCATCCGACCACCTTATATCCACATCGTCCACAAAATCTCTAAGGCATTTAGCCGAGCACCGGAGAGCCCGAAATTCATATCCTTCCTCACCTTATAAACACCATCATTATTCCATACACGCCATTTCATCGAACACTTTGCTTGCACAATTATATTACTAACATTCATCAAAGAATCAAAATTTTGGCAAACATTTACAATCCAACCAATCTATGCAACAAAAAGACAAAAATTATTCAACAATTAAGAATATCCAACAATAACACAAAAATTCCAAAAATTCCAACACCACCCGTCGGTTACCACCCCCTTCTCCACAAATCCAAAAATTTCACTCATTTCGTTTTAAAAGAGCGTGCAATATACCAATAGCTTCCCAATAACATGAATTTAAGTTTAAATCAACCAAAACAAAAAAATCCCCAATTTATATGCCAAATCCATCGCCCTTCACTCACTTCAAACTTTAAGAAAATCCCAACTCAAATCAACAAGAACACAATCAAAGCTACCTTTTCAATGTAATCAACAAAAGTACATTAATCCCGGGCAATGCCAAGGATCTACACATCCAAAACCAACCTACAAGTCTTGTAACTCAAAATTATGGTAAAAAATAAAAATAAAAAACCAATCCATTGGCCAATTCATTTATTTTAACATCGTCATATCTTCCATCGAAAAACTTTCTAGCTATCAAGGGCTCGTGAACTAACCTCTTCTCTACATATTGCCCTACATGCCGAACCCCAAGCACACTTGAGAACTCGTACCCTTGAAACTCAATTTTAATGTCTTCGCCTATGTTGAATGTCTTTGTTGCCGGATCGAATACTTTTATAAGTGCGTCAATTCGTGGGAGAAATGCACTCTCGTTGCTCATTTTTGTAAAGTGTCCAAAGCCGGTGGCTTGAATTCCTTCTTTTTGCTCCACCGTCCCCCTTTTCTCTATCTCATCCACCACATCTCTAAGGTACTTTGAAGAACACCTAGGAGCTTGAAATTTCTTTTCCTTACCCACCCCTATACATTAAACAACAAAATCAACATCAATATCATAAACTTTGTTAACATAAACAAATATCAACATCAACTTTGATGCAACATACACATTCAATTGACAAATCAACGAAGCCACATTCACATCGGGCAATGCCAATCATTTACAATATAATACATATCCATTTGGGCATTTAATCGAACACATTTGTTGCACAATCAAATAACCAATATTTCATCAATAATTATTCCTATACATTCACCCATTCCAACATACACAACAAGAACCGCATTATCAAACATGCCAACACAAATCAAAACAACACAATTAACTATCAAATTCACCAACCACTACAAAATCAAACAATTACTCCCATAAATTAACCAATTTCAACATACAAATCATTCCCCACATTATCAAACCTATCAACACAAATTAAACCCACACAATTTCCCTATCAAATTCACAAACCCACACATTGCACAACAACATATTGCAAAACAACAAAAAACAAAAAAGAACTGAGAGAGACCGACTTTCGGTGGGTTCCTCCTCCACTTTGGTCCTCTTCTTCGGTCTCTTCCTCTCCGGTGGAACCTTCTCATTCTCCAACAATTTGGAATCATTCGAGTGGGTTTCCATTGTTCTCTTCTTCTCTTCGTGCTTGGTAAGTCTCGTTCAATCTTCATTTATTCTCTTCTTCTTCTTCTTCTTCTTCTTCTCCTCCTCCTCCTCCTTCGGTCTCTTCTCTTTTTTTCGTTGGGTAAGTCTCGGTCTTTAAGTGGAAAGTGTTGTAGTGTGGTAAGAGGATAGTATTTTTTTTGGTAATACTAATTTTTGGTGCCCTAGTATGGTAAGGAATGGGGTTTGAATGATAATATATTGAGTCTTGGTGTGGTAATAAGTGTATTCTTGTTTATATTTAATGATAAGTTAATTGTAGAAGCATTAAGTAATGAGAAATTTAGGGGGGTGTTTTCTTGGTCAAAACTGGTAGAGGGGGGTTTACTTTAAGTTTTTTGGGGGAGGTATTTTTAAAATGTAAAGATAATGTAGGGGGGGGGGTGGACTCTAATTTTCTGAAAGATAATATGATGTTACTGTTCATAACATCAAGATTTATATATTATAGATTTTTATATTATTTTATTCAAATATTTTCTTTAAATAAAATATGTTAAATCATAAATAAACACAAATAATAGATATAATATAAGTTTTTAAAGCCTAATTATATTTCAAACCTAATAATTCAACTTATATGGGTGTTGAACTTATATGAGTTTATAAAATGAGAATATAATTTTTTTTTTTTGGATTACATGAGCTTAACAACGAACATTGCCAAAAATAATTACTTCGAGCATAGCCGGGAAGTTTGATCTGCGGGCCTTTTCTGGATCGAGTTTTTTTATTCTTTCATTCATTTTTCTTCCTATTTTTCTTATTTTTCTTATTGTTTTAGCCGCCTTCGGGCACTATTTACCAAAAAAAACATTACCACAAATCTTTACGTATAATTTACACTAAAATACTTCTTATATCCTTTTAGAGTAGAGATTGTTTATAAAAAATTTGATTAAAATTTTTTTATAATTGATTAAAATCTATAAATTTAATTATTTCATATATATTTTTTATAAACAATTTGTACTCTAAAATGATATAAGAAGTATTTTAGTGTAAATTATACGTAAAGATTTGTGGTAATGTTTTTTTGGTAAACAGTGCCCGAAGGCAGCTAAAACAATAAGAAAAATAAGAAAAAATAGGAAGAAAAATGAATGAAAGAATAAAAAAACTCGATCCAGAAAAGGCCTGCAGATCAAACTTCCCGGCTTGCTCGAAGTAATTATTTTTGGCAATGTTCGTTGTTAAGCTCATGTAATAAAAAAAAGAAAATTATATTCTCATTTTATAAACTCATATAAGTTCAACACCCATGCGCAGCGGGTGAAAAAATCTAATTTTTTATAATTGATTAAAATTTATAAATTTAATTATTTCATATATATTTTAATGAAATCTTTATATTAGAAATATATTATCATTAATTAATAATGTTTGAAATCTATGATGTTAATTGTTAAATTCCTTATATTTATATAAAATTATATTTTAATTAGTTACACATTTTAAAACAGTATAAATTTATTTAATAATATTATAATGTGTCAATTTTTATTAAATATTATAATATATACAATCAAATGATTTATATTATATAATTTTATATTTCTTAATATTTGAAATGATAAGTATATTTACTATAATTAAAAAACACATACTTACATTTTCCTTTATATTTTTTAGTTTATCAAAATTGTATTTGTGCGATTAAATTTTGAAAATTAAGCCTTGTACAGATATGAGAATTAAAATTTTATTAAATTTTTATAGTTCACTAAATTTTTTTAATTTGATTATTCAATATATATTTTTAATGAAGTATTTTATAATTAAAATACGGTTATTATATTCCTTATGTTGATATAGGATTATACTTGTAGACATAACTTTAACCTAAATTAAATTTGTTTAATAATATTATAATAATATTTATTAAAATATATACAAAAAAATAATTTATATTATATAGTTTTAATCAATTTATATGTTTTAAGTGTCATAAAATTTTTTTTATATCTTTTTAAAATATATATGAAGACTTTCTCAAGATTTGATTATATTAATAGTTAATTTATTTTCTAAATATAGATATTGATGACGTGGAAGATGAGTTGGAATTAGTCAGCGATTAATCAACGATGATGTGGATTAATTGTAGCCATTGATTATAAAATGGTGCTATAATTACTGATAAAACCCTAGAGAGTAAAAAGAATATATTATATTTAATAAGGACAATACAGTCTGCACAGGCCAAAAAATATTCAGGATTTATTATATAGATTTATAAGTAAATATTATTATTATATTTAATAATAATTTGTTTGAAAATTTTGAGAAGATTTGTACCTAATTGTTTAAAAAAAGACATATTTTGATATTTAGTTTCCAAGATTCTTTTCTTGAATATTATTTTTAGGAGTCGAAGTCGGAAAATAGTGATGAGCTCATGCCACACAAATTACAAGGGATAAAGAGGGATAAGTGACCGGGTGGGGATCGAACAAAGAACCCTAGGGTTGGGAGGCATAGAGTGGCCATGTCCTCATCCCAATTCTTTAATATTTTGTTTCCAATTCTTTTATTGAATATTTAGTTCCAAAATAGGGATATATTTATACGAAAAGATTTAATTGCCAATATAAATAAAAATTCTTTGATTAACAAACTTTAAGAATATCCATATCCATTTGTTTAAAAAAATAAAATATTCATAAATTAATAAATGATAAAAGCATGTTAAAATGGAATATATAGAAGGGTTTATTTAAAAATATACATATGTAATACGGAGTATTTAGTTTCCAACTTTTTTTTTTCTTTAATATTTCGTTCCCATTTTTTTTTATAAGGAAAGATTATATTTATATTTAATATCAATTTGTTTGAAAATTTTAAAAAGATCCATATCTAATTGTTTGAAAAAATACATAGTCTAATATTTAGTTTCCAAAATTCTTTTCTTTGATATTTTGTTTCCAATTTTTCTCTCTAATAGTATTTAGTTTCCAAAATACAGTTAAATATATACGGAAAGATTTACTTGCCAATATAAATAAAAATACTTTGATAAACAAATGTTATGAAGATCCATATCTAATCTAATCTAATTGTTTAAAAAAAATACTATATATTTGTAAATTAATAAATTATACAAGAATATTAAAACGGAATATATATATATATATATATATATATAAGGATTTATTGGGCAGTTTTAGATTACAGTAATGATGATTCAAACAATTATATAAAAAAGGGAGTAATATAAACTAAATTATCTATCGTGTTCAACCATTCTTACGAAGTACTCCCTCCGTTTAGAAAAGATAGCTACATTGGTAAAATTGACACTATTCACCTAAGCTTCGTTTGGTAAATAAATAGAGTTTAGAGTTTAGAGTTTGGTTTCAGAGATTAGAGTTTGGCTTCAGAGATTAGAGTTCCCAAAACCACGATTTATGGAGAAAATCAGCGATTCCAAATCTTGTATTTCCGGTAAAACAAACAGATATGAATATCTTAGAGTTGAGAATGAGCTTTTAGCGTTTGAACCGCTTATTCCAAACGGGGCCCTAAACACTTTGATTTGAAGTTTTATCATAGATATACAAGTTAAAATATAGCCAAGTGAGATCTTGTTAGATTCGTGTCATCTTGTAGTTTTTAAATACCGAAGTTTTAGAATTTTTACTTCTACCAAATTTGAGTTATTAATGGTTTAAATTGTGCATTGGACTTAGGGGTGGGAATAGGCCAGGCTACCCGACAGGGGCCTATGGCCTAGCCTACCGAAGGCCAGACCATGCCAGGCTTTTTTTATAAACAGGCTAGGCTTAGGCTAATTTAAAAGTCTATTTAGCTAAATAGGCCTAGGCCAGGCTTAATTAAAAGCCTTTTAGGCCTATCAGGCCGGCCTATTTATCATATTTTTAATCTATTTATGTTTATTACATGGGAATAGTCGTATTATTAGTATTATATATTATGTAAAAGTAATTATTAATTTGATCTTATATAGATTTTTTAAATTATTTATGAGTTTTTTCTCGTATATAAATTGTTTTGGATGAAAACTTGTCCATGTGAACAAATTATGTCTTCCAACCTTATGATTACATCCGGATATATATAAACAAATTTAAACTTATTTTTCTAAAATAGGCTTAATCAGGCTTTTAAAAGGCCTTGATGCTGGCCTTTTTAGATAAATAGGCCAGGCTTAGGCCTATTTTTTTTTTTTTTTTTGAGACCTATCAAAGGTAATAGGCCAGACTCGGGCCTATGAAAATCGTAGGCCCAGGCCGTACAAGCCTAGGCCTAGCCCCGGCCTAGCCTATTTCCACCCCTAAGACTGCGTGCTGGTTGGTCAGTAGCTATATTTAAAAAGCGGATGAATATTAAATATAGTAGAAGTAGACTCCATAATTTCCAGAAACAAATCGAATATGGCTGCCGCCAAGCTCCCCATTGAAGGGAAGCGGAACATCCTTATAACCAGCGCCTTGCCTTATGTCAACAACGTTCCCCATCTCGGAAACATCATCGGATGTAATTTGATTGTTTTCCACTAATTAATTAATTTCACTACTTGCATGTTAGTTTGTGTGGATTCATAATCATATGGGTTTGCTGCTGCTTATGTTGGAATATACTATAGGTGTGCTGAGTGCTGATGTGTTTGCTCGGTATTGCCGGATTAGAGGGTATAATACACTATATATTTGTGGTACCGACGAATATGGGACTGCCACCGAAACAAAGGCCATGGAGGAGGGATGCTCTCCCAAGGACATCTGTGACAAGTACTACTTTTCTTCCTTTTCACTGGATGCTTTATTCATTCTTTTATTATATATCTGGTTTGGATTATGCACCCATTTGCCCCTGTGTGGTAGGAAGTTTGACTTGCCATATTGCTTTGTGTCCTGCACTGTTCTATGAATTCAGCAATGGCTCATTTGATGAACGACGTCTTTTAACATATGAGTTAGTTTAACTGAAGTATGGAATTTTTCCGAACCTCTGATTAATGTGTATGGCTTTGGTCGTCTTCTTTTTTTTTTTTCCTTTCATAGATACCATGCTATTCACAAAGAAGTATATGAATGGTTTAATATAAGCTTCGATGAGTTTGGGCGCACTTCAAGTCCACAACAGACTGAAGTTTGCCAAGCAATTTTCAAGAAATTGTTGGATAATAATTGGCTTTCAGAAAACATAATGCAACAGGTACATTATTAATTAATGGTCAAAATTTTTTTCTTTTACTTTCCAGTATATGGTTACTATATACTACTATGTAGTCTTGGTGCTGTATATGCTCCAGCATTGCTGAACTGATTTTTCGTTTGTCTGTGATTTTAGAAAATGGGAAGAATATCAAGTTAACATTGTAGTAATCATACAATTCATTTTTGCAGCTCTACTGTGATACTTGTAAAAGATTCTTAGCCGATCGGCTTGTGGAGGGCAGTTGTCCAACACCAGGTTGTAATTATGATTCTGCGCGTGGAGATCAGTGTGAAAAGTGTGGGAAACTTCTAAATCCCACAGAACTCCTGGAACCAAAATGCAAGGTGTGTACTAGCTAGCAATAAAGCTAAATCAAATTCACACTTTTTAATATTTGCTAGATTGGCTGCCAATTTTGTAGTAATAAATTCTGTTAACTTTTGGTACAAGTAGGCAACAAATGAAGAGACCTTTTGAATTGAATTTTAATAATTCTTATTATCCGGGCCACTGGCTGCTTGATGATAGGTTTGTCGTAATACTCCACGCATCCGTGATACGAATCATCTATTTCTTGAGCTTCCTTTACTCAAGGACAAATTAGAAGAATACATCCGTACCACGTGTGTGGCTGGGGGTTGGAGCCAGAATGCGATCCAAGCGACACAGGCTTGGCTGAGGGAAGGTCTGAAACAACGTTGTATCACTCGAGATTTAAAATGGGGAGTTCCTGTTCCACTTGAGAATTTCAAGGACAAGGTATTGAATATTACTAATATTATTGTTGATAGTAAAGTAATTAGTATCACACTTTTTTATTTTCTTGTCTAATATATATGGTCCATCAGTGCTGCTTTAATATATACTATAACATGATGATTGATTTCTTTTTGTTGTGGCGTTGTTGTGCAGGTTTTCTATGTATGGTTTGATGCACCTATTGGATATATCTCAATCACTGCATGCCACACACCAGAATGGGAAAAGTGGTGGAAGAATCCTGATGAGGTGGAGCTGTACCAGTTTATGGGCAAGGATAATGTCCCCTTTCATACAGTAAGTAGTCTTCATTCATTATTGAATTCATCAAGGATGGATGGATTGATCTCAACAACACCACTACTCTGACCTGATCTGTTTTCCATTACTACTTAATAATAACTGGCATGGCATGTATGTGATTTACTAATTTTCAGGTGATGTTCCCCTCCACTCTTCTTGGAACAGGTGAAAACTGGACGTTGATGAAAACCATCAGTGTTACAGAATACCTCAACTATGAAGCAGGTTAGGTTAGGTTAGGTTTTCAACAGTGGACTGGACTGGAGATATACTAGTATGAAATTAGTGGATGCATGCATGCATGTGTTGAAACCCACATCCTTTTTGTTTCATATATAGATAGATAGATTTTATCTTAATGATTAATTCACTCCACTAATATAATGAAATTATTCACTTGTAATAACTCAGGAAAATTCTCGAAGAGTAAGGGCATTGGAGTGTTCGGAAATGATGTGAAAGACACAAGTATTCCTGTAGAAGTGTGGAGATACTATTTGCTAATAAACAGGCCAGAGGTGAGTAGGCACTTACTTGTTCATTCATGTTTCAATGCCCTATATAGCTCCCTCCCTTGTAATCATGACATGAGATCACCACCAGCCCCACATATACATATTTATAAGTATTAACCTATATGTGGTCATTTCTCGGACATATATAGATGATTAGCAGCTTCCTTAATTACATATGGGATGGGATGTTTAATAAGGGAGTATTATTAGTATCATGTATGCTATCCCTGCATGCAGGTATCAGACACCTTGTTCAAATGGACTGATTTGCAAGCAAAGTTGAATAGCGAGCTTTCGGATAATCTTGGAAATTTCATCAATCGAGTCTTGTGTTTCATTGCCAGAGATACAGGTGTGTGCTTGCTTGGTTCTTTATTTTTTCATTGACATAACTGTTGCCTCTGGACAATGGAATGGATGCATGTATGTGATCTTCCAAAAAAGTTAGCATAAATATGAGTGAGATCATGAAGAAGCTCTCGCAAACTGACCACTCCAAGAGCAGACTGCAGAGCACCCATCCATGGAATAGATTAGACCCTTAAATTATTACT
This sequence comes from Hygrophila difformis, assembly GCA_030278955.1. Taxonomy (NCBI): domain Eukaryota; kingdom Viridiplantae; phylum Streptophyta; class Magnoliopsida; order Lamiales; family Acanthaceae; genus Hygrophila; species Hygrophila difformis. The sequence goes on along the minus strand of JAOANR010000006.1, from coordinate 30,099,754 downwards.
ACTACTTTACTAAGTATCACTTAGTTAGTTAGTTATTATAATATGTGGAGCTAGGAGACCAAGTTGTGGGGCCTATCATGCATGGTTGATACTGTCAGAGTATAGCTGTAATACTATATAATTGCCTCTTGAAATTTCTGCAATATATAGACTTCTTCAGCACCAGTAGCGCAATGAAGACCGACCCCATTTGAGAAATTAAGCTATCAACAAATCAATTATTAGGTGATTAGGTCTCTTAATTGATTGAGACTGTCTCTCTCTACGTGTAAAATGGAATCCGTCATGAAGTGATTATTTAATTTGCCTTCCATTTATTAATCATTAGTACTACGTCCCAGTGAAAAGTAAATTCAAATATACACACTTCTATGATATATTAGACCTTTGCCCAATGGTCTTGCTTGTGTGGATGACCCATGAGTTGTTCCGCTGAAGCTCTGTACTTGAATCACTGGGTTTTCTCATAAAAATTCAGAATATTTTTTCACCGCGCATTTATTCTTCATATTGTAAAGTATTCATTGCTTAACAGCAAGGTTCCTGTGAGATGACATGGATTTTTGTTTTAAAAAGTAGGAATTGGTTATTTGATGAGAAATATTTATTTATTTCTTTTCTTTTTTGTTTTTGATGCCTACTCTAGACGAGCCCCCTTTTTGTTTCTTCTTCTTCTTCTTCTTGTTCTTGACAATATTAATTAAAGTAGATGCATAAATATTTGGACCAGGATCCTCATTCTCTGTACTTTATGCATATGCGCTTACCTTTGTCCTTGTGGGGAGACCCTTCTTATCAACTTCACTTTGAATTAAATCCTCAATATATATTATATATATTCCCCATTTCTTGGGATTCAGGTTATGGCTCGCGTATTCCTGATTCTCAGGGTGCAGAATCTCATCACTCGACAAAAGCCTTGGGGGAAAAAGTTGGTGACTATGAGCCCGTTTGGAATGGCTTATGGGAATGTGCTTTTGGCTTTTGCTTCTGCCAAAAGCACTTCTAGTAGAAATTAGGTGTTTGTTTTGGCTTTTAAGAAAAAGCAAAAGCACTTCGAAAAACCAAAAAAGTGCTTCTGGGAGAAGCAGTCCAGGGGGTGCTTCTCCCAAAAGCAGAAGCCAAAAGCACCTCGTAAATTGTGCAAGGACTTAAATACCCCCACTACTTAACATAAATTACACTATAAATATATCTTATTATCATATTAAATAGCATGTCCTTTTTAGTAATTACTACATTCCAAAAGCACTTTTCATTTTTATTCATCCAAACATATTTTTAGAAAAAGCCGCTTTTCAAATATTCCATCCAAACACAAAAGTTACATGCTTTTGCTTTTGACTTCTGCTTCTGCTTCTACTTTTGGCTTCTGCTTTTTTCAAAAGTCAATCCAAACGAGCCATTTTTGTTATTAGGACAAAACTATACTTCCTCAAATGATGAACAGTACACTCATACTATTACTGTAAACAAACAATTATTTTGATAAAGGTGAAACTGAAGCAAGGGTTAAAGATTGCGATGGCAATATCTGGTGCAGGAAATGGATATTTAACAGTATGTAATAAGCTTTAATTCCCTTGTATATTTGGGTGTCCATATGCTGCTGCTGCGGCTGCTCTAGGGTGGTCTTTGTGATGTCATTATCTTCTTCATATCTACTTTTGGTCATCAGGAAGCCCAATTCTGGAAACTTTACAAGGAGGATCGGCCAACTTGTTCTGTTGTCATGAGAACAGCAGCCGGGCTAGTCTATCTTCTGGCATGTCTCTTAGAGCCTTTTATGCCATCTTTCTCCCTTCAGGTAAATGAACAACAATCGCTAGTATTAGTATTAGTACTTCAACAATACAGCATGCAGGGCATCATCCTGTTTAATTTGTCCAAATATAGTAGGAGTATTTCAGTATTTCTTATCTTGTGTGCCATTGACATGTAGGTTCTCAAGCAGCTCAACTTGCCTGAAACACACAGTATTTCTCTTAGCGATGAAAAAGGTGATATTGAAAGAGCTAAAAGGCCTTGGGAGTTCCTACCCGTGGGTCATGAAATTGGGAAGCCTGCTCTATTATTCAAAGTGCTGGTATCTTTTCGTGTCATTTTGCAAATTTATTGAAGCAAAAAAAATCTATATTATATTAATGCTGTTCTTGACAGTGTCCTCTTACTCGTTCTGTTAATAATTACTGTATTATAGAAGGATGATGTAACGTCCTTGAGTGGGAAATATGCTGGAAGTCAAGCTGATAGGGATTGTTAGTGCTGAAGCTGAAGCTAAGAAACTTGCTGGACAAAATGGAGGAAACCAAAATTTCAGGTTCTGCTTTTTTTTGTCCACCTCTCCATTATTTTTATCTTTTTTATGCTTTTATACAGCACTTTTGTTGTTGTATGTCATACTAGTATGTTGCAGTCATCTCTCATGAAATTATGAGTGTACTAGGAGCATTTAATTCATACTATTATAGATATTCTTAATTGGACATTCTGCATAATTGTTTAAACTATCTACTTTCTTTTCATTTTTTTGGTATCTCTATGACCCCTTTGATCTTATATTGAATTCTCCATTATTTACTGATGTGTGATATTTATTTTTTTCTTACAGACTCTGACGAGCATATGTGAGCACAATATTCACTGGGACTTTGGGATATGTTTTTAAAGAATTTATTGTATTTAGCTTCCGCAAAATTTTAACTTATGGCACTTAGAAAATTATTTTGGCCATGTTGGCCATATTTTAAATTACTGCATTTATGTTTCTTTTAAAGTATTATAAAATGGATTCTTAAGTTTGGTACGAGTGAAGCCTTGACATTTTCCAATTAAGTTAGACAAGGGCGAGCTTAATTGGAAAATATTGTGGTAGCATCATGACCATTTGGAGTTTTGAACTGGGATCTTATTGAAATATGAATGTGGAAGGTTTCATAACGTGTAAATAAAGTTTGGGAAGCAAGGGTTTGAAGAGTAGGTTATGTTATTTAAGACTAGTTCAGTAGTGAGGTCAAAACAGGCCGGGCTCGTTGGGCCGTCCCGCCGCGCAGTCCAAATAATATGGGTTGGACCTTGATTTTGAAGGCCAGTTTAAAAACGGGCCCAAACGAGTTTTTGGGGGTAGACTGGCCCACGGGCTTCATTAATTTTATTTTTTTAAAAAAATTTTGGCCCAAATGAAAGCCCTAGCCAGTAGCTACAGACAGACTAAATGCAATTCTGGTTCTTTTGTCATTTGTTCAATCGCCGCAACAGTTAGTCACTCACAGTCACGCCGGCCGGCCGCCACCACGCCGCCCTCACCACCCGTTGTTGTCTGTCGCCCTCGCTCACTACCACTCGTTGTTGTCACCCTCTTCACCATCACGGTTGATGCCCTCGTCATCTCATTGTAAGTTTCCATTCATTTGAAAGTAATAACAACGGCTGTATTGATTTTATTTATTTATTTATTTATTTATTTTCCAGTTTAGGATTCTTGATATTATTTGATATAGTACATGCCTGTTGGTGATTGTATTCGTTTCATATTTGACTTGTTACGAATCATTTTTGTCAACTCTGGCCAAGCCTTTTAAATATTCCGGATTAGGGTGTTGAATAATAAACTCACCCGACAACGCATGCTCCCGCCGTCGTCAAAAAGAGCTGCCACAGCCGTCGTCAAAGTAGCCGCTAAGTTTGATTGCAATTAGATTGCGGATCCGTAGTTTGTCAACAATGTTGTTTTTATATTATCACGCGTGTAATTTTTCCGGCTATAAATAGCCTTGTAATGTTAGCGAAAAAAATGCAGAACGAGATTTAGAACAATAACATCTAAACTCTCTTCTCCCCAATTCAAAATTCCAACAAAATTGGTATCAGAGCCTGAGATCTAAACTCAGCGCAAAACAACTTGAGTATAAACACTCAAACTTAAAAGAATTTAAATCTAATCACCTGGGGTGTCTCTTCCAAGCTGCTGCCAGTAGCCTCAAGCTCTGCCTGCTCTTCCCCGTGAGCACCCCCAGCACTGCCAAAGTGCCGCCTAGCCCAAGGCTGTTGTTCCAGCATCCACCGCCCACCGTTCATCTTCTCCGGTGGTCTCTCTGTCGCAATCCATTAACGACGCTAACCTTCGACCAGATCTGCGCGTCAACCTACGATAGCCAAAGCTGCACCTTCGACCGGCCACCATCTCATGTCACCACCAAGCTGCCTCTAACGCTGCCCGCTGCCACCGCCAAGCTATCATCTTCGTGCGCCATCTTCCTGCTCGCCGTCGCACCGTTACTCGGTGCAGCAAGTCCATCGCACCTCTCCCGTCTGCGCAAGCTGCAAGGTCCCTCCAATTGGAGCACTCTTTGGTGTCGTCCTCCAGGAAGTACTCTACCATTTTTGTTGGGTTGCTGCTTTGAGAAATTAATTTTGGGAAGGCTCGGCTGCTGCTATAGTTGTTGGAAATTAAAGTTTGATGGGGTAGGAATTAAAGTGAAGTAAAAGTGGTAGTTGGGATATTAAAAAAAAAAGGAAAAAAGAGGGCGGAAATTAAGAGAAAAAAAAGGTGGTATTTGAAGATATTAGAAAAGGAGTGTGCGGTGATATATTAAAAAAAACAAAAAAAATAAAAAAAAAAACAAAAAAAGGAAAGAAAAAAGAAAAAAAATGAGCTGTTTCAAATTGTAGCTGAAGGACGAAGCTGTGCAAATCATTGCAAAAAGGAGATATTATTCTCAATGGCGTCAACTAGTTCTCTTCAGTCACAGGTGCCCAAATTAACAAAAGAAAATTACAGGATGTGGAGTATCCAAATGGAAGCCTTGCTCGGATCCCTTGATGTATGGGATATGGTGGAAGCAGATTTTGCAGAGTTGACATCAACAATAGAAGATGACGATCAATTGTAGGAGATAAAGAAAAAGGAGAAAAAAGCCTTGTTCACAATATATCAAGGCGTAGATGAAGCCACATTTGAGTTGATTTCTACCGCAAAAACATCGAAGGACGCTTGGGAAATTTTAAAGAAAGCCCACGACGGAGTAGATAAAGTGAAGAAGATCCGGCTCCAATCTCTGAGAGCCCAATTTGAAGCTCTACAACAAAGCAGATCAGAAGCCATCTCAGATTACTTCTCCCGAGTAATCTCTGTTGTTCATCAAATGAGACAAAATGGCGAAGAGATCAATGATGTTCGTGTTGTGGAGAAAATCTTGAGGTCTCTAGACCCAAAATTCAACTTTATCGTTGTTGCCATCGAAGAATCAAAAAATCTCGAGGCAATGACAGTTGAAGAATTAATGGGCTCTTTACAAGCCCATGAGCATCGACTCTTCAAAAAGGGAGACGAACAATCCTTGGAGCAGGCACTGCAAACGAAATTGTCGTTTAAAAGAAATAATACTGTCAGAGTAAGTCCACAACGTGGATGTTATCAAGCACAAAGAGGAAGAGATGGCCGAGTCAATAATCGCTATGATCAGAATCGAAGCAATAATGGCGAAAATAATGGAGGAAATGAACGTGGCCAGAATACCTATCGAGGTCGAGGACAATTCCGAGCCCGTGGTCGCGGACATGGCAGAAACTTTGGAAGATTTGACAAATCAGAAGTTCAATGCCGAGTATGTAAGAAATTTGGTCATTTTGCTAATGAGTGTTGGTACAATGCAGACAATAATAAAGATGAGAAGGAAAATCTCATTGACAAAGAAGAGAAGGATGGTCCAGTTGTACTAATGTCTTGCAAAGATCCGGAGCCACCTCAAACAGTCACATGGTATATGGATACATGTGCATCAAACCATATGTGCGGAAGAAAAGAATTCTTTTCCAAACTTGTTGAAAGACGAATGGGCAATATCGCATTCGGTGACCTGTCGAAAAGGCCAATTGAAGGTAAAGGAGATATTACATTTGAGTTACATAATGGAAAACATCTATGCATTTCTGATGTTTATTATGTACCTGAAATTAAAAGTAATCTGTTAAGTGTAGCCAATTGTTGGAAAAAGGATATGAAATCCAAATGAAAAATTTGGCTCTTAGTTTGCGAGATAAGAATAACAAGTTGATCACACATGTCAAGATGACGATGAACAGAATGTTTCCTCTAAAGCTCACTATAGATGACTCAAAATGCTTGAAGGCAACCACTGTTGATAGCGGCAAGTTATGGCATCTCCGGTATGGGCATCTTAACTTTGATGCATTGAAATTGTTACAGAAAAAGAATATTGTAACAGGACTGCCGCAGATTGAATCCTCCAACAATGTTTGTGAGGTTTGTGTCATGGGAAAACAACATCGACACACCTTCAAGAAGTATAGCGTGAGAAGAGCTAGATCGCGACTTGAGCTAGTACATTCTGATGTTTGTGGACCAATTACTCCAGTTTCTATTGGTGGAAACAGGTATTTTCTTACCTTACAGATGACTACAGTGGAAAAACATGGATCTACATGATGAAAGAAAAAAGTGAAGTTTTCTCTAAATTCAAGGAATTTAAAAACCTTGTTGAGAAACAAAGTGGGTGCCAATTAAAGTACCTACGGACAGATCGTAGTGGAGAATACACATCTCGAGAATTTGATCATTTTTGCAGAGAGCATGGGATATCACACCAACTCACGATGCCATATACACCACAACAAAATGGTCTTTCAGAAAGAAAGAACCGAACAATTTTGAATATGGTTCGATGTATGCTGAAAGAGAAAAATATTCCCAAAGAATTTTGGGTGATGCTGTAAATTGTTCTGCCTATCTGTTGAACAGGTCCCTGACAAAGAGTATTGGAGACATAACTCCCGAAGAAGTCTGGAGTGGGAAAAAGCCAAAAGTTGATCATCTGAGAATTTTTGGAAGCATTTGTTTTGCAAAAGTGCCGGAAGAAAAGCATACAAAGCTTGAAGATAAAAGCCAAAAATGCATTTTTCTTGGCTATGGTGAAAATTGCAGCGGGTACAAACTGTACAATCCTGTAACCCGCAAAGTGGTGATGTCAAGAGATGTTATCTTTAATGAGGATCAATCTTGGAGATGGAATGAAGATGAGCAGACCAAGCATGCTCCTTTTGATAATGAACAGGAAAAGCAAAATGAACCGCAACAACAAATGGAGGACATGGTACCTGATCATGTTGAAGTTGAAAGCCAATCCTCTGATGATAGTCCTCTTGTGAGAAGAACAAGAAGAGTCCAGGACATATATGACTCCAGTGAGCAAATTGATGATGAATTCAATAATTTCTGTCTATTTGCAGGTCTTCACCCATTGACATTTCAAGAAGCCTCTAAAGAAGATAAGTGGCAAAAAGTTATGGAGGAAGAAATTCAAGCCATTGAAAAGAATAATACATGGGAGCTCACATCACTTCCTGACAGACATCGAGCAATTGGAGTCAAATGGGTGTTCAAGACGAAAAGAAATGCGAAAGGAGAAATCGAAAGGCACAAAGCCTGTCTTGTTGCAAAAGGGTACAATCAAAGATATGGAATTGATTATGAAGAAGTCTTTTCCCCAGTTGCCCGGCTTGAAACAGTGAGGCTGCTCATTTCACTAGCAGCTCAAAAGAAGTGGAAGATACATCAAATGGATGTTAAATCCGCATTTCTGAATGGAAATCTTGAAGAGGTTGTCTATGTTGAGCAACCACCTGGATTCATAATTGAAGGCCAAGAAGACAAGGTGTACAGGTTGAAGAAAGCGCTCTATGGATTGAAGCAGTCACCAAGAGCTTGGAATTCAAGAATTGATAAATACTTTATCGAAAATGGATTTGTAAAGTGCCCATATGAGCACTCCCTATATGCAAAAAGAAACCTGTCTGGAGAATTCTTAGGTATGTCTATATATTGATGACATTATCTTTACAGGTAACGATAAGGCCTTGATCCAGGAGTTCAAGAAATCAATGGAAAAGGAGTTTGAAATGTCCGATCTAGGGTTGATGCAATACTTTCTAGGCATTGAAGTCAAGCAAGATGAAGAAGGAATTTTTATCTCACAAGAAAAATATGCAAAGGAGATCCTGAAGAAAATCTCAATGGAAGATTGTTGCAGTATCGACACTCCGCTGGAAGTTGGCACTAGATTGACTAAAGAAGGAGAAGGAAACCCAGTAAATGCAACCTACTACAAAAGTCTTGTGGGATGCTTGAGGTACTTAACCTGCACACGACCTGATATCTTGTTTGGAGTTGGTCTTGTTAGCAGGTACATGGAAACACCAAAAACCTCACACTTGAAAGCTGCGAAAAGAATTTTGAAGTACATCCAAGGGACAATCAATTATGGCATGCTATATTCTACAAATCAAAGCACTGAATTGGTTGGATTCAGTGATAGTGATTGGGCTAGAAATAAAGAAGATCGAAAAAGCACATCAGGGTTCGTGTTCTACCTCAGTAGAAATGCATTCACTTGGTCATCAAAGAAGCAACCCATTGTCGCGTTATCGACTTGTGAAGCAGAATATATTGCTGCTGCTGCATGCGTCTGTCATGCAATTTGGTTGAAGAAATTGCTTGGAGATTTGAAGATACAAAAAGATAGTGCAATCGAGATTCATGTCGACAACAAGTCTGCCATTGCCCTTGCAAAAAATCCAGTGCATCATGAACGCTCAAAACACATCGACACCTGTTTTCACTTCATACGGGAACATGTAAAATCAAAAGAAGTGGAGCTGAAGTATGTCAGCTCAAGTGAGCAAGTTGCAGACATTTTTACAAAAGCATTGAAAGTTGAAACCTTCCAGTATTTGCGAAAGAAGCTAGGGATCCAAGATTTCAAGAGGATGAGTTTAAGGGGGGGAAATGTTGAATAATAAACTCACCCGACAACGCATGCTCCCGCCGTCGTCAAAAAGAGCTGCTACAGCCGTCGTCAAAGTAGCCGCTAAGTTTGATTGCAATTAGATTGTGGATCCGTAGTTTGTCAACAATGTTGTTTTTATATTATCACGCGTGTAATCTTTCCGGCTATAAATAACCTTGTAATGTTAGCGAAAAATGCAGAACGAGATTTAGAACAATAACATCTAAACTCTCTTCTCCCCAATTCAAAATTCCAACATAGGGTTGATTGGATGTGCTCCTGAACAATTTGGATGTTTTCATTGTTAGTTATTGTGGGAAATTATCCTCTGTTCTTAATAATGCATCCTGTTGTTTTCATTAGTAACCTTGGATCTTAATTGTTTTAGCATCCTATTGTTTGAGATGTCTGGATACATGGGTAATCAAAAAGTGCTCTTTTTGTTCAATGTGTTAGATTCACTGTAAGTAATCCTAAATATAAGCGTAAGATAGACATATACCATTTTGGATGTCCTATGTTAGCCATAAGGAATATGGAAGTGTGATATTTGTACAGGAAGATAGTGAGAAAACAGGCAAGGTTACATCTGTTGGAATGTACTTCTTGCATTTTTAAGTATACATAATGGATTCAACAATAAACATGGCGGTGTGGCGGTGGCAGAAGACCGCACAAACTCTCGACTCGCCATAAGGTTCCAGCAGCCCATAAAACCAAAAATTTCCCTAGCCATAAATCCAATTTCGAAACCATTAGCCCTGTACTTCCCAGAAACTTCTACTGTTCATCTCCTCTTGGCCGTCTGGCACCGCCTCTCAGGTCACCGCCTCCCTCCCTTGACGCCTCTGCCAGTCATCAGCATAAGTTTGTCGTGTTCACTGGTTCCAAATCTCACTTTATATGACATTATACTTATTGTTCTCTTTTTTAAATAAATGCTACTTCCTCTGTTCTCTTTTAAATATATCATTCTTGCGTTTCACACCGTCCAAGAACTCAAATTATACATAAATAAAAATTATAAAAATTTGATATTATAAAACTACTTGATTAGACGGATTTAACAAGATCTCACTTGACTATGTTTTTCTTATATAACTATGTTAAAAAAAATTAATCAAAATTACTCAATGAATAGTTACTACTATGCAAATGGATCACTTATTTGAGAACGGAGGTAGTATGACCTTTGTTCTTCCCTAGACTCTAAACTTCATTTATTATTGATCTTTCCTTGTAAAGAATGCATTATTATTACTCTTCAGTTTTTAATAATAATAATAATAATAATAATAATAATTTCATATAAGCAAACAATTAAAGGTTCTTTTATCATTCTATAATATTATTATTTTAATTTATAATAATTATACTATATACTACTATTATTCCACTTTATATAAAGTAAAAATATATATATACACACACACTAATAAATGTGGTATGAAATTTGGTGTCCTCTTTTAGCTGGTAAAGTTTAATGCATGCATGATTTTATATCCCTAATAAAATGAACATGGGTGGTGTTGCTAGCGATGGCTAAGGTTCCAGGTGCTGCTTTTTTCAAAAGATTGGAAGGCCGTTTTGGAGCTAAAGGTTGGCACTCACATATTTGCTGTTTATGGTTGAAGCTGCTTGACCATTTTATGTTGTTCTTTTTTTTATGCCATATAATTCTGTCATTCTATTGATCGCGTAAAGCAATTAACTCCTTAGGGTTGACTGGGGGTTTGTGATTTCTTCAGGAGATAATTTCTTTAAGCTCTTTGTGCAAAGACATATGAAGATACAACTGAATAGCTTAAAGATATTGAAGCTCAAATTTTAAGGAAGAGAAATGAACTTCTATAATTAAATTTAAAATCATTTCATTAAAAAGCCCACGGGTTGGTCCACAAAACCCTCAGCCCGCACGCGGAGCAGGTTGGGCTTAGATATTTTATGCCCGCCCCATTTAAGCCCGCCCTGTTCAAGTCCGCAAAAATGCGAGTCCCCGCGTGGGCCGGCCCGTTTTGCCGCGCGGGACCGTTTTGATAGCTCTATAGTTCAGCACTGATTTTTTTTTTTTTAATCTCAATCAATTAACAAGTTTTTTATTTTAGCTCGATCTCAGACCACAAACAAGCTGAGTTTGAACAAGCCTTTTTTTATAAATACAATATTTAGAGTGTATTTATTAGGAGTGAAAGCAGTACAGTAAATATCCGACTAATCCGATGTCGTATCCGATTATATTCGAATCCAATCCAAAATTTGCTATTCGGTAGGATATTTCAATATTTGTATCCGGATCCGTATTTTAATATCTGCATTCGTATTCGTATTCGAAAATATCCGATCGTATCCGGATCAGGAAGATATTATCCTATTATCCGGATTTTATATCCGAATAAGCGAATATATTAACATATTACTTCCTCCGTTCTTCTATAAGTGACACATTAGAAGTTTTGTCACTGTTCATTGAGTAACTTTGATTCGAGTTTTTAATACGATTATATAAAATAAAATATTGTCAAGTAGGATCTTGTTATATTCATCTAATCGCATAATTTAGAATATCAAATTTTCATAATATATTAAATTGGGGGAGACTTGTCACACTGCTGCTGGAGGCGATGGTGGAGTTGAGGATTGGCACAGACCGTAGAAGGAAGAGTTCAAGTTTGCTTCTGCTTTCTGGGATCCTTTTGGCTTGTTCTGGACAGACTTCGTAAATGAGAGTGTTATGTATGGGCTTATGTCTGGTTTACCTGGTTTGGTTTCTTTTCTGGTTTGCTGCTTACTGCTGGCTTTGTTTTTCTTGGTATGGATTTATAGTACTGTTAATTTTTGGCCTGAAAGTAGGAATTGTATTGTTCTTGTCCAATAATAATATCTCTTCTCCTCAAAAAAAAAAAAAAAAAAAAAAAAAAAAAGTAGTGATCATACACACAAATTACAAGGGATAAAGGGGATGGACAGGGGTTCGGTGGGAATCGAATCCAGAACCTAGGATTGGGAGGCATAGACTTGGCCACTTGGGTGTGTCGTCATTCCCTTTCTTTAATATTTTGTTTTCAATTCTTTGATAGAATATTTAGTTTCCAAAATACGGATATATTTATATGGAAAGATTTAACATCATTTTAAGAATAAAATATACATATATTTAGTTTCCAACTTTTTTTCTTTAATATTTTCTTTCCATTTTTTAATATTTATTTTCAAAAACTTTTTCCTAGCATGTGTATAGGTTGATCAGGGAAAAAAAAATTCCAAAATACGGACAAAAAAAATTATAAGGAAAGAGTATATTTATATAATATATTTAATGGAGTATTAACTAGTAAGTAGCCCGTCGAGACTCGACGGGCATAATTATCTATTTTATATAATATATATATACTTATATTGTATAAAATAATAAAAAAATTATATTTTGAGTAATGAAAAATATGTAATAATTTTATATCTATTTAAAAGATGATGTATATAATAATATAATTTAACTATTTTAAAAACTAACTAAGAGGGTGTTTGGATATGCGTTTTAAAAGTGTTGTAGCATTTAGAAAATGAATAATCGGATAATTAACAAAACGTGCCGTAGAAAATTAAGTGTTTGGATGAGCTTATGCTGTTTCAAATCGCAATAATCAGATAATCATTAAAAAGTATTTGGATTTGCATTTTTCATTACCTCAAAAGGCAACAATATAGTAAAATATATTTTTGGCTAAACGCAATTACTTTAATAATTATTTTTATTGATTTATTAAGTTTGTACCGGACAAGGCACATAAGCTAAATAATATATAGTATAATATGATTTCTTTATTAGTTTTAAAAATAATTAAATATAACTATTAAGCAAAGGGACTAGTATAGCACTATCTTTAAAAATGTCTGAATTTGAAATGATGCAGTTTATATTTGTATATGTACTTTAAAAAATTGCCGCTATAGGATCACTTGTAGAGTTTATAAGAATATCATCCGAAAATACCACATCTGATTGTTCATCTCCAAAATCAATACCAACTTTACCATCACCTACATCAAGTATCCATTTTGCAAATTTTTTGTTATATACTTCATCCGTTTTTTTGTTAGCTACGTTTGACAAATGACTACTGTTCACTCATATATTTTGACTTTTATACAAGTTAAAATATAGCCAAGTGAGATCTTGTTAGATTCGTCTATTTTTAAATATCAAACTTTTAGAATTTTTACATGTACCGAATTTGAGTTATTAATGGTTTAAAATGTACACTGGACTGCGTGCTGGGTGTGTACGTAGCAATCTTTAAAAAAATGAAGGAAGTATAAATTTCATTGTAAATAATATTTCTTGTGGTATCTTAAGTTAATAATTCTTAATTGCATATTAATACTTTGAGTCACATCTTGCTAGTGATATGAAATACTGCAAAATAACTGTTCATGGCTAAAAACTGATTTTGGAAAATAAAGTCCAACATTCTTTAAAAATTGACATTGACTTTTGTTTACAATCATAGCAAAACAAACTGCGAGTGAAATTTTTCTCATCTGAAATCGAATGTGAAATATGGTTAAATCAAATAGATTCATAATCATTCTACCAATCAAGAATTTTCTACTTTCATGGTTTCCCGAAAATTAATTTAACTTCAACTATATGGTTCCGCATCTTGGTTACTATCAACATACTTCAATTGCATAATTGATTTGATGGATCTATATTCCTAAGAATCATGACTATGCAACCATCATTCAACTATATTTCATGATTCGATAATCCAGAACAATTGATCGTGTTTAGATATTCCAGTGAAAATAATTCATTGACATTGTCTACGCTTTCATCATGTTGAAAAATATTGTTATAACAGATATAATCATTGATCGTATCAACAATCTCATTTGGTAGGGGTTAATATATGTTAAAAATGTCTAGATTTGAAATGATGCAGTTTATATTTGTATAAGTACTCTCAACAATTACCGCTATAGGATCTCTAGTAGAGTTTATAAAATTATCATATGGAAAGGTAACAATTTAATTGTACATCTTCAAGATCAATAACACGTTTTACCAATTACCATCACCTACATGAAATATTCATGGTGCAAATTTCTGTCATATATAATTTTCATTGTAAACAATATTTCTTGTATTATCTTGAGTTAATCTATCTTAATTACACATTAATACTTCGAGTCCCCCTTTCCAGTGACACGAGATATTGCAACACATAGGTATAAAAACTGGTTTTTCGGGGTAAAGTTTTTGTAGGTCGAATTATCGTCACAATCTAGTGGAATACCAAATCTAGAATGTGCAATCCTAACTCTTGGAATGAGTAGTGGTGCTATTCCATTGGATGCTACAACCTATAGACAGCACAATATCACCTCTCACATGAAGGGCTAAACATATTATTTTCTAGATAAATTATCGATTAATGTCTTGTCAGTTCTACCACGTAAAAAAAAGAATCAACACTCATCACTATCAACTACAAACATTATTTTATTATATACATTCTTCTGCTCATCAATCAATAAATGTAATAGCTTAGCATGATCCACATTCCTTTATTCCTTATTATAATATGTCTCTTATAGTATCAATATATTATTATTTTTTAGATGTTAAAACTTCATTCAGTACCAGCATTCCAGAGAAAAATTTCAAACTTATGAAATTTGCATCAATTAGTCATTCAATTTCGAACAAAGCTAGATTTTTATTTATTTTTTCGTCAATTGCAAATCTGCTAAAATATAGATTAATGAATTACTTCCTCCATTTTTTAAAGCGTTGCACTTTCTTTTTTGGGTGTTTGGAAATAAGTGCTACGTTACCATATTTGGAATGTTTTGAAGGTTAATAATTTTTACTAATTATACTTAAATTATTAATTTTTTTATATTCATTAAAAAAACAAATAAAAAGGAATAAAGTCAAATGTGACTCATCTTATTTTATTTATTTAATTATTTTAATTCTTCAACTAAATCAATTTTATTAGCTTTTCTTAAATCCCGTGTCATTTCCTAATATTACACTTATTATAATACGGATGAAATATTTCTTAAAAAATTGATTTAAAAAACTTAAAAATAATCATTATTTATTTACTTATGTATCTATTCGCACCCCAATAACTCTTTATACACACATTTTTTATTACTCAAAATACAATTTATTATTACTTTATATAACATAAATATACATATCATATAAAATATATAATTATGCCCGTCGAGTCACGACGGGTTACTTGCTAGTTTAGTAGTAAAATATGCACATTAATATTTTTTTAATTGAAATTCATGTAGATCGTTGTAGAAAAGAGAAATTTGGAAAAAAGCAAAAATAAAAAATAATAACAAAAATCTAAAGAAACTGAAGAACCAAACTGGGATCAAATTCAGAATTAACTAATTAGAATCGTACCGCAAAAAAAAAAAAAAAAAAAAACTAGGGTACAGTTGCCATATGGATAAAAATATGGTTGTGTGGTGCAAAAAGAGATCATGGCCGTTTATTTTCATCCAATAGCTATTATTGATTAAGGGTATAATTGTCAAAGAAATACTAATATTGGTGAATTGGGTAATAATTCTACATACCATATTCGAAGGCCATATTTGTATGTTTAGAATTTCTAAAATCTGATGAGATATTTAAATTCCTTACACCGAGTAGATCGATTTCCATATAAGGAATGTCCAAATCCGAGTTCATTTGCGAAAGTTAGAGCCATTTGAAGTCCATTGCAATTTTCGGTAACAACGCGTTTACGCCTTAGCGACGGAGCATGAGCAATTCAGCGACATTGCCTATGGAATTCAGCGACATAATTTTAACAACAAAGGCTACGTAATAAACTTCGAATGGTTGTAACGTTTTCAAATGAACTCGGATTTGGACGCACTTTATATGAAAATCTATCTACTCAATGCAAGAAATCTAAATATCATATAAGATTTTAGAAATTTCAAATAGAAAAATAGCAGAATTTCATATAATGATGTCGCTGAACTACATAGAACTATGTCACTGAAATGAATACAATTAGTTGCTGAAATGCATAGGCTATATCGCTGAATTATATATGCTATGTCACTGAATTGTATGGTCTTTGTCGCTGAGGTATGTATCGTATGTCGCTAAAATGTTCTATTCATGTCGCTGAAGCCTTAAAATATCGAATACTCGTTGTTATGAGAATATGCTATTTTTCTATTAGGAATTTCTAAAATCTAATTAAATATTTAGATTCGATGCATTTTGAGTAGATAGATTTTCATATAAAGAACACCAAAATCCGAGTTCGTATGAGAAAGTTAGAGCCATTTGAAGTTCATTGCGGTTTTTAGCGTCGAAGCTTATGCAATTCAGCGACGGGTCCAATAGAATTCAGCGACGGGGACGTATGGAATTCAGCGACGGGGACTATATAATTCAACGACATAACCTATGAACTTCAGCGACGAAGTCAATACAACAAAGTCTGCGCAACAAACTTCGAATGGCTCTAACTTTCTCATATGAACTCGGATTTGGAGTTCTTTATATGCAAATCTATCTACTCGATACAAGGAATCTAAATATCCTATCAAATCTATAAAATCCAAACAAAGAAATAGCAGAATGAATTCTATACTATTTTTAACCTTACAAAATGATAAAATGATCAAAATGATAAAAAAAATACCCTTACAATTAATATAAACCGTTGGATTCTAAATTTGATCAATGGCTTGTGAAAGCCCTTCGCACCTCCGCACCGGCTTTTTGTCCGCACGCTAACATAGGTGAAAAAACTAATTATAATCAAATTGCTAAGTTTGAAATTGAGATAGAACTATTTAATGAACTTTTTAAGTAATTTAATACTATACTATATACTCCCCCGTTTTTAAGTAAATTGAGATAGTTCACACATACATGATTTAAAGTTTTATTATAGTTAATACTAGTTAAAATACAGCCAAGTGTAATATTGTTAGATTCGTCTCGTCGTTTAATTTTAAAATATCGAATTTAAAATTTTTTACTTGTACTGAACTTATATTGGATTCCGTGCACTGGGTCGTAGCGAGTTTTTAAAAACGTAGGGAGTACTTATCAAAAAATTCAACAAATATATATATTTCAAAATTGTTGAAATTTTGTTGATACTGACAAGCCAGGTTAAATTTGGCTCATTTATTTTTTGAAATATTAAGTGGGTGTTTGGATAAACTGCAAGAAAATAGATTGTCTAATTATACATTTTCAAAACGTAAATA
The DNA here is from genome assembly GCA_030278955.1 of Hygrophila difformis. Lineage (NCBI taxonomy): Eukaryota > Viridiplantae > Streptophyta > Magnoliopsida > Lamiales > Acanthaceae > Hygrophila > Hygrophila difformis. The sequence continues at coordinate 30,082,676 of JAOANR010000006.1, read as the reverse complement.
ATCAATTTAACCGCTCAAAAAAAGATGTTGCAAACCTAATTATTTGCGTTTTGAAAACACAATAATCAAATAATCAATTTCATATCACTTATCCGAACACCCACTTAAATCTACTTGAGATAAACTCGAACTATTTACAAACTGAACTAAGTTGCATCTGTACTGATTCATTTATTTACGTTGCTCGAACTATTCCAAACCGAACCAAGTTGAGTCCGTGCTGATTATTCATTAATTTACCAACTCTATCTATTCCAAACCAAAACCAACTTGAGTCCGTACGTGCTGATTAGAGGGCACTCGCGATCTATCTCTCTCCACATTCATATTTAAGTCTTTTCCATACCCAAAGTTTAAATTTAAGGCTTGTTGAGTTAAGGGTAGAATTAACGTTACATGTCATCTTACCACTTTTGACCGGTAGGACTTGAAATATTTCAAAATTTTGAATTATCTATTTATCCATATTTGTTTTTAGTCCCAAAACAGAAAAGACTCTTTTATTCAATTTCTCCCCTAATAAATCCTACTTTGGCCATTTAAAAGGGCATCCATCCATCTCATCAATCTACATACTGCATCATGCAATTTATACTTGTTCTATACAAATTGGATATTTTATATACCATCCATCAACTAACGTTAACTGGCAAACCAGATGTTCTGTCGCTCAATCATCAATGTGGATTCATCAAAATGGCAGAGCTCAAACCGCAGTGGAACTATTCTTATCCGCCACTGTTTTTCCATCTTCTTCCTGATCAACAACAGTCTTGAGTTTTCCATGAGGCACAGTTTGGTTTGGCAGTAGACTACTGCCCATCTTTTCCCTCGACTCCTTCATACTAAGCGACGTGTAAGCTGACATCCCACCAAGAGCTACGACCGCGCCACAAATGCTCACAACCCCCGGATCTGACCCGAAAAGTAGGTATCCTCCTAGAAGGATCACACATGTCTTAAACTGCCCTAGAATCACATGAGATGTCGCAGAAGTCGCCCTGCGGATTGGATCATCAGTTGAGTTACAGGACTCTTTTTGTAAAGGATCAAATAAGTAAATTAAATTAAATAAGTTTGAAATTTGCAAGTCAGTGGACTTGACCACATTGCCAATTCTGCTTAAATCTGAAATTTGACCTCTGAAAGTCTAAATAATGCATTAAGCTATGAATGAACCATTAATTGAGTTAGAAGCTATCTTCACCTTTTTTTTCCCCCTTTTTCAGATATATTCTTACAATCTTACCCGAGGGCAAGTGCTCCAGACCATTGTAGTAGAAATCCGAGCAACGCGGATACGAGTATTGCAGAAGCATTCGCAGCGTTCCACTCGAAAGACAGCATGCCGGGAGGGTCCAGCCAGGGCATGAGAGCCAACAAGAAAAAGATCGTTACAGGGGTTGTCTTCCACATAAGCCTACATTTTGTGCAGCAGTCATTTTTGTAAGAACAAAATGATACAATTTGTACATATAACATGTGTGGTTATCTCTTCACTTACGCGAGTGCAGTCCAATTGCCTTGCTGCTGTAGAGTCGACCAGAGTATTTTGTTGACAGCGCTGGGAATTATCCAAGCAACCGCGACACAAGCACCGAAGAAGTTGAACTCCAAATCTGTCACAGTTGCCACCGCCACACCAATCGAGACAATAACTAGAGCCACAACCTGCATCTATGTAATGTAAGAAGGAAGACACGCTATGACAGTTATGACTCTATGACACTAAAAGTAAACACACATGATCTGAGTCATGACATGTGCTTCTTTCTTGCCTTTTGGAAGGAAATCAATTTCTTGAAAAACGTAAATTCTGCGAAGACAATGGTCGGAGTGACCGCAATCTTAGCCATCTGGTAAAACCCGACACTGCACAATTCTAGATTGTGAGAACACAAAAAGATCACATACATAGATGTGTATATGAACATCAAAAAGGACACCTGTTGTGGTTTAAGCTGGTGTTTGCAAGTCCGGAGGCAAAAGCCATGACGGCCCCCAATGCGAACAACGACGAGAATGGCGTGGCCTTGGACGGTGGCGACACCGGAAGCAACGACAGCGCCCGGAAAACGGCCAGCAGAAGCCAAGAAGTTGTGTAGTGTATTAAAGTTAGAAATATTGGATAATTAAATCCAACTCTCCCCATAACCTGTATTAGCAGAATCCTCAATTTTCAAATCTTTTTGGATTATTCAAACACCACATTCCAACATTAAGTTCACTTTAAATGATGAAATTTAATGAATTACTCCAATCTAATTAAAGCAAGTAAACATTTTTGTGTTGTGTGTGTGCGCTCACGACAAAATCATAGTTACAAGATGTACCAATATGAAACTCCTTATAAAACTGGGAACCTAAAATTTAGCATCAAAAGAGAGAAAGGAAAGACCAATTTATTCCCAAGAATGATGCCAACAGCCACCATAAAATTGAATGTTAAAGCCACAACAGGTCCACAGAAACGTTGTTGCTGTCTCTTTGCGCCTTCCGATGTCCGAAGCTCATTGTAGAGGGAGCTTCTGAGTTCTTCCAATGCACGCCCTGTTCATTCAAATTCACCCAAAACTAAATAATTAAACATAAAAAAAATAAAAGCAATCGCCCTATGAATTGGGGGGAAATAGAAAAGGAAAATTTTGGGATTTAAAAAAAAATATAGATTAAAGAAAAGAAACCTCTGCTCTTCATTCTGGGATTGGGGAAATTTGGGAAGAAGATGAATATGTAATACTATATAATAGATGCATCAGAGATGTTTTTAATTTCTTGTATGTTTTAAGTATAGAGTAGTGAAGCAATAATGAGTCATTAATGCTAAGCATTCCTTTCCTATGAATTGAATGCAGAATCAGAAAGCTAAGCATGTGATTTAGCATTGTTGTTTTCTATCCGTTTCTCTATGGTTATAAATGAAATTTTACAAAAATAAAAATAAAACTGAAAGCAGGGTGCGAGAAACCCATGGCTGAAATCTTTCCATGGCAGAGGGGAAAAAATAAGAATCACCAGTAAAAGATAAAAGGAGATTATCTACAAAAGGACTACAGCAGATAACGAAATACCGATAATAATAATAATTCAAGAAAATGAAAATGATTTTGGATAAATTAATAAATACCTGTTTCTCCTGCATCACTGTCTTTTCTTTTGATGAATCTTCTCTCATTCCTTCCCAGAAGAGAATTGATCAATCCCATAAATGCATTTGCCAAAGAGATTAATGGAAATGCTGAGGCCAAATCATGGAACATCTACACTGCACTCTTAAAAAACAAGTCTTGTGAAACACAAGGACACAGAATGTTATATGGACAAAGAAATTCAAAAGAAAAGGAAAAGGGCTTCTCTAACAGGGCTCTAAAAATGATGCAAGAAACAGTACAGCCAAATATTTATCAATGCCTGTGTCACTTATTTAAGGAATAGAAAAGTAAAAATCCTCTGTACGTAGATTCTTTGTTGTGGTTTTAGTTTTCTTTTCTTTTCTTGAATGGGATTTTTAGGGGTGATGAATAAATAATGGTGAAGAATGCTGATGCCAACTTTAATTAAAATGAACCCCTTTTTTATGGGTTTAAGGAAAACTTAGAATGGCATCAAGAATATGTCAAAGACTACTGAATCGGATATCACGGATCATCTGCTTTTACTGCCACGCTCACATGGAAATAATAGTACTCATACTACTAATTTACAGTGATGGAAAAAGGGGAATCTTTTTTTCACTGAAATCACTCTGTAAAACTGTCAACGGTATTTGAAATGTAGTAATTGTAGCCTACAAATGGGTTGATAGTAACTATGTTGGTTGTGTTTGTACTGGTACCAGATCTCTTTATTTAGGGCTTTTTTTTTTTAAGTGAAAAATAAATTCTTGGTGAAAACTGAAAAAGTAAATGAAAAGGGGACCCATATTGGTTATTCTTGTGAAAATTGTGAATTTGTTATGGGGTTGAATGTCTACCCAAAAACAGGGCGTCGGGATGGCTTTTTCAAGTGTAGACCTGCTGCAGTAGCTGGTTGTTAGTTACTTAACTGGTCAGTTGTTGCTTTCAAGAATTTTGAGTAATGGGCAAGATTTGCTGAGTTGGTTGTCGTTTCATTGATTTGGAGTATAAAAGGTTGTTCACATTTGTTTGTAGATTAGATTAATTGAAATTGGTTAAATTATTGAGGATTTGATGATTGATTCCTGGCACTAGTTAATGGTTTTGGGGTTTCATGGGCAAGGGGAAGATTGAATCAAACATAACACAATGGCACAGCATTAATAATCTATGGTCCCATTAGTAAATCAAGAAAAAAAAATTTTAAGTCATGCTGTGAAGGTTTCAACTTGCATATCAACCAACAAAATAGAGAAAACACAACAAAGTTCCGGCCACAATGAATTGAATATTTGCACTTAAGAGACGAGGCCAACCTGCACAAAGCACTTGTATATTGCACATTAGAATGGACCAATAAGTAACCAATGAGCATGCCAAGAGGCAAGAGAAGTCAATGGGTCTAAAAAGGGGGCAGCCTTCACAAATTTAGATACATATAAGGAGGTATTACACACAATACACACTTTTTCTCAAGCAAATGCCAATAAAAAAACAAATCAAGACTATGTAACTTGTCAATGTGAGCAGGGGAGACTTAGGCATGCATCCATTAAGAGATGCAAGACAAGTTTTAAGTTCTATATTTGCTGGCATAACACAATGTATTGCTAAAACACCACAACATTTATTTCATGTACTTCTGGAGGAATTTTCGGTGGAAGTCATTCCTGATTGTGTCATTGATGAACCGCTTGGGTGTTTTCGTCTCCCCACGAGCTTGGTTCTTGAATATCACATCATCATCCCACCTAAACAGAGTCAAGGGAAAAATAAAAATCAAAGCATTATCCAACAGAATATTAATGCCATGTTAAATTGGTCTTTATCGGATGAATCTTATTAGTCTCTTATAGGTGCAAAATTCTAAAATTGTATTAATAAAAGGGCTCATAAGAACCTCTGATAACTGATAAGACCAAGCAAATTCATTACCTTCTCTTCACACTAAAATTTGTTGGGTTATTCATGAGAGGATTGCCAAGAAGCAATTGCTCTTCTTTAGCTTTTAGCTCTTCCTCCTGCCTTTGCCGTTCCTGCCAAAATGCAAACAGCCTCATTAGTATATCATGTGCTACAAAATTTGGCAAGAGCACAGTGGAATTCAGGAAAACAAGTCCAGTCACTGATACATAAAACATAAGATCAGCAAATTTGAATGCACCCTGCTTTATGCAACCAGAACAAGAACTTTCTACAGTATTTTAACTTTGCAGCTCAGCCATGTTAGCATTATCGAATATCGATCAACTTACTACACACCACACAAGTACTTATACCAAGCAGGCTTTGAATAAAGTGGTACATGTAAATTGATTGTTCTACATTAAACCTTCATCTTTAGTATGCTAAGCAACAGTTTGGAGAAGGTTAAGATTTTTTTATTTTTTATTTTTAAAAAAAGATGCATTACATCTCATAAAGTCTTACACCATAATTTCTTTTCTAAAGCTACTTATCTGATTTCTCCCCCCAACCCTCACAACCTGCTCCCGAAGGAAAAGTGCACCAACATCGAAAATTGAAAAGAGAAGGTGCCAAAGAGAACCGAGTCTATTACCCGGACAACATATTTAGATGAACTTGTAAGTCTACAATATAGCTGGATTTTTTAAATGCAAAAGGTCCGTAACGGGAAATAATAAGAGGTCGTTACTGGACTAAACCCAAACACCAAAGCAATTTTAAAAAATCTGATATTATATAGAAGCTTGCTTCAGAAATCTTTTACACATTAAAAACATGGCACGGGAGGGAAATCACAAGAACAATTACAAAACCGAAACACCAAAATAAAGGAATCACCTGACTAGTATACAAAAATGCAATATCCTTAAATAGTAAGCATTTAATTTGTTCAACAGAAGATGCTAATAAGAACTATGAAAAAATGTATAAAGTGACACCAATGTACCAATAATTGCGGATATCGAATAATGCCGCCACTTACCTCACGTTCTTTCTGCTCCGCCTTTTCTTTCCTAAGGCGTTCAAGTTCAGCAAATAGTGCCTCTTCATCATCACCGTCATCATCATCTTCATCTTCATCACTATCATCACTTGGTGCGTCTACATCAGCATCATCTGCATCCACACTTCGTGGAACAATTCGATCTTCAACTTCTCTCCTGGACCCTGAAAATATGGTATTTATTAAAGAAACTTGGTCTCAGTTTGAGAGCTTTAACAAGAGGTAATTCACCACTTACCTTCTAAATGAAGTTGTCCTTCCTTTCGACGACTTCTTTCCTCTGAAACATGTATTTAAACACATAAGTAAGGAAGTACACATCATACAGTTGATTGATTTTTTTGTGTGAATATTAGTTTCTTTTTTTCTTTGGTGGGGTGAGTCATAACAGCAAATTCTCAGTATAGTAACAGGTAGTAAGTACCCTTTGATGAGAAATGCCTCCTTTCACGCTCCTCCAGCTCATCCCTAAGATTCCTTTTTTGTAGCTCATCCTGGGTATCCTGACCATCTTTTCTGCAGAAATAAATCGAGATAAAAGTTAATCAACAAAAAAAATTGAAACAGCTTTGGTTAGACGGGTAAAAAAACAACATATAGCTGAAGATTACAGATACTAGGCCCACCTATCATTCCAATATAAGTGGGCATTAGAAACATGACAATTATAGGGTGTAATAAGCGCAGAATACTATCACTTTAGGAAATATCATAAAGCAGTTCTATAATAACTTTTCCCAGGTCCTCTGAATACTGACTTATGCAATTGGGAAAATCAGCAGGAATAGGTCAAAGAGACATCAAGTGTGATCTAAAGATTAAACGGCTGACAAAATATAATCCCATCGGAAAAATATTTAAATAAATTACAAATGCCTTACAAATAACATAATACAATGAAGGATTTTAAGATACAAACACAAAAGGCTATCTATGCCTGTTTTATTTAACATCTTCTGCTATGTTGTAAAAAGACAAATAGCGCTAGATCAATCTGGTTACCATACAACCCTTTAAATAGTTGTAAACATCACATAATACATCTGTCCCATCACATAAAATATTTATTCCTATCACATATTTTTCCACCAAACAAAACATCTTTCCCATTACACATGCATAGAACATTCTTCCATCACACACCGGAACATCTCTCTCATCACATATAGGAAGTCTGGATGTGCAGTTGTATGCACTCCATCCTCTCCCACGCAAGATACCAAAAAGAACATTCAACCCACGCTTCTTATCTCTGAAGGAAATTCATAGCAAGACATAACATCAAAAAGTTGTTGCAAACGGATAACAAAGCGCTTATCAAACCAAATGTGATCAAGATCCAAAGAACCCTAATCCCGGAAACGAGAACTTACACTACAGACAGCAGCAGCATAAACAGCCAGGACAATATTCAAGTTCAAAATTGTAATTTATGCAAAAAGAGCAAAAAAATACCCACTGATATGCAACAAATCAAACGCAAACAAAAAGAAAAACACAAATACCAAAAACAAGATTCCAGAATCCTTTTAAATAATTTATAACAACAATAAATAAAAATAAAATAAAAAGAGGGAAAGAAAAGCAGACCTGGGTTTCAAAGTAGTATGCGAAGCAATATCTCGGGAAGAATACTTCTGAGAGGGGCCGAATATCCGAGTTCCGCCCTGCTCATTCCCGCCTTTGGCCGGTGCCCAGGTGGGTCTAGCTGCCGTCGTCATCGAACCCTAATTTCTAGAACGTCGAATTCTGCAAACCACATAAAGCATGATCAGAAAAATGAAGATCCAAAAAGAAAATCTTATTTTGTGAAAAATAGATGCATCAACGAAGGAGAAAGGAATCCAGCAGTTGGTATAACGATTAGGGTTTCGCTACCTTCAAAGTAATTTTAAGAATGAGAGAGGAGAGGACGACGAAATTGTGGGAAGTGAAGGCTGGATAACGTCTGGTTTGACAGACTGATTTTTGTATATATCGGCGCAGGACTTGCACGGCGTCGTTTTGATATTTCACTATTTTTTTTTTTTTCTATGCGGGCTATTCTTACTCCTCATTTTACTAACATCACCCCACCCTCTTTTTGTCATACCCAAAATACCCCTCAACTTAAAAAAAAAAACACACAAAAAAATCATACACACTAATTTGCTACATACACCCCACAAATTCCATCCCAAATTCAAACTCTTCCCACTCAATCAAAACCCTAACCTTTTCAAACACCCCACCAAAATCAAACTCTTCCCAACCCACCAAAACCCTCCAAACCCTAAGTGCTTATACATTCCACATACATTCCACATAACCCACACATTCTCCCCAAAAGATAGCAAAAATCGAAGGAAAAATGGTGTAGAGTAATTGCCTAACAAATGGAGGATCAATGGCCACCTTGGGATGGAGAGGTAATGTTTTAAAGTTAATGAAATTTCCAAATTTTCGCACAGCTGTTCGGCACTGGTCTGCCGAACGCATAGCACGTCGAACGGCCAATGGCGTCGCACGCGTAGCCTAACGTTCGGCCGAGAAGGCCGCGCATCGCTTGGGACGCACGGCCGATCCGGCCGTGCGCATCATTTAAGGCACGGCCTATCCGCCCGCGCGGTCTTCGGGTCGTTCGGCCTTGATGGCCGAACGGACCTGAAGGCAGAGCCTATTTTTTTAATTTTTTTTATTTTGTTCTCATTCCTCTTTCAATATTTTTTCTTGCAGAAACCACCTTCTATTGAGACGAAATGGAGTGGTACACTAGCCATTGAGAATCCAATTGGAAATGAGTTGAGCACCGATGTCGTTGGCCAAGACTACACTCACATATTCACGACTTATGCTCACTATCCTTCGAAACAAGCTGTCATAGACTGGGTAAAGGGCACTGCGAAAAGGGAACACATGATGGTTATTATTAAGAGGTCAGATGCGGGTGGGGGCACAAGGAAATCCCGTGTTTATTTTCAATGTGAGCACGGAGGTGAGTACCGTGAATGGAAAGGGAAGAAGAATCCAAACTTACCAAATGAAGAAGATACCGGTAAATGTGAAGATGGGCAAGGGAAGGTTGTCCGGCGGAGGGAAGGGAAATCAAAGAAATGTGGGTGCCCATTTGAACTAAAGGCTCAAGAGGTGACCATTGGTGGGGAATGGGAAGTTGTGGTCGTGCATGCAATCCATAATCATGGGCTTGCAAATTATTTCGAGGGACATGCATACATGCAGCGGTTGACACCCGATGAGGAGGAATTGGTGGTGAAAGGTTCGTCGCACAACGTGAGGCCCAAGGAGTTGTACTTCGACCTAAAGGCTACTTTCCCTAAGAATGTGTCATCAATGAAGACAATATACAACTGCCGCCAGAAACACCGTGTGAAGGATAGAGCCGGACGTACCCAAATGCAATACGTGTTGGGAAAGTTAGATGAGAACGGCTATCACCACAATCATCGCAGGTATGAGTCAACTAGTGAGGTGCGAGATATTTTCTTTGCACATAAGAAGAGCATTGAATTGTTGTGTGCGTTTCCACATGTGTTGTTGATGGATTGTACCTACAAAACAAATCGATTTAAATTCCCCTTGTTGGAGATAGTGGGTGTTACCTCTACGGGTTTGACATTTTTTGTTGCTTGTGCCTATTTGGAGGCGGAGAAGGAGGATAACTATACGTGGGCACTTGAGATGTTGCTTACGTTGATGGATTCAAAAAGTTTGCCAAGTGTGATTTTGACTGACAGAGAGTTGGCGCTTATAAATGCAATTGAGAAAATATTTCCCGATGCCACGCAACTATTGTGTCGATGGCATATAAACAAAAATGTGGTGGCAAATTGCAAGAAACACCTGCAATCCAAGGAAAAATGGACTTGTTTTACAGACAGTGGCAAAATGTAATGGAGGCAGATTCCGATGATATGTTTAAAGAACAAGTGAACCGTCTGTGCAACGATTTTGCCTATGCATTACCGGCCGTTGAATACTGTCTTAAGCAATGGTGTGAAACTTGGACGGAGAAATTTGTGGGATATTCCACAAACAAGACTAAGCACTATGGGAACACTACGACATCCCGGTATGTTTTAAATATAAATTTGATTATAACTGTCCCAGTAGTCTATATTCTTAATCGTGTACTGATACATTTCCCTTATTTGAAATCGTTGCAGAGTGAAGAGTCACCATTCAGTGTTGAAAAGGCAGCTGCAAACTTCTATGGGGAATTTTGAGACTTGTTGGGCGACCATCAATACTTTATGGGTGAATGCACATCAAGCAATTACAGAATCGTTTGAAGTGAGTCGGAATAGGCAATCCAAAAAGTACCGGAATGTTATCTTTCAAGAGTGCGAGGATTTGTGTCGGCATATGCACTAGATATGATGGTTGAGGTGGTCAGATATCTACCCGATGGTGTGATCAGTGGCGGAACCACTATAGCTCTAGGGGGGTCAGCTGACCCCCCTCAAATTAAAAAAAAAAAAAAATTTTTTTAAGTTTTCATTTTTCTAGTAAAAAATGATATTTTAATAAATAAACTCCTATCCCTTAAATAAAATTCTTTTATTCTTTCTCCAATTTTAAATCTTGTCATGATCTTCATTAAAGTTGCCTACATATTATCCATATAAGTTTACTATGTTTGAAAATCAACTTGAAAATATATTAGAGATATAAAAATGATCCAAACTCCTCCTAATGTGATTGATACTATTGGACAGATTGGTTGTAAATAAAGAACAAAACTTACTTATCGGTGTATTTGCTGGTCAAATTATCATTAATTTACATGTGGCAATTGCAACAATAAAAAGAGAATTTGCTATGATGAAAATTATCCAATCCGACTTGTGTAATCATATGACACTACTAAAAAATGTGGATTTGGTAGTTAAATTTGTAATAGCTAACGAATTTTGGTTGCTAAAATTGTGGTAACTAACGAATTTTGATCACAAATTTGGTCGCTAACCTCTTTAGTGACCAAATTTTATTAAAAATTTTCGATTATTTAAATTTTTGCACACCCTGAATCAAAAGTCTAGTTCCGCCACTGGGTGTGATGGATGCCGATTTCTGCGGATGTGTTCTACGTACTACTTGCGGGCTGCCATGTGCTCATGAGCTGTCAGAGTACGTTTCCAAGAAGATGCCTATACCGCTTAATCAGATTGATGACCATTGGAAGAAACTGGATTGGACACCTCGTTTTGTGGACGGTGTGAAACAGGATGTGATCCCGGATATTAATGAACTGTTCCGGAGTGCAACAGACAAGTGGAATGCGTTGGATGATGCGGGTAAAAAAATGATGTGGAGGAAGTTCAATGAATTGGTAAATCCCAGCACCACTTCATTGAATGAGCCTTCTGTACCGGTCCGGCCTCGGGGGAGACCACCAAAGTCAGCGAAGAAGAAGGGTTCCACAAAGAGGGATCCCAGTGCATTTGAGCTGGTGGACAGTTGCTCCCCCGATGTCTCTAAGATCATTTACGATGCCAGTCCGGTCTCAGCAGTTCCATTTTTTACATCCGCCAGACGACCGCCGAAACCCAAGGTATTGGTAATCTTTTTTTTTTTTTGCATTCACATGTCTATATCGAGCATGTTGTGTTACATACGAGTATCGTATTTATCCTTTACAGGTCCGTCGGGGGCGTGCTGTAAGTAATTGTCCACTGCCAGCGTGTATTAATGCACCAGATCATTTCAAAACATACATAGTTGGGATCAAGGATGTGAAGGCAGATGGACATTGTGGATTTCGGGCCATTGCTGAGCTTTTAAAATGGACAGAGGAGTCGTGGACTCGTGTCAGGTCAGATTTGATGCATCACTTAGAGAACAATAAGTCATTGTACGATAAGGTGTTTCTTGAGCAAGGCCGAGTGGAGTATATTCTCAATGTGTTGCATTGCTATGGGGCTAAAGCCAATCCTGAGCATTGGTTCTGTCTGCCTGAGATGGGCCACCTTGTTGCTATAGTGTACAATGTACCTCTTATTGCTCTGTCGGCCAATGTGAACAACACATACTTGCCGCTGCTCACACCTCCCGGGGATCTAAAGCAGACCTTTTGCATTGCCCTTCTGAATGGCTGTCATTTCATTGCTGTAAGTATACGTTATGTCAATTATTTGGTCATTTTCAGCACTATTTCTTATTAATGTGTTGTTCTTTGTTCAAAGGTATACCTAGCCCATGAATCCCCTCTACCGCCCGTCATTGCTCAGTGGACGAAGTATCACTCCCCGGTTGCCACTACTTGGAGTGACACGCTCCGGCATCGTCTCGAAGGCTATTATTTATCGGATTTTTCTAGACCGAGCACGGGCGAGTCCGTCGACCTGGATCCGGAACCATTGAATTTAGATAAAGTTCATTGGGCGATGTGATCATGTATTAGAATCCACAATGACATGTTTTAGTTTGTGTTTGTATCTGCCTCTGATTATGTAGTTGAATTTGAGCTTTTATAATGCATTTGAATCTGAAAATTGGAGTTTGTATTTTTATTTTACTGTTCATGCTACAGGTATGTTCGGCCGAGAGGGCCGAACACCATGTGTGCCGCGCGGCCAACGGAGCCGCACGGGCTTGAGGACGCACGGCCAAAGCGGCCGTACGTCGGATTATACGCACGGCCCGGGTCGCCGCGTGCATTGCTTCCAGTGCGGCAACTTGTGCCGTGCGTTTCTTTTACTGTTCGGCCGAGTTGGTCGAACAGACCTGATTCCCAGTTTTTTTATTTTTTTCATTTTTTTCACAATTCTCGCGACAAGGTGACCCAATTCTCATTTCTTTTCACACCGTCCAGCTGCTAACAAATAACAACAGAAATCAACAAACATAATCATTCAAAATTTATAACATTCCAGATCCAAAATAAATTCATCGTGTAGCCAACATAGAGTAATATCCAAATGTTCCCGAATATCAAAAGTGAATAACATCTAATATCAAAACACTGAAGTTCATCACGCGCACGAAGTCAATCATCTCGTCCCGCCCCATCCCGACCACCCATCATCGCATAGACAGTATGGATAATATCGCGAACTCTCGGATCATCGTCGTCCAAAAACTGTCTCAGATATGCTCTAACCTGGTGATCTCGCATGGCGTGGTCTACACGGACAGGTGCACGGTGCCTAGGTTGAGGTCGCTGCACCGGTGTCTGAACCCTGGGGTGTAAATGCCCGGTATACCAATCCATATATGGAGGGGAACACTCATGTGGGTAACCCGCCAGTCGACCCAAACGGACATCGGGAAGGACGTGTATATCCCATGTGGTGAACTGTTCCCCTAGCTCACGCCAGTAAGGCCTTGTGCTCCGAGTCTCCCTAGTGCCGCGGTCTAAGTGCTCCGCCAATGGGGTGGGTGGAATCGTCTGTACATACCCGAACTGTCGAAGTACACGATCGGGCATGTATGGCTCAACAATGTCACCAGCAGATAAATAGCCACGGTAAAGAGCGGACTCCAGCCGTGGGAAAACCCCCCGCACCTCAGTGTACGGATCGAATATCACCTACATTTCATTTTTGTTGATTAGGTAAATAAATCCACAATATTTATCATATGTATATCTATGTTACAATGAGTACCTCGTCCGCTGTGAGCTCGTCCAACCTGTCCCGCCATGCACGTCTACGGTCGACCGTCTGTGCAGTATGCCCTTCTTGCGTCCACCTAACGCACATGGGTCCATCGCCAGTGTAATCGGGATCCTCGGGTGGCCTGCCCACCGTAGGGAAGTGCTCGTATATCCAAGCCTATGGCAAACGTTACATAAAAGTCATTAATTGAATGTATCTGTTCATAATCTGTGATTAGAAAACTACATACCTCCATCAATGTCCAATATCCCACCGCCTGCTTTATCTCTGCGGTGGCAGCCACAGTGAGCTGCTTATACAGGTATGCAAGGACTGCAGCTCCCCAAGCATAGTCTGAAACGCCGTTGATCCTATCCAGAAACTCGAGCCACTTCACATCGGCACGTGACCCGCTCTTGTTAGGGAACAAGACACTCCCCAATACATATAAAATGTAGGCCCTTGCGGTCCTCCTCACAACGTCGCGCTCCTCCGATATCATACCCGTCTGAAATTTTACTCTCAACCACTCCAAAGAAACTTGAGCCCTCCTAACCCTCACCATCTCTGCTGCCACCTGATCTGTGGGGTACCTAAGCAAATTTGCAACGTCCTCGTGGCCCATAGATACACCTAGAAGTAGAAAATGTAGGCATTCAATTTTATTTAATGAACCATACACCACATGAAATTAATACAAAACTAAATGTAAGAATACCTTCGCGACCGGAGAGAACGGGTCGCCCTATCACCGGCAGACCAATGAGACAAAACACATCATCCAACGTGATCGTCATCTCGCCGAATGGTAGATGGAATGTGTTAGTCTCTGGATGCCATCTCTCGATAAAGGCCTCGATCAAGTTCTTGTTTGGTGCCCTAAAAGTGATCAGTCTAATCTTGTCAAAACCAGATCGCCTGATGTAGTGCTGGAACCGTCTGTTCTCGCGCCCGTTCGCAATCTCCCATGTGTTTAACTTCACGGCATGGCTAACGATCTTGAGCGGCGCTCGCTCACGGCCATTCCTTATATCATATGCGACGTGGTACCTAAAACGCCTGAGTAAAGGCGGTGCAATATGGTCATCACCGTCATCCTGAACGGGCTCGTCTGGAGGCGGAGCATGATCTACAACAGGTGATCGGTGGGCCACTGGCTCCTGAGTGGCAAAATCCTGAACGGGCTCAAGTGGAAGAGGATCATGAACTGGAGGTGCAAAATCCGGAACAGCCTCGACTAGAGGTGCATCATGATCTACAACAGGCTCCTCGTAGTCATACAGGTGAATCGCTGGATGTCCAGCATCTCTACGCTGCCGTACCCATTCGGCTCGGGCCGATGCTGTTGGCCGTTTACGATGTTTCTGATAAAAATCTGAAATTAAAGTGAAATTTATAAGTATAAATACCATTGCATAATAGAGAAGAGAAAGAGAAGAAAAAAAAATCAAAAAAAGTACCAGACCTGTTCGGCGCGAACGGCCGAACAGGCTAAAGACCGTGCGGCCAAGTGAGCCGCACGGTCTTGGTAGCATGCGGGCGCATATGCCGCACGCCTACCACGGTGCGCAGCGACTTGCGCCGCGCTCGGTCCATGATGTTCTGCACACCAGTGCCGAACAGAGGCCGAACAGGGGCCTTCTTCTTCCTCCAACTTTTAACATATTGGCCATTCAAAACTCTACCAAATGCAATTTTAAATACGAAAAACATAAATGTACTAGTACTAGACCTAAATGGAAGTGTTTTAAGCTTTCCAATTCTCATTTACAACAAATGGGTCAAGCAATTACAAATGAACCCTAACTTCTCTAAATTACTTACGTTTAATTCTGTCTATGGTTCTGTCCATGATGTTTGTATCTCAAAGCTGCTGTCTCGATCGGTTTTGGGATCCTCTTGTACCTGCTCTTCCTTCTCGATGGATCGTCCAGCTGCTGTTGCTTCTCTATTTTCTGTCCATCGTTCACTGATAATGGCCAAAATTGACCATTATTTTCAATCTATTTCCGTGTCTAATACGGACATTTGATCGCATTCCGGTCTTATTTAAATAAGAAAGCAGTTGAATTTGACAGATATATGCAAGTTTGTATGAATAATAAGCTGTTATTGAAAAACACAAAAATATTGTTATTTTCATTAAATTATATTAAAAAATCCAAAAACATGATAAAAACATTAAAAATTCCACATTTGATAATTATGGTTTGGTAGTATCTGTTCGGTGGAACACAGATCTATTAGATGGAACACAAGCCAATAATCAAGTGGAAACAAAGTACATCTTTATATATATATATATATATATATATATATTTTATTAATATTTATCTTATATATAATTTTATTTATTTACATTACTTACATTAAAAAAATTAAAACAACAAAACAAAAATAATGATAAAAACAAAGCTAATCCAAGTGATTTTTATCTCCAGCCCATGTTCTCCATCAGCCCACAACTTGCAGCAGTCCACAACACCATTTTCAGCCCAAGTTCTGAACCAGCCCATCTCCTCAAGCCCATCGTCCTCAACCCCTGGCAGCGTCTTCTTCCTCCAGTCTGCCGCTGCAACTCCGACGAACCAATTTCCGGCGAGCTTCCCTCAACCACAGCAGCCCCGCCTCTCACCTCAACCGCAACAGATCCGGACATCCGGCCATCTCCATTTCCGATCACCCCCTCGCGCCACCACAAACCCGAGCCACCATTTTACCACCTCCAACCACCAAATCATCTCCGGCGAACAGCCTCTGTACAGCCCCGGCGTCCATCCCCCTCATCCCGTCGCCACCACCAGAACCTCCAGCAGCTTCCCCCCGACCTTTCCGCAGCCCCCGCATCGCCACCGCAACCTTGTCGCAGCCATCGTCTCCAACCTTCAGTTTCAGATCCGGCCAGGGTCCCAATCGCCATCTCCGGCGTCATCTCCGACGCAGCTCCCCAAACTCGCCGGATAGCCGCGCCACCACCATTTCCGTCTCCATCGCCGCCTCCCTCAAGCTCCGCCACCGCCGCCGCTGCCCCATAGCAACAAGGAAATTTGAGAATGGGGAACAGAAGAAAGAAGAAGATGAGAGAAATTGGAAATTGGAACAAGAAAACTGGAACAAGAAATCAGAAATAAGAAAAGAAGAAGCAGAAAGAAGAAAGAAAGAAAAATTGGGTGAGGAAGAAGAAGGGCCTGTCGAGAGAAGAAAATGGGGAAAGAATGGAGAGGAAGAAATGAGAAGGAAAGAAGAATGAGAGAAGAAGAACAAAGAAGAAAGAGAAAAAAGAAAATAAAAGAGTAAAGAGAAAACAAAAAGATTGTCGAGAAAGAAAAATCCCAATCCGAGTCGAGATACCATGTATAGCGACCGGGTGTTTAGAGACAAGGAAATTGCTTAAGGACTGGGGATGTTTAGAGACACAAAATTCGTGTCGCTAAACAAACCCCGGGTCGAGATACCATGGACCGCGACCGGGTGCACCGCGACCTGGACAGAAAATGGTTAGAGATTGGGAGTATCAAGATACAAAATCTGTGTCGCGGAACAATGGACCGCGACACATGGACCGCGACCAGGACAGAGTCCCGCGACCTCGACAGAGAAGAGAGAGCAGCATGTCACGTGACCACCCCAGTTTCCAATTCTCACATGTCAAAACCATCGCAAGGTCCCAGGACCGCAAGTCCCGCAAGTGTTAAATTTTCGTCCTCTTCCCCTGGACTCGAGCTCCCGCCCCCTCCTATGCGTCATCTTGGAGCTAAAAATTGTGTCTTGAACCAGATTTGTTCCGCGAACAGGCACAATTGTTTAGCGACTGGTGGGCCTTGAATGGGCCTAGGGCTCAATTCTTCTCCTCTATAAATATAACCTCCCAACCCCTTTGAACAGTAACCTAGCCACACTTGTAGTTTAATTTCTGTTCTTGGGGCACCACTGTGCTCTCAAGTAGCTTTTAGAGTAGATAGTTTTATTTTTATTTTTATGCAATGTAGATTGTAGTGTAGCTTAGTTTAATTTATGTAATAAATTAGTGTGGCTAGTGTTCACTTTTTCCAGCTTTTTTTATTTTTGTATCTTGGGTTAAAAACACTTAATCAATGGGTGTATTTTAAACCATATTTTGTTGGAATGATCAAGGTTTTGCTTCCCAAAAAAATCTGTTATGGAATCCCTCCATGGGTTGTTACTGTTTGTTGCATATTGGGCCTCTTGATCCTTTTCTTATTTTTAGTTAGGCTTAAATGAGTTATTTAGACTTAATAAATGCATAAACACTTGTATTTGGCCCTTGATAGATCTAGTGTAGTGTCCTGTTCTTACTTTTTCTCCTCTAGTTTAGTGTAGTGTCCTGTTCTTTTTTTTTTAGTTAGTGTCCTGTTGTTTATTTTAGCTTTAGTGTAGTGTTTTTATTTTTTTAGTTTTATTTTTTTATTTTATTTATTTCTCATGCACTAGATCTAAAAAATGGATAATATTGAAGTGTTTGTGCATATTTATTTAAAAATTGCATGTCCTAAATTGTATTGCATCACGTTGCAACCCCACGGGTTGCAACGTAATTTTCCCGTTATGATCCCACGGACCACAACGCACTCCCCTGCAATGCAATATAAGGCGTTATGCTGCCAAATTTTTTATAAAATTTTTTAAAATCCCTTGGTCACGAAGCACCCCTGTCGCGGACCCACGGTCCGCGACACAACCCCTGATTAGCGACCGAGGACCCAAATGCTTGTAATTTCAGTCGGGAAGGGCTCTGTCGCGGAACCCCTGTCGCGGACCCACGGTCCGTGACACATTTCTTATTCCGTGACAGGAATTATGCCCTTGTTGAACTCTCTAACCTTGTGTCGCGGAACCCCTGTCGCGGACCCACGGTCCGTGACACATTTCTTATTCCGTGACAGGAATTATGCCCTTGTTGAACTCTCTAACCTTGTGTCGCGGAACCCCTGTCCGCCTTGTTCCGCGACACAACAACCCTAATTTCTAAAATTTTAATTTCTCTTATTTCCCACCTCTCTGTCGAGATCCTCCTGTCGCGGACCCACGGTCCGCGACACAAACTCTGTTCCACGACAGGCTTGGCACTTCTTTGCCAAATTTTTATTCTCCATCTCACCCCATTAATTAATTGAACCTTTGTATTAATATTTTTGAGGTTGAAATCCAATGATCTCAACCCATGATTAAATTGATATAAAGAACTTTGTTCAATTTCCATTAAAAGACTCTTCTAAAAAATTAAACTCTAATGATCTAAGTATGACTGTGATTAATTAATTAATTATGGAATGAGTGATTATTTAGACCATAAAGAGTAATTATGGATTAATTTCCATATCCTTGCATGAGAAACCAATGTCTCTCATACAAGATGACCCAAAAATATTTTCTTTTATTTATTTTGTCTTTACCCGTGTTGTGTGAAACAGCTAGTAAGAGATATAACAGACTAATGTTGGCGGGTATTCCCACACGGATAAACTAGCTCGTGGTCTGTATATTAATTACTAGATGTTATTTTGCATGATCCGGATAGTGGTCGGTGGAAGCCTTGGCGGTTCGTCCATCAGGGATTATAATAGCTGCTCAGTTGACTCCTATCCGGATACAGTTTTCTCTTCTTTATCTTAATTTCAAACCCGAATCTCAAACTGTACCAACACTAGACGACATAGGTCAATGTTGTCTAGTAATTAAGACAGTGAAAGAACATGTAGGTTTTTATCCGATTCACAGATAGTAAGGGTCTGAATGATAGCGACCACTGTCATTTAAGATTATTCTGCTGTCTAAAATCATCTCACCTTAATAATTAGGGAACTGGACCACAGATAACTGCAATCCAATTAACCCTAATTATTTTGTCATCTCTTTAGCCAAAATTCTTCTTATCTCCGGCTATTTCATCTCTGTGTTTCACGTTCTGTCTAAACCCACCTTATATTTTGGGTTATTTAATTTTACACTTCTCTATAAATTTATGCATGATAATATTATGTAACTATTGTGGTCATATTATTTTGGGATCCTTCCCTTGGACATAGAAGTCGTGATTTTTAATCAGATGTCTCACAATAAATTTCCAACAAAAATTCATTTATAAAATCCGGATCTGAGTAAGGGATAAATTCCACAGTTATGACTAATTCATATCCGAATGGGGGTTGATTTTGAGAAATTAGAAGCAGAGTCAGCGACTAGGTCTCACCTAGACTGAAAGGGTCTGTGTTCTTATTGAGAGTCTAGTACCTGTTTAGGGAATGATTTTCAAATCTATTATTTTCCAAAATTGCTATATGTTGGAAATCTTTTATTAAATATTGCACTGACTCAGGGTCCACTTGGATTCAGATAAGGTGTAATAGATAATACTAGAAGAACAACATGTGGGCCTTGGTTATTTTCTAAGGTAGGGTTGAGCTCCTTTCAACTGCGATCCTCTTCTGCCAAAGCCTATTTTTGAGTCCTGAGTGAGTGCATCCGGAACGAACTAATTTATTAGTTCGTTTCATTAGTTTGTATCTCATAACCACCCGGAAGGAAGTGAACACTGCGAGCGGCTCACCGAGATCCGGGAATTCTTGATCCACACCCGGTCATTCTGACTGGGGGCTTTCTTTTACTACCAGGGTCAGACTTTCAAAAAAACCTCCGAGTGATAGGATTTTAAATGCTTTCTTTACCGCTTTCTTTTACCGCTTTCTTTTAACTGCTTTCTTTAGAGGTCACTCGGTTGTATTGAGAGTTGCGTAACTGCTATTAGGACTGATAGTTAAGGGATAGTTCAGGGCTTGATTAGAATCTTTGGGTGTGACATGGGGGAATGATAGCGGTACTTGACACTTCAACTAATGATTTGTCAGGTGTTGCTTGTCCACCACAGATAAATAATATAACTTTGCAAGGCCTGTGAAGGGAGTTATGAGTCTGTGGTATCTTAGATTATGTTTTCTTAAGAGCATGTAAACTCTTACTGTAAGTACCTGTCTGTTAAAGGGAACATGGTACAGAGAACATGAGAGTTAGCTAACTGAAGGATTATCCCAAGCTGAGATCTGCGTAACAAAATGGAAGTTTAATTGTGTTTCATCTGAATCTGGTCCAATTTTTATTATTTTCTTCCTGTCCCTTCTGTCTCATTTTAAATCTGCTTTCTTAGAATAATCTTAATTGCTTTCTTAGACTAATTTTATTGCTTTCTTAGATTAAACTTAATTCGCTTTCTAGAATGATTTTATCTGCTTTATTTTAATTGCTTTCATAGCTTAGTTTAACTTCTGTCAAGTAGTTGATAGTCAAAACACAAACTCGAATCGAGTAACCGAGTGGAAAATCTTAGTAAATGGCGTGGGCCCTGCTTCCATCGCACATCCTCCAATGAACGATCCGGTACTTACTATAAATACTGCAATTTTTGACTCCGTGCGCTTTCGGGGGCACAGTTTCTTAACA
The DNA here is from genome assembly GCA_030278955.1 of Hygrophila difformis. NCBI lineage: Eukaryota > Viridiplantae > Streptophyta > Magnoliopsida > Lamiales > Acanthaceae > Hygrophila > Hygrophila difformis. Next base: position 30,061,539 of record JAOANR010000006.1, on the reverse strand, counting down.
CGAGTAAATAAAAACGTGACAACCTATAAATATATCCCTAATCCCAACTCCGCCTTCATAAATTGGTTTCATCAAATAAAATTGAAAACCGGGATTATTGTTTTTCAGAAAATACTCATATAATGGGAAATGTATTGAAAGTTTCATGGCAGGGAATCTCATGACATGAAATTATGAAAAGTATCATGGCGCAGATACCGGGGACCTTCAGTGTGACAGACTGAAGGTCGAGACTGAACTGTCTATCCTGGTTGCACCACGAAATTTGTCAAAAGTTTCATGACGGGGAGGACCACAGCGCCGTTTGAAATCAAAGCACCCCACATGAGTAATAAAAAGTGGAATATATCCTTAAACCCCTTTCCCGTGAATCATAACTCCTTTCGTTTAATAAATTTACCTGGGTTATTTTAGAAAATACTCGTGTTACGAAATTGTCAAAAGTTTCATTCGCCTGGGAGGGAGGAAGGGAATGGGGTGTAGGGGTGGGGTGTATGAAGCATTTAGGGTGTAGGATTTGGACTATATTTTTCTATTTTTTGTATAAGGGTAACTATGTCTTTTGCTATGGGGTGTATGTAGAATATGGTATAATTTTTAAATTTGTGGATGGGGTATACTTAGCAATGGGGTGATGTTAGTAAAACTTGGAGTAGGAATAGCCGCGGTCTTTTTTTTTTTTATGAACCATTGAAGGCCTGGAAAAGAGGTGGTGGGAGCCCATGCCACACAATTACAAAGGAGAATAAAAAAGGCACATAATTACAAAGAAGAATAAAAGGGTGTCACACAATTACAAACGAGATTAAAAATGCACACAATTACAAAGGAGAATAAGGGAGGGATAGGAGGCTGGTGGGGATTCGAACCTCCAACTTTTTTTGATTGGGTTTTATGGGCTGGGCTGAACTTGTAATAATTACAGGGACATTTCTGGACAGGTAAAAAGACGCAGTTGGAAAAAAATACAAGTACTTTACAAGAGTTTGTTTCGTTGAAAAACTTTGTAATTCAATTAAATAAAAAAATATAAAAAATATAGTCAAATATTATTGTATTCATCTAATAACATAGTTTTATAATATCAAAATATTATTCATTTTTTACTTGTATATAATTAAATTAATAAGAATTGCAAATATATTTGGAATTGTGTGAAATGAGGAATGTGTCATTTATTTATGAGCGGTTGTAGTACAAAACTAGTTGGAGACCTGTGCGATGCACAGCGTAAAAGGGATGTACAACTGCCTATGGAGAAAGAAAAAATAATTATAGGTAAGTGTATGTGAGTTCCTAACTTCCTATCGACAACAATTTGTTTCCAGAGAATTGTTTCCTAATTAAGAAGATAAGGTTATTGTATAGATAAAGTAATAATGATGTAATTTTAAATAAATGATTTGTTTTCAAGCATACATTTCCAATTTCTGTATGAAACTCTTGTAAGCCAATGGATTTGAGGGTTATTGGTTAGGAATACGAAAACAAGAGGATAATCAAACAAAAGGAAAAAGCATTGGTTAAGAAACGAAGCTGGAATTTTACAAAGGTAATACAATTTCTTATGGAAGAATTTGTAATGACAATAACTTTACCAACAATTTGGTCCACAAAACTGATATTAAAGAATGGGCAATTTACCTTTGCTCGAGAAAACAGTGAATAGCAAATGAAACAACGTTGATATGTAGAAGGGGCACAAGGAGCTAGCGAAATCTGGCAAGAGGCATAAAAAGGATATGAAACATGATTAACTTGAAATAGAGGAACATAACCAATAGTAAGGGCAAAGTACAGAACCAGGAGCATGAATACGGTAGGCGATTCGATGCATGGATTCATGGAGAAGCCGAACTGTTGGGGTGTGGCTAGCTACATTTCATAGTATATGTATTAGCGGGATCTTCTGCAAAATATAAAATAAATGAAATAGCAACATGCCTTATGAGGTTCTGAGATGTAAATCCACAAAAGACACAGACCAAGGGGAAAAATGAATGAAATAAAGGTACAAGAAGAATTCTACTCTCAACCACAAAATACATGACCAATGGCCACCAATTCTTTCAAAAGGTAATCAGCATACAATATACACAGGGTAGTAGGGATATGACAGAAATGAACTAAGATATCAATAACAATTTATCAACTCAGCATACCCAATAATATCAATTCATTCCACATAATGAAAGCTTGACAACCTTTGATGCTAGATCATCAACCATCTCTTGAAGGTTGTGAAGTCTATTGGATTGATCAGAAAGTTGTTTCTCCAAATCAGATGTTTCTGGCCTACAAGTAGAATTTAATTACCTGAATAAAATGTCACTAAATCAGCCAATGCAAGACATTTTATGCTTTAAAGGCACATTGTAACCCATCACCCATGTAACAAGTCCGTTGGGTGCCTGCAATGCCCTTTGAACCTGTATAATAGACATCCAATAGACATTGTAGCTGGTAATAGGATGGAGCAGGCTCCTTATTTTTGATGCGTATGCATAGTTAATTGCCGTTTTTTAATCAGTAGAAATTATAGGATGTGAACAAAGGATAGAAAGACTGGATTACACGGACATAATAATTGAATCCCAGAACAATAACAAAATATGGATGGCAAAAGCACAGGACAACCAGTAATTATAATGGCATGAGTAATGTCTGTTCGAAGTTGTAAGATGAGACAAGAGAAACACAGAGCCAATAGCGGAAAAGGGGGGAAAGGGGCAAGGATAAGAAGCAGCAAGGCTTCATAAGCGAACGCAGCTAGGCCGGATAGTTTGAGTCAAATTACTCAAGACGATTGAATCAGTAGCTCAACCTCTATGAATAATAGTAAGCACCATGAGATTCCACCACAAAATTGAATTCAAGAAGTTCATAAACCACAATAAAGAACGATTAAACCATCCAAAAGAATAATAGATATCCACATAGGTACTATTGAACAACCAAAATCAGTTTGAGTAGAAAATTGAAGCAAACCCAAAAAATGAAGAATGGACTGGAATCAACTACAAATAAAATATTAAAATCAAAACTACAAAGGAACTGAAAAATATTAGGTTATGAAATCAAAAGTCCCGTTGATCTCGTCTAGACTAATCCTACCCATGTTTGGACAAAGCACAGAGCAATGAAAATAAATTAAAGTAGCAAGTACAGAAGACATGCACTATTTGTAGAAGGAAAAATTTAAGGGTCAGAAAAATTAAAGATACCATATTGTGTGACTGTGTGAGACTAAAGAGGAAATACATCAATCATCATCCATATTACAGAGCTTAGTGGTAAAATATCAAATTCTTCATGGAGATAGAATGCTAATAATTTACATGGCACTGATACTAAAGTGTAAATGTACTAACAAAGTAGTGAAAGCTTCTGTTGCCAACAATTTGTTTCCCCATATTTAAATGGATTTTGCAATGCCTAAGTGTGTATCAGTCACCAATATACCATGGAACACATTAAAAGTCAAAATATTTATGTTCTTAAACAGTATGTGGCTATACCGATGAATAGAGCACCTTATGTGGGGGTTTTTGTTAATGTTTTCCAGCCAACCTCAAAGAACATCATAAGACAACAATTGACAAAAGCATTGTATTAAAGGTAATCAAATGCTGGTAGAAGAGAGTGACCAACAAATAACAATAGCAATACAGCTGAAGAACTTGGTAAAGTAAAATACTATTGGGGAAAATAGCTAGCATTGTCCCTAAACCGTAAATGAACGGGCAAGCTAACAATGAACCTGGACCTCAGTGTCCTTACACTTTCCCAAACGCACTTTCCAACATCACTACTTTTTGGATAAAATAGAGGATAACTGAATAAGTAAAACAGAGTATAACTCACTAACTAAAAGAAATTCATGTACTAAAGGATAAGTTAATTAAAAAAGAAAGAGCGTTGCATTCACCCAAACCTACTAAAGGCAAAAAGTGCAATCTTAAAAATTGGAAAATAAGAAAAAAAATTGGTATCCTTTTTACCACCATGGATTTCATGTATTAAAGATTCTCTTCTATGCTTCTATAGAACCCAAAATTTTTGTACTGTTCATATCTAAGAACAAAAAAGGTTAGCGCTAAATTCGTAGAAGCCTAGATGAACAAATGATATAAAGAATATAAATCTATAAAAGTCAAAAGACACGATGAAAAAATATATTGACTCATGCTTTGTCATCTTAATCTATAAAAATCTATTGACTCGTGCGTTGTCATCTTAATCTTATACGATTGATACAATTATAGCACCTAAGTTAGTAACTAATGCAACTGTCATCTTGACGGCGAGGATGTATATGAGTCAATTATATTATACTTGCATAGTATTCTGGGAGGCAGTCACAATGAGAATAATCCTCTACAATCTGCAAGGCCGAAAACTACATTAGCACAGGGAAAATTCAAGTGCGATAAAAAAAAATATTCACAGAATTCAGTAACAATAAATAAAGGAAAAGATTTGACAATGCAAATTAAAGGGTCATATTTCAATAATATTACAGGAGTACCTCTAAGTCATGGTTCAAAAATAAGACAGACATATAGGATCAATGTATTGGGTGCGTTCGACAAAACTAACTGTAGTTGTTAAGAACACTCAAAAGCTCCCAAAAGAATAAAGTGTGTATCCTTATCTACACTGCCCACTCCCATCAGGCATTCTCGAAAATTCCCCATGGCATCTCAGGCATAGCATAGCATCTGCGCTAAAGAAGTTCATAGCTTTTCTAACACAATAGGGAGCTGTAGAAATCAGAAAGGCGACTTATTCCCAGTCCAAATGTCTAATCAGCTACTCCACAAGCCAAGACAGATGCCAAAAAATGAAAACTTCGAAACCAAAACAAAATTCCAGAGGAAATGGGAAATAAAATGTAACACCCCGGTTTTTGGTCACCCAGGTCGGGATGTCACCGCCACACCTCCCTAGTAAGACACGGTTTCTCAGCTTACTAAAGAGATGCAAGGCTAGGTATTTCAGTATTTAAAAGTATTTAAAACATTTGCAAACAGCCCATACAATATAGTCTCGAAAATAATAATATCATAACGCAGCGGAAATAGTATTTAAGTATAATATTGCAGCGGAAATGTAAATACGACCGACATGGTCAAAACACGGGTTAAACAGGCCCGTTTATTCTAATGTCTAATGCAAGAATTTAAATAATAAGGTTTGCAAAAATATAATTTCCCCCATGCATGGTTGTGCTCATGATCATTCCACATACTCTGTAAGGAAAAAGGAAAATAAAATGGTTTGGTCAGCACAACTTGCTGAGTAAGTTAACACATGCATGATCGTAGGGTTTAAAAGCTATTAATTTAATATTTACATAAAAGCATGATAATATTCATAACTAATTTAAATAAAGCCATAATTAATTTAAATAAAGCATTTAATAATTTAATAGACAACAATTAAATATTTAACTATCCCCATTACACCCAAGATTTAGTATATCAAGAGTTTCACGATTGCATCGCGATGTCAACAAGTTTAGCCGGAAACCGGCGGCCGCAGCCGTATCTGCCATACCCAGTACCACTCCGGAGCCTCGGGAAACCCATATGGATATTCACGAGAGTGTAGGCCATATATCTCATGCCGTTTTGGCAACATATCTCAAATATTTCGCGCGGGGTCACCATCGTCCATAAAGGCACGAAGTGAATCGTTAGGAGGGCACCCTGCAGAGCACTCACCCCCTAATTTTAAAGATCAAGTTTGTAAAGGGGATTTCCTAATTTCCAGATTTCATATATTTATTTCAAAGAGTCTTCTATTCGTTTAAACCTTAAAGGCTAGTTTTACCGTTTCAACAAGATTTCAAGATTTAACTCGGTCAACCACAGTTTACTCTAAAATTCATTAAAAATCGAGTTTAATTCCAAAAATTCTGAAATTTTACCACTGACTCAGAAACATCGAGATGAATAACTTTTGTGTTTTTACGTTTTCAATCCGAGATACCAAAACAGGTCAAAAATATCAATTTTCGTCATAACATTAATCTGTCCGAATTTCGTATACAACAGTTCAAGATTATCAAGATCTATCATAGCAAATCAACTCCAAATTTAATGAAATTTTACAGAGACTTTCTTTCGGCCAAAGATCTAAATCGGTCTAGAACTAATGTCAAAAACGTGATCAAGATCGGACCTAAGTTCTGTCAAGAATTTCAAGATCCAAGTTTTAGCAGTTTGGTTTCGGGTGGATTTCAAATATCAAAACGTCTCTAAAAATTCTGAAAATTTTACAGTAGATAGATCTAAGCCTTAGAAACGTTTTTCATGTTTTAAGTTTTTCCGTCTGAAGTCGTTTAAGGGTTCGGAAAAATTCGACAAAACTGTTGCACCGTGAAAAATCATTCGTTGACAGATTTTTGAAAGATTCGATTAAGCTTTTAGTTTTCGTGTTTTAATTTTTCCCAAAACCATGTAAGTATTAACTTACAGATTTGTAGATGTCCGGGATCGTCTATTTCGAAGGCGTGGCTTCCAGTCCACCGTTTATCCTCTCCGTTCGTCGGGTTCTACGTTCTAGATCCTATTCGGGGTGTAGAAAGAAAAAGAAGAAGGTTAGGATTCGTTTTCGAATCGTATATGGAACAAGGATCGGATCGAAGCTTACCACGACACTGGAGATCTTCAAATTTTCGTCCAAACAGTCCTCACCTTGGTTTCGTACCTCCGACGACTGCGGAATTAGGGTTTTCGAACGTATAGAGAGTTGTAGGGTTTTGGAAAAGTGTTCGGAGCTTTCAAGAGGGCTTATTTATAGGTAAACAAGACCTATGGGCGTCCAAGGTCTGCCTCTAAGAGTCTTGAGCCGAATGGTGTTCAACCGAAGTCGGAAAATCCGGATTCGGGCAAGTAAATCTCACACCCGGCGAATCTGTCCAGCGGCGCGGTCGTGACGCGCCTTTTTCCCTTTGACCGCGCGGCCACCACGCGGCACTCGCCTGGACTTCGGTCCGGGCGGGTCGTGCGATCCGTCGTGCCTTTCCTCATCTCTTTCGGACTTCTATCCCCCTATGCTTCCGTATTCCGATTTCCGGGGTATCTTCGGGTTTACGGAAATAGAAACCCCGTATAATTTATGTTTGGACTCGAGTTCTCGAGTTTATTGGTGTCGGGTTTCGTTGTGCAATTTATTTACCTTTAATAATTCTTTTTATTTAATTAATTTCCTTTTAATTTCCTTTTTAAGTTAAATCTCATTTCTCATTTCCTTATCTTTATTTATTTCTTTATTTGTTGGATTTATTTATTTATTTTATTTATTTTATTTATTGTTTATTTAATTATTGTTTATTTATTTAATTATTGGTTTTATGTTGCAAAATTCTCGGGTATTACAGTCTACCCTCCTTAAGAATCAACTTCGTCCTCGAAGTTGTGTTTCGGCTTTTCTCGTGCTAAGGTCTTTTGTTTGTTTTATTATTTTGTGACTGAACTTAGAATTAAACTTCTAAGCTGCCTACGTACCCTATGAAGGGATCAAGCCATAACGTAGTTCAAAATTGTTTGTGTACAAAAATGCATGAAAAATGGATGGTATGACATCCTCTCCCCCTTAAGATTGCAGTTATGACCCCATAAATGTGTCGGTGTCGGTTTGGAACAATGTCGGGTAGCGTTCTCTCATGTCGGATTCTACCTCCCAAGTTGCCGTCTCACTTTCGTGGTTCGACCAAAGAACCTTGATCATTTTGACGGTTTTGTTCTTAGTTACTCGCTCTTAGTGTCTAGAATACGCACTGGGACTTCTTCATAAGTCAAATCCTCATCGAGTTCAATTATCTCTGGTTGAAGTACATGTGTCGGGTCCGGTACATACTTCTTTAGTTGTGACACATGGAAGATATCATGAACTCGATCTAGTTGTAGCGGTAAAGCCAGTCGGTAGGCTAAATTTCCGACTCGTTCTAGAATCTCGTAAGGTCCTATGTATCGAGGACTCAACTTTCCTTGTTTGCCAAAGCGCATCACCCCTTCATGGGTGATATCTTTAGCATGACCCTATCTCCCACTTGAAATTCTAGGTCTCGTCGTCTCGAGTCAGCGTAACTCTTCTGACGGTCTTGAGCGGCTTTCATTTTACCTTGAATCACTTTGATTTGTTGAGCCATGTCTTCAATAAGTTGTGGTCCCACTACCACAGACTTAGTGTTTTCTTCCCAGCTCAACGGGCTTCGGCACTTTCGTCCATACAACGCCTCGAAAGGTGTCATGCCAATGCTAGCATGGTAGCTATTATTATAAGAGAATTCGATTAAGGGTAGATGGGATTCCCAATTTCCCTTAAATTCCAACACGCATGCTCACAGCATGTCTTCTAGTGTTTGGATTGTTCTCTCGGTTTGTCCATCCGTCATTGGGTGGAATGCGGTGCTCATCTTGATTTGAGTACCGAGAGCTTTTTGTAGCTCCGTCCAAAAATGAGAGACAAATCTACTGTCTCTATCAGAAATGATGTCATGTGGTACTTCATGTCGTCGTACCACATTATCAACGTAGGCTCGGGCCAGTTGGTCCATAGTCCACGTGTCCTTCATCGGGATAAATATGGCTGTCTTCGTTAGCCTATCCACAATCACCCAAATCTTGTTCATGCCTTTAGGTGATCGGGGTAATCCCGAGACAAAATCCATTGAGATGCTATCCCACTTCCAACTTGGAATCTCTAGTGGTTGCATCAGTCCTAGGGGTTTATGTCGTACTGCCTTAACCTTTTGGCAGGTGAGACATTTCGCCACGAAGTCTGCCACTTCTTTCTTCATTCCCGGCCACCAATAGATCTTCTTTAGATCTTTGTAAAGCTTATCGCCTCCGGGATGTACTGAATACGGCGTGTTGTGCCCTTCCTCCATCAACCTTCGCTTCAACTCGGCACATTTAAGGGGCACGCACCATCTCCCTTTGAAACGAATGCTTCCATCCTCGTGGACAGCAAATCCTATCGCCTTTCCTTCGGCAATATACCCCTTTATCTTCTCGAGTTTCGCGTCGCCCGGTTGGGCGAGCTTAATCTCGTCCAATATTGGAGTTTCTACGACCATTGCGTTGATCGTTTCACTCACTGTGCCCGGATGCACAAGTTCCAACTCCAATCTTGCTAACTCCATGTACAATGCCGGCGGAATTACCAACGAGCTTGTCACTCACGTGTTGGGTTTTCCGACTTAGGGCATCGGCTACCACATTTGCCTTTCCCTCGTGGTAGGCTATCTCCAAATTGTAGTCCTTAATAAGTTCCAACCACCTTCGCTGTCTCAAATTCAACTCCTTCTGAGTGAATATATATTTCAAGCTCTTGTGGTCGGTGAACATTCGACACTTCCGCCCATAAAGATAATGTCTCCATATCTTTAGAGCGAAAACGACCGCTGCCAACTCCAGGTCGTGTGTCGGATAATTCTCCTCGTGAGGTTTCAGTTGGCGTGATGCATACGCTACGATTCTCGAGTCTTGCATCAAGACACAACCTAAACCGTCCTTCGAAGCATCGCTGTAAACTTCGAAGTCACCATTCTCTAATGGTAGTGTCAATACGGGTGTGGTTGTGAGTCGTTTCTTCAGCTCTTGAAACGCTGTCTCACATGCCTCTGTCAACACGTATTTTACTCCCTTCTTCAGTAGCTGGGTCAAAGGTCGTGCGATTTTCGAAAAATCCTTCACGAACCGTCTATAGTACCCGGCTAATCCAAGAAAACTCCTTATCTCAGTTTGGCTCTTTGGAGTTGCCCATTCAGTTACGGCAGAGACTTTTGCCGGATCCACTGAAACTCCATCAGCGGATACTATATGTCTAATAAATGCTACCTCCTTCAACCAAAAGTCGCATTTGGACAATTTGCCGTATAGCTGATTCTTTCGCAAGGTCCCTAACACTTGGTGCAAGTGTTGGGCGTGCTCCTCCTCGTTTTTCGAGTAGATCAGGATGTCATCAATGAACACCACTACACACTGATCTAACAGCTCTCGAAACACATTGTTCATGAGGTTCATGAACATTGCCGGAGCATTTGTTAACCCAAAGGATAACAGTGTGAACTCGTAGTGACCATATCGAGTTCGAAATGCCGTCTTCGGGATGTCCTTCTCGGCAATTCTCAACTGGTGATACCCAGATCGTAAGTCGATCTTCGAGAATACTGAAGCTCCCTTCAGTTGAACAAATAGATCCTCTATTCTCGGCAGTGGATATTTATTCTTGATAGTCACTTGGTTTAACCCTCGATAGTCTATGCAAAGACGTAGTCCTCCGTCTTTCTTCTTAACAAATAAAACCGGTGCTCCCCAGGGGGAAGTGCTCGGCCTTATATACCCTTTTCCTAACAGCTCCTCGAGTTGGTCTTTTAACTCCTTCATTTCCAGTGGTGCCATCCGGTACGGAGCTTTTGAGACAGGCTCTGTGCCCAGAATGAGATCTATAGTGAACTCAAGATCTCTCTCAGGTGGCATTCCCAGGATGTCTTCGGGAAACACATCCGGGTATTCTCTTACCACTGGTATGCTATCAACCTTGTTCTCTTCCGCCTCAAGGTTGTGCACATAGCACGCATATAGCTCATACCCCTTACGCATCAAGTTACTTAGTTTGAGTGCACTAACGATTTTGTTACTCTTCTTAGGGGGCTGAGAGTAAAAGATAACCCTCTTTCCCCTATTTTTTGACAAGGTGATCTTTTGCTTTTGTCATTCGATCACCGCCTTATACTGGGATAACCAATCCATCCCCAGTATGATGTCAAAGTCTCTTAAGTTAAATTCTACTAAGTTCGCGAAGAATTCTACGTTCTTTATCACTATAAGAATTCCGTTATATCGTTTAGAGCAAGATACTACTTCTCCAGAAGGCAATTGAATTCCTAAGCTAATTCTCTTGCACTTAGGTAGATCTAACTCAGGCACTATCCTTGATGCTATGATTGAGCAACTAGCTCCAGAATCAAATAGAACTCTAAGGGGTGTATTCAAGACATAAAATGTACCTGCCATCACTTCTCATTGTGCAGGCACGTCCGCTTGGTTAACCACATTGAGCCTCCCAACAGGGGCGTCCCTGGTTGCCCTGCTGATTCGCATTCAGCTGCTGATTTTGCTGTTGGTTTTGATTCTGCGGTGGCGGAGGTCGTTGGTTCTGGTTCTGATTCGGCGGCCTAAATTGGTTTTGAGGGGGTCTATACCCCTGGTTATTTCCGTTCCGCCCATTTTGGTTCTGAGGCTGTTCCTGCCCCGTGACCAAGTCTTCCCTTTTCATTATGTTTTCAAGCCTAGTTCGGCACTCCCGACGTATGTGACCCATTCGACCACATCGGAAGCAGGCGCCCTGTTGAGGGCATCCCCTCGCCAGATGGGGTCGTCCACATCTCGGGCAGGGTGTTACCGGTTCTTCCTGGTTGAACCTCCTCCCATTGTTGTTTTGTTGTGGCCTATTCGACCCTCTCCGCTGTTCGTTCCTTCCCGTGTTGTTCTCGCTTCTCGCGTCCCAGTTTCTCTTGTCTTGGAGACCCCTGCTAGACTCCCCACTCACCCTTCTCTTCAGTTGTTGCACACGCGCCACTGCCACAGCGCGGTCATACACAACTTGCAAATCGGGGTAGTGTACCCCCGCGATCACCTCGCGAACAGACAGGTTCAATCCCATTTCGAACTTCTGTGCTTTCTCTACATCCGTGGGTACGAGTCTTGGTGCGAACCTCACCAGCTCCTTGAATCGAGTTTAGTACTCTTGTACGGTTTGGCCTCCTTGCTTCAGTGACAGAAATTCTTCGTACATGCCAGCTTTAGTACTCAAGGGATAGAATCGATCCCTGAGTAGCTCCATCATTTCCGTCCAAGAGTAGGGCTCGTCATCTTCAGTCAGCTTGGCTTGAGTTGCCTGCCACCAGTCGTCCGCTTCACCTCCCAAGTAGTACGAAGCGACATGCACCCTCTCTCCTTCTGGACATTTGACTGCTCCCAGCAGCTTGTCGAATGTTCGGATCCATTCTTCCAGTTTGGCTGGATCCTCCTCACCAGCATAGTGGGGTGGCTGGTAGGGATTCACCATAGCCAGATAGTTAGGGCGAGCTTGGGGGCGGAGGTACCGCCGCAGCTTGGCCCTGGTTGACTTGCGCGTTCCCTAGCGCAATCAAGACCTCCTCCATCGTCCGAAGACGATTGCCCACATTGTCGGTACGGGGGCGTCCTGCGCACCTTGGGGTTGTTCCTCTACAGGTTGGGCCGGTTCCGTGACATTAGGAGGTGTTTCAGTAGGTGTTTCAGTAGTGGTTTGGGGAGCGGTTTGAGTTCTTCCTCTGGGTGTCATTCTGGTACAAATAGGGTGGATTAGGACTTATGAATTTAACATACAGTCTAAAAAACTTCTATAAATGTGTATGCGTTTTGTAATTTCGCACGTGGTGTGCTCGATCGAATAAGAAGCGCCGTACGCTTCTGGGTTTTATTTTAATTTATTTTATTTTATTTCGATTTTTTTTGTCGGACAGATCTGTCCAGATTTTTTTTTTCGATTTATTATAAATAAATCGGGCATTTTATTTCCTTAAACGAAATTTTAGTACAAGCGGGAAGGTATACAAAAGTAGAAATATTTTCCTAGCAAAATAGTATCTACTATAAATAGAATCCCTAGTCTCTCAAGACGTCCTCCGGTGGGGTAGTGGGATCCTCCTCCGGGTCTTCCTCATCCGAACTTGGCAGCAGTAGATCGTCAAAGATGGTGTTCAAGTCTTGTCCATGAGCATCGATGTGTTCCTTCAGGATTAGGGTTTGCGTAGTGAGGGTTTGGACTTGACGTTCGAGTTGGTTTATGCGGTTGTAATCCGCCTCTCTCAAGTTGCCCATGTGGTGCAGATTTGCCTCCAAGTGAGCTACACGATTTTTCATTTGGTCTATGGTTTGTTGGGAATCAAGGTGAACGTTCATCATTTTGATCATCAATTGCATCATATCTTGACTAGCCATCTAGCGCAAGCAAAAGATCTAAGTTAATATTCGCCAAGATTCTAGGTTAAACTTCGCCAAGATTCTAAGTTGAAATTTGCCAAGATTCTAAGTTGAAATTCGCCAAGATTCTAAGTTAAAATTCGCCAAGATTCTAAGTTCTCTACATAAAAGAGATGCAATATTCAAATGCAAATGATGATTTCCCCCCCAAAATAATTCATGCACTATATATATATATATATATATATATATTTCCATGGGTTTTTGATATTGGCCAAAATTGTCTATTATTTCCAATCCATTTCCGTGTCTGAGACGGACATGTTGATCGTATTCCCATCTTATTTCAATAAGAAAGCAGTTGAATTCGACAGATTAATGCAAGTTTGTAAAAATATTGAGCTGGTAATGAAAGACACAAAAGTATGCAATTTTGATTGCATTTGTGTTAGAAAAATCCAAAAACATGAAAAAAAAAAAAAAGGAAAAAAGAGAAGAAAAAGGAATGAAAAGATGGGCAAAAGAATAATATAGCCCACAAAAATAAAAAAGATGGGAAAAAGAATGAAAATCCCACAAATTGAAATTTTGGTTAAGTGTTGAAGATCAATTCGGTCTATAAGCAATTCGACCTAAACCGAATTGCTCATTAGACCGAATTGCTGAAGAGAGGAAGAAAAGAGAAAGTTGAAGAAGAGAAGAGCAACCAATTCGGTCTGTGGCAGTTCGGTCTATACCGAATTGACCCCTATACCGAATTGCACTATGGAAGGGAGAAAACTTTGAGCAAAACAGAAAAGAAGGAGTTCGATCTATTGCAATTCGGTCTGGGCCGAATTGATTGCATAGATCGAATTGCCTCAAAGCAAGGAAGCCGAGCAGGAGCCATCATCAATTCGACAAGGCCAATTCGGTCTACCCATAGACCGAATCGCCACATTTCATGCTCAAGATCAAGAAGAAAGACCTCATTTCCCCTATTTGGTCTAAACCGAACTGCTTGAGGAGACCGAACCACATTCAAAATTGCAGCTGTGAAGCACGTGAGAAATGCATGATGGGCCTAAGGTTTCGATGAGAAGTATAAAAGCTGACCTTCCTCAACACAAGAGGGAATCCTAACTCTTACACACTTGGACATTTTGCTGGGAGACAAAAAGAAGGAGCAGAAGGTTCTTCACCCCTTAAGGGTTAGGTAGGTAGTGTAGTTAGTTAGTTTATTTTCATGCTTGTAATGTAGTTTTATTGCTTTTGAGCTTAGTTTATTTTTCATAGAAGCTTGTTACCACCCTTAGTGTAGCCATTTCCATAAACTTTAAATGCTTTGTAGTTAGAATGAACCCTACCTTCAAGCCAATGAATGGTTTTAGGGTTATTTACTGCTTTCAAGTGTCAATACAAGAAAGAATCCAGAAATGGGCTTTCATTTCAAGTGTTTGGCATTTATTTACTGTTTTCCTTAGCAATAAATGTTAGAATGTTTGTTTGTTTGTTTCAACTAGGTTACATTTATTATGTCCTAGTTGACTTACATTCTCAATAAATGTATGCTAGTGGGTTTTTGGCTTGATCTTACACCTTAGAGATTCAAATAAGTGTTCTTAGGTTTTAGACAACCTTAAGCTTGTTAGAATTTATTCCCGTGCTTTTCAGTTGCTGTTTTAGTCTCCCTTGTTAGCTTATTGTTGCCTTAGATAATGTAGGTGTTCTTATTTTTAAGTATGTGTTCTTACTTGTTCAGTAGATGTTTTAGTTTTTGATCTCTGTTTGCTTGTTTGTAGCTTTAAAGTTTGTTTCATGCCAATACCTGCTAGCCACGTAACCTAGGTCTATTTTCCTTAAAAACAGTCATTAGTGTGGCTGTGAGGTGACATTGATGTGAAATGAAGGATTTGGTAAATCTTATCCATCATGAACCACACAATGTAAACCGAACCTGCACTTATGAGAGAAAAGACATGCAATTCGATTTGAGGCAATTCGGTCTAGACCGAATTGCCCATGAGAATGGAATTGCATGGCAAAAATATTTGTTGAATGCTTTATCTAAAAATTCATATGCAATTCGATCTAGGCAATTCGGTCTATACCGAATTGCAGTCTATACCGAATTGCCCATGAGACCGAATTGCATAGCAAAAAAGTGTTGTCTTCATGTGGTTTCTAGCAATTCGGTCTAGGTAATTCGGTTTAGATCGAATTACTCATATAGACCGAATTGGCTTTGGAAACCACATTGTATGCATTCCATCCCCTCATGCCTTAGTTTATTTTCTCTGTCTTACCAATTCGAATTGTCCAAATTCGATCTAGACCGAATTCAATTGGCAATTCGAATTACCCTCATTTTGGGGTAATTGCCTTAGCCAAATTTGAGTAAAGGAATGACTTCATTCGAATTGTCCAATTCGGTTTAGACCGAATTGCTTGACAATTCGAATTAGAGGATGCTTCATGACTTTACAAGGATTAATTGGGTATGGTGTTACTTCATACCTCATGCATCCTCAATTCGGTCTCTTTTGCATTTTGCCCAATAGACCGAATTGCTTTCTTCCTTCTATTTTAAAACTACAAAAAATAATTTATTACAAGAGTTGTGTAAGTTGCATGAGTGTATTGGGCCCAGGCCCACTATACTTAATTTTGTCCATTACACATCTCAACCCATCAGTGTCTAATTATTGTGTGATTAACACTCACACAATACCAAAAACATTTTCTTAATCTTGTTTGTTTTCCCTTTCATTGTGTGTATGAATGGGTAATAAGAAATATCACAGATCAATATTGGCGAAAAGGTCCCTTCACCGGGATAACGGTTAGCTCGTCTTCTGTGTATTAATTATTACTCGTTATTTTGCATGATCTGATTAGTGGTTGGTGGAAGCTACGGCGAAAAGGTCCCTTCACGGGGATAACGATTAGTCACCCAGCCAACTCCTAATCAGATACAGTTTTCTTTTCTTTACCTTAATTTCAAACCAGAATCTAGAGTTGTATTAATTATAGATGATATATGCCAATATCATCTATTAATTACTGCAGTAATAGAACATGTGGGTTTTCATCCAGATTCACAGACAGTGAAGTCTAAGATGACGGCGGCAACTGTCATTTAAGGCATTCTACTGTCTAAAAATCATTCCATCTGGAATACTTGGGACCCGGACAGCAGATGTTTGCAGTCCGGATAACCCCAATTATTTCTGGCATCCTCTTTAGCCAACTTCTTCTTATCTCAGGCTAATCCATCTTTGTGTATCAAATTCTGTCTAACCCCACCATATATTCTGGAGTAATTTATTTTATTTCTCATATACATGTATGCATGATATTATTATGTAGACATTGTGGTCTATACTATTTTGGAGATCCTCCTTAGACATAGAAGTCTTGATTTAAATCAGATGCTGCACAATAAATTTCCACAAAAATCACTTTATAAAATCCGGATCTGAGTAAGGGATAATTTCACAGTTATGACTAACTCATCTTCTACTGGGGGTTGATTTTGAGAACTTAGAAGCAGAGTCAGCGATTAGGTCTCACCTAGACTGAAAGGATCTGTGCTTAAATTGAGATTTTAGTACCTGTTTAAGGAATAATTTTCAAATATCTATTTCTTTCTCAAAATTACTGTGTGTTGGAAATCTTGTATTAAGTGTTGCATCGAATCAGAGTCCACTTGGATTCAGATAAGATGTGATAATTAATATTAGAGGAACAACATATAGGCCTTGGTTAATTTCTAAGGTAGGGTTGAGTATTCTTTCAACTGCTATCTTCTCCCACCAAAGCCTAAAATTGAGTCTCGAGTGAGTACATTCGGAATAGATCTTCGTAGGTCTGTTCCACTCATGTTTGTATCTCATAACTAACCGGATATTATAAGCCCTGTGGCTTACTGATATTTGGGAAGTTCTAAATCTGCATCTGGTCACCAAGACCAGGGGCTCTTTTATACTAACGGAATGTGATGATCTTTTAAGACTTCCGAGTGATAGGTTTTTAAATGCTTTCTTTACCGCTTTCTTTAAAATGCTTTCATAGAGGTCACTCGGAAGAATTAGAGGTTGGCCGCCGGTTGAAAGGTTTAAGAGTTATGGATTAGTTCGGGGTTAGATTTGGACTTTAGGTGTGACAAGGGGGATGACAGGAGTACTTGGCATATCAACTAATGATATGTTAGGTGTTGCTTGTCCACCACATATGACTGACATACTCTTGCAAGGCATTGCAAGGGGAGTTATTAATCTGTGGTATCTTAGAATTTGCTGTCTTAAGAGCATGTAAATTCTCACTGTAATTACCTGTCTGTTAAAGGGAACATAGTGCAGAAAGCATGAGAGTTAGCTAACTGACAAGCTACCCCAAACAAAGATCTGTGTATTAAAACGGATGTTTAATTGTGTTTCATCTGAATCTTGTCCAATCTTTATTATTTTCTCCATGTCCCTTCTGTCACATTTTAATTCGCTTTCGTAGAATAATTTTATTCGCTTTCCTAGCATAATTCTTATCGCTTTCTTAGAATAAATTTAATCGCTTTTTAGATTAAATTTACCATGCTTTGTAGAATAATTTTACTGCTTTCATAATCTATTTTAAATTACTGTCAAGTAGTTGTTAGAAATCATTGCAAAGCTTGAATCGAGTAACCGAGTGGAAAATCTTAGTAAACGACGTGGGCCCTGCTTCTATCGCTCATCATCCAGTGAACGATCCGGTCTTACTATAAATTACTGCAATTTTTGACACCGTGCGCTTTCGGGGGCACAGTTTCTTAACACGAGTAATAAAAACGTGACAACCTATAAATATATCCCTAATCCCAACTCCATCTTCATAAATTGGTTTCATTAAATAAAATTGAAAACCAGGCTTATGATTTTTGAGAAAATACTCATATAGTGGGAATGTGTTAAAAGTTTCATGGCAAGGATCTTCATGACATGAAACTATGATAAGTTTCATGATGCCAATTGTCGGGGACCTTCAGTGTGACAGACTGGAGGTCAAGATTGAACTATCTATCCCGGATGCACCATGAAAGTTGTCAAAAGTTTCATGTCGGGTAGGACCACAGCGCCGTTTGAAATCAGAGTACCCCACATGAGTAATAAAAAAGTGAAATATATCCTTAAACCCATTTCCCATGAATCATAACTCTTTTTCTTTTAATAAATTTAACTTGGGATATTTTAGAAAAGCTCGTGTAGGAAATTGTCAAAAGTTTCATGGCGCCGTTGCCGGGGAGGATGCAGCGTCGTTTATTAAGAGAACTACACTCCTGATTTACTCATAGATAGTTTTTGTATATATTCCTGAATCATTACTAACCTGGGGGTTGTGCAGGTGCTGTCAAATCTTGATACTAATTGCTTATGCAAAGGAGAAAGGCCACATTGCCTGAGCTACCGTTCGATCTAGAAATAGAAAGGACCGCTCGCCAACTGAGGGCGCAAGCCAGACGAAGGAAAGAGCAAGAAGCCCGGACTCGTACCTCACCCGAAACCACAAGCAGTGAAATATCCGATATGGCAGAGAACCACGACATTTCCCCGATCTTACCATTAGACCAACCACCCAATAATCCTGGTAATGGAGCTGATGGGGGTATGGTAGAACACCCGAATCGTGCAAACGAGGAGGAAGATCTACCTAATCCAAATCAGCAACAATATCAACAGTTCCACCAACAACCACCACCCCCTAACCAATACAACCAACAAAACCAAAATATACCAAACCAGCAATACCAGAATCAAGCCTTCAATGAGGACCAATTCCAAAACAACCCTCATGATCCCGATAATATTTTTCAACAGAATCCCAACTACCACCAGCAATATCAAAACCAAGCAGAGCAAGGAAATCAATAGCAGCAAGCAGCAGTTGATTTTATGCAGCCCATCGTGGAGCCCTATCTGGATAGGCCTGGGAGAGCACAATTTCCTGCACGCAATTTTGAGCTCAAACCGGCACTCATCAACTCGGTGCAAAACAACCAATTTTGCGGTGCAAATCATGAGGATCCCCATGATCATCTCCAAACCTTCCTGGAGCTCTGCAACACAATCAAAAATCAGGGAGTCTCACCTGATGCTATAAGACTAATGTTGTTCCCCTTTTCTTTGTTTAGTGGTGCCAGGGATTGGTATAAATCATTGCCCATAAATCAGAGGAGTACCTGGGCAGATTTGGTGAGGAGTTTTCTGTTAAAGTATTTTCCTGAATCTAAGATAGACGAGGGACGAGAGAAAATTGGAGAGTTCAAGATGAAGCCGGACGAGTCATTGTATGACGCAAAGGAAAGATTCGACAGCCTTTTGAGGCGATGCCCCCAACACGGATATCAACCGTGGGAGCAACTGAGGAAATTCTATGGAGGACTCACCCATCCATGGAGAATGATGTTGGACGCTGTAGGCGGAAGACATTTACTCCATTTACCCATGGATCAAGCCTGGGAAAAGATTGAGACAATGTCTGTCAACAGATCCGTGCTGAACAACAGTGACAAGAAGGCGGATCCTCCTAGAAAAGTCTTTGCTGTAAGTGAAGGAAAAAAAGATTTCGAAAAATTACAGGAACAGGTAGCTGCGATACAGCTAGGACAGGAGAAAGGAAGGGGAGCAGGTACTTCTCAGGCAGGAGCCTCATCTGCCCAAGTGCAAGCATAGCAATCGGGAGCAATTTGTGGGCTATGTCAACGACCACATCCAACTGACACATGCCAACAACTAGCTACCGAAAGCTGCAATTATGCAGTGAACTACCAGAACCGCCACCCCAACCTCTCCTATTCCAACAACAATGCACTCAATACGTATTTGTTGACACAGCCAAACCAGCCTAACCAGTTTGCAAACCAGAACCTTCAGCAGAACTTCAGACCTCAGAACCAAGGATTCGTTCAGCAGAGAGTTCAAAACTTCCAGAATCAGAACCAGAACTTTCAACCCCATATCCAACAGAGGCACAACCAAAACCAAGGCCAGAATTTCCAAAACTTCCAATCCCAACCTGATCAGAATCAGCAATACAACCAAAAGCCACCATCTCGCCTGGAGAACTTGATGACTGAGTTTATTTCAAATCAAAGATAGATAAACCAACAATTGCAGTCATCAATCAAAAATGTGGAGACACAGGTCACCCAGTTGGCTAAGGAATTGCAGAACAGAGGGAAAGGAACACTGCCGAGCAGCACTGTAACACCCCGGATTTGATAACCCAGGCCGGGATGTCACCGCCGCATTTCCCTAGTAAGACACGGCTTCCCGAGCTCGCTAAGGAAACGCAAGGCTTGTGGGTATGTAAAAGATTTAAAACATTTCAAGATATAGTCCGGAAATTTATAATACTTAGTACGATAGTAGAAATTATCACGTGCGGAAAATAAATAAAGTAAGTGCAGCGGAAAGTAAAATCACGGCCAACATGGCCAAATCCTCGGGTTTAACAGACCCGGTAAAAACAGTACGATGCAGAAATTTAAAATGTCCATTATGATTTCCCCCAAGTGCATATGCAATGCGTCACTCGACGTACTCTGAAAAAAAGAAATGACAACGGTTGTCAGTATAAAAATATACTGAGTAAGTTAATCCCTAACTACAAATAAAAGGGGTTACGAGTGTTTAAACTAAAGATTTCGCTTACCGTACGAGAATTTAAAAATACATGATTTATTAGCAGCGGAAAATCATGATTAAAGAACTTAATTTAAAAAAAAAAGCGAAATTTAAAGCATAATTTAAGATGCGTAAATTTTAAATGCATAATTAAAGACAGGATAAATACGATTTAAGCATAATGAAACACTCACACGAGTCTTTTACTTTTCATCCCGTAAACTAAGAAGAGGACACCATACCGGGAGATCACTAACGAGGCAATCTCAACATAGGACCACTAACGAGGCAGTCCAAACAATGGGAGACCACTAACGAGGCAGTCTCAAAGATAGTAGGACCACTAACGAGGCGATCCAAAAAGATAGTAGGACCACTAACGAGGCGATCCACAAATACAGCGCGCGAGATCACTAACGAGGCAATCTCAGATAGTAAGGAGACCACTAACGAGGCAGTCTCAAAGATAATGATAGTATGAAGATCGGCTCAGCCTAGTGAACGGGATTTTTCGAAAGTTCGTATTTCAAAGTTATCAAAGGATCGATATCGCGTTTTCATAGTTCGAGTTTTCTCAAGTTCGAAAAATCCTATTCGAGGCAGTTTACGCCTTTCTTAATTTAAAATTCGTCTTTTCTCCAAAAATTCTGAAACTTGGCCAGTAATTCAAAAACACACACACGAACAACTTTCATGTTTTAAGTTTTTGGAATTAAGGTTCCGAAGTGAGTTGAAATTTGAGTTTATTGCAAAGAATAATTCATGTCTTAAAAATTGTTCTCGTCACAGGTTCGTGTAACGCCGATTAAAAATTCATTTCAAAACCAATCGATGTAAAATTTTTACAGTAACTACACGACACATTAAGGAACAACTTTCATGTTTTAAGTTTTTGGAAATAATGAATTCTTGGTACTCAAAAATCGAGTGCAACTCACTGCATACTCATGGCCCTTAAAACGAATTCAAAACAGTTCTAAAAACTTGGCCGTTTGACATATCAAATGAACACCAAAATTCGTGAAATTTGGTAGGCATAATCTAGACACAATTATCTACAACTTTTGTTTAGAAATGCAAAGTTAAATCATTCGAAAAATGGGTGAAAAACATGCATCAAGTTGAATGAAGGAATCTGTCACAGATTTGAATCGTTCGGTTTGATACAGAAAGTTCATGGCGAAAATTGGGATAGCAAAACTTAATGTCAATGGCTGAAATTTGGCCACAAGATAGGTATAGGTGTTAGGAACAACTTTTATGTTGACAAGTTTTCGGTTTGAATTCCCAAAGGTCGGGTTTTTGGCGAGTCTTTAAAATTGGACGAAAATAGGGTTTTTGAAAACCGATTTTTGTTAGAAGCCTATATCTCGAGATTTAAACAACAAACAACCACGAAAATTTGTGAGTAAGGTTTTAACTTACAGATTTGAAGATTAGGATTACTGGGATGGGTATCCGGATGCTCCAGGGTCGCGACGAACGGCCAATCCTTCCGATCGCTTTTCGTTCGTTTTCCGGCGTGAAATCATAGTAAAGGAAACGGGTTAGATTTCGAGTTTCTAAGTGTTATGGACGAATTAAAATGTTTAACCATGGCTTACCAAGAGTCTAGAGGGCAGGGCTTGGTTCCTCTCGCCTCGTCGTCGCCGGAATGCTTGCCGGAAAGTGTCGCCGGAAGAGTTTCGGCTTGGGGAGGAAGTTTGGGAGTAATGTGGGAGTAGTTTCTGTAAGTCTAGGGTTTGGAGGCACCCCCAGCCGCCCTTAAGTCTCCCTCACGTCTGGGATTTGGTTTCCCTCGAAGGGAGTTGTAATTTCGGCAAGAAAATCACCCCCGAATGGAAAGATTACACCTTCAGCCCCTCTGGCGCGGAGGTGGCGCGCACCCACCCTTATGGCCGCGCGGGGCACGCGTGCCAGGCCTGGCGTCGCGACGCCCTTGGCCGCGCGGTGGCCGCGCGGCGGCGCGCGGACAGCGCGGGCCGGCCGGACCGGCCGGTTCGGCTCCGCGTGTTCCGTCGGGTCTTCCCTCGTTTTCCCCTATCGGTTTTCTACGTGTTAGCTCGATTCCCTGGGGCGTCTTCGTTGCGGAATCTTCTCCTTAATCTTGTTACGAGTCCGGCTTATCGCTCGCAACATTCCCGGGTCCTTCTTAGCCTAGTCTAAATTGGTTTCAACATCTCCTACCGTCCTTGTGATCTAATTCGTGATGTATTTTGTGATTTATTTCGTGACTGAACTTAGAAATTAGTTCTAAGCTGCCTACGTACCCTGTGAAGGGATCAAGTCATGACGTAGTTCAAAACAACTTGAATTTGTTTTTCCTCGGGTGTTACATCCTCCCCCCCTTAAGAATACAGTTATGTCCCCATAACTGTGGTCGGGTCGTCTTGGAAGAGGGTAGGGTAACGTTGCCTCATGTCGGCTTCCAATTCCCAGGTTGTCGTCTCCGTCTCGTGGTTGGACCACAGGACCTTGACCATCTTTACAGTTTTATTCCTTGTCACCCTTTCCTTGTAGTCGAGTATTTGCACCGGGGTTTCTTCATAGGTCAAGTCATCATCCAATTCGATTACGTCCGGTTGGAGTACATGCGACGTGTCGGGCACATACTTCTTTAGCTGGGAAACGTGAAACACGTTATGGACGCGTGCTAGTTGAGGCGGCAGCGCCAGCCGGTACGCCAGATTCCCTACTCTCTCTAGGATCTCATATGGCCCTATGTATCGTGGGCTCAGTTTCCCCCGCTTGCCAAAGCGCATTACGCCCTTCATTGGCGAGACTTTCAGCATGACCTTGTCACCGACTTGAAATTCCAAGTCCTGCCGTCTCACGTCCGCATAACTCTTTTGCCGGTCCTGAGCGGCTCTCATCTTCCCCTGGATAACCTTAACTTGCTGAGCCATGTCCTCCACCAGTTGTGGCCCTACTGTCATTACTCGATCGTTCTCTTCCCAACTCAATGGGCTCCGGCATCTTCGTCCATACAGTGCCTCGAAGGGCGCCATGCCGATGCTCGCATGGTAACTGTTGTTATAGGAGAACTCGATCAAGGGTAAATGGTGCTCCCAACTTCCCTTGAATTCCAACACACAAGCCCTCAACATGTCCTCCAGCGTCTGTATAGTTCGCTCCGTCTGTCCATCCGTCATAGGGTGGAACGCCGTACTCATCTTTATCTGCGTCCCCAGAGCTTCTTGCAGCTTGGTCCAAAACTGGGAGACGAATCTGCTATCTCTATCCGAGATGATGTCATGCGGCACCCCGTGCCGGCGTACCACATTGTCTATGTATGCCCTTGCTAGTTGGTCCATTGTCCACGTGTCCTTCATCGGGATGAAAATGGCGGCCTTCGTTAACCTATCCACGATCACCCAAATCTTATTCATTCCTTTTGGCGATCGTGGCAACCCTGAAACAAAATCCATGGAGATGCTATCCCACTTCCAGCTTGGGATCTCCAATGGTTGCATTAATCCTAAGGGCTTTTGCCGTACTGCCTTGATCTTCTGGCAGGTAAGGCACCTTGCCACGAATTCGGCCACCTCTCTCTTCATGTTCGGCCACCAATAATTTTTCTTCAAGTCCTTATACAGCTTATCCCCTCCGGGGTGGACCGAGTAGGGGTGCTATGGCCTTCCTCCATCACCTTCTTCTTCAGATCTGCGGACTCCCGCGGTATACACCATCTTCCCCTGAAGCGGATGCTCCCGTCCTCGTGAATCTGGAAATCTACTGCCTTTCCTTCGGCAATGCTTCTCCTTATTTCCTCCATCTGTTCGTCACTCGACTGGGCGAGTCGTATTTCTTCGAATACGGTAGGGCTTACTACCATCGCGTTGACGACTTCGGTTACCGTACCGGGCTGCACCAGTTCCAGGCTTAGTTTCGCCAAATCTCTGTACAATTCGGCCGGTATCACCAGTGAGTTCGTGACATGTTGCGCCTTCCGACTCAAGGCGTCGGCCACGACGTTGGCCTTGCCCTCGTGATACGCGACTTCTAGGTCGTAATCTTTGATCAATTCCAACCATCTCCTCTGCCTCAAGTTCAGCTCTCTTTGCGTGAATATGTACTTGAGGCTCTTATGGTCGGTAAACATCCGACACTTCCGCCCATAGAGATAGTGTCTCCAGATTTTCAGGGCGAACACGACCGCGGCCAGTTCCAGGTCGTGCGTCGGGTAGTTTTGCTCGTGCGGTTTCAGCTGTCGTGATGCGTATGCTATGACCTTTTGATCCTGCATCAGTACGCATCCCAGTCCTTCTCTCGAGGCGTCGCTATACACCTCGAAGTCTCCATCCTCTGATGGTAACGCCAACACCGGCGCCGTGGTAAGTCGTTTCTTCAGCTCCTGGAATGCGGCTTCGCACTCGCCAGTCCAGTCATACTTCACCCCCTTCTTCAGCAGTTGGGTCAATGGGCGGGCGATTTTGGAGAAATCTTGGACAAATCGCCTGTAGTAGCCCGCCAGTCCGAGAAAGCTTCTTATCTCCGTTGGGCTCTTCGGGGGTACCCACTCGGTTACAGCCGAGATTTTTGCCGGGTCTACCGCCACTCCGCTGGCGGATACGATATGCCCGAGGAATGTTACCTCCCTCAGCCAGAAGTCGCATTTGGACAACTTCCCATATAGCTGATTTTCTCGGAGGATCCTCAGCACTTTATGTAAGTGCTTGGAATGTTCTTCCTCGTCCCTTGAGTAGACCAAGATGTCGTCTATGAATACCACTACGCATTGATCTAACAGTCCTCGGAACACGTTGTTCATGAGGTTCATGAACATCGCCGGGGCATTCGTCAGTCCGAATGACAGGACTGTGAATTCGTAGTGTCCGTAGCGAGTCCTGAACGCTTTCTTCGGGATGTCCTTCTCAGCAATTCGTAGCTGATGATATCCCGATCGCAGGTCGATCCTGGAGAACACAGTAGCTCCCTTCAGCTGGTCAAACAGATCCTCGATTCTGGGCAACGGATACTTGTTCTTGATAGTGACTTGATTAAGTCCCCTATAGTCAATACACAATCTTAGACTCCCATCCTTCTTTTTGACGAATAAGACCGATGCTCCCCATGGAGACGTACTCGGTCGGATATATCCCTTTTCCAGCAATTCTTCGAGCTGTTCCTTTAGCTCCTTCATCTCTGGCGGTGCCATGCGGTAAGGAGCCTTTGATACAGGTTCCGTTCCCGGGATAAGATCTATGGTGAACTCGAGATCCCTCTCAGGGGGCATGCCAGGAACGTCCTCTGGGAACACATCCGGGTACTCTCTCACCACCGGAATGTTGTCTATCTTTACCCCTTCAGCCTCGAGGTTGTGAACGTAGCATGCGTATAGCGCGTGGCCCTTACGCATTAGGCTACCTAACTCTAGGACGTTGATTAACTTGTTAGATTTCTTAGGGGGTTGAGAGTAGAAGATGACTCTCTTTCCCCTACTTTTCGACAGCGTGATCTTTTGCTTTTGGCATTCGATCACGGCCTTATACCGGGTTAGCCAATCCATTCCTAGTATGACGTCAAAGTCCCTGACGTTGAACTCTACCAAGTTTGCGAAAAACTCTACGTTCTTTATCACTATAGGTATTCCATTGTAGCGTTTATAGCATGCTATTACTTCTCCAGAGGGCAGTTGGATGCTTAAGCTAATTATCTCGCACTTCGGTAGATCTAGTTCAGTTACGACTCTCGAAGATACAATCGAGCAACTGGCTCCGGAATCAAATAAGACTCTAAGTGGAGTACTTAGGACATGGAAAGTACCTGCCATCACGTCACCCTGCGCGGGTATGTCAGCCTGGTTGATCACGTTCAACCTCCCCATCGGCATCCCTTGATTGGCTGGCTGGTTTTGATTTGGGTTTGCATTTTGCTGCTGGTTCGGAGGGCGTTGGTTCGGATTCGGAGGAGGCCGATATCCTTGATTGTTGCCATTCCTACCTCCCTGGTTGAACGGCTCGTTGGGTCCAATGACCAAGTCTTCTCTTTTCGTGATGTTCTCGAGTCGGGTTCGACATTCCTCCCTCCGATGGCCAATTCGGCCGCACCGGAAGCACTCGCCCATCTGAGGACACCTCCTTACCAGGTGCGGCCTGCCACATCGTGGGCACGGCGGCACTCGCCCTCCTTGGTTGACATTCCGACCATTGTTGTTCTGAGCATTCCCGTTCGGCCCTCGCCGAAAGTTGTCCCCTCCAGTAGTGTTGCTTGTCCGGTTATCCCTGTTCCTCTTGTCTGGGCCTTGCGCCCCTCGGCTGGATTCCCCAGCAGCCTTCCTCTTTAGCTGTTGCACTCGTGCTACTGCTACTGCACGATCGTAGACAGATTGCAGGTCCGGGTAGTTAACTCCAGTGATCACCTCTCGAATCGACAAATTCAATCCCATTTCGAACTTTTGCGCCTTCTCCCCGTCAGTAGGTACCATCCTGGGCGCAAATCTCACCAATTCCTTAAACCGTGCATAGTATTCTTGAACAGATTTCTCTCCCTGCTTCAGGGATGAGAACTCCTCGTACAGTGCTGCCTTAGTACTCATCGGGTAGAAGCGTTCCCGGAGTAACTCCATGAACTCGTTCCACGAGTAAGGTTATCATCCTCCGCCAGCTTCCCTTGGGTAGCCTGCCACCAGTCGTCGGCCTCGCCACCCAGATAGTACGAGGCCACGTGGACCTTCTCCCCCTCCGGGCATCTTACCGCCTTTAGCAATTTGTCGAAGGTTCTCAACCATTCTTCCAGCTTAGCGGGGTCTTCCTCCCCGACGTAGTAAGGTGGTCGGTAGGGGTTCACCGCAGCCAAGTAGTTGATCCTCGCTTCTGGTGGTGGCGCCGCGGCAGCTCCACCCTAGTTAACGTAAGCATTACCCAGTGCGATTAGTAATTCTTCCATATTTCTCAATCGCCCTTCCGCAGGGTTAGGCATTGGTCCTGCCGGGTTTGGCATCTCCGCGTCAGGTGCCTGCTCATTGGGTTGTCCCGGCGTGCCGTGGGTGTTGGGGGTGGCAGGGAAGGGCCTTGGTCGTCCTCGAGGTGCCATCCTGTTACAACCGAGGAAGGTGTAAAGTTCAGGGAGATTCGAATAAGTGGGAAAAAAAGTCTTGCTGAATTGTATGGTGCTTATCAGGAGTTGGTCAGTATTTGCATTTATTTATTCAGTCGTTTAGGGTTTAGGGTCTGAGGTACTTGTCGTTTTGTTATGCAGAAATAGATGCGTTGTTTGTCTGTCGGCGCTTTGTTAAGATATAAAGAGGGTGTATAAAATAAGTGTTTGTGACTTATTGCTCAGTAGAAGTTTTTGTTTCGATACAAGCGACAAGTAGCAAAGATCCTGAAAATAGTTTTGGGAAAATAGAAAAGGAGAACAATGGGAATAATGCATCAAAAATCTCTAATCCTGCGAAGGGTAGGTGGTCGGGTCCTCCATGGGGTCATCCTCCTCACTTGATTCCTCGATGGTGCCCGTGCCAAGGGGCCCATGGAACACTGGGCTGGCTGGCCAACTGGGCCCAGCAACAGGAGCAGGATCAACGAATGCAACTGGGGTTTGGACGGCTGCAGAGACAGCGACAGGGTCAATAACGAGGCTAGTGACAGGAGGAGTTCCTGGGTTGAGTGGGGCAGGTGGAAGCAGATCATCCTTCAGGTGATGCAGTTGATGTCCCAAGACCCCTGCTTGGGTCTCTACGTCGTCAATCTGGGTCCGAAGCTCAGTCTCGCGGGTCTGGAGTTCGTTGATTTGGACTTGGAGTTGGGTTATATCTTGGTGTCCTGCTTGGCCCAGATTAGTTAGGTGGCCCAAGTTAGCTTCCATTTGCTCTACCCTTAGTCTGAAGTTGTTCACGTTTTGAGGAGATTCGAGGTATGCTTCAATCAACCTCATTAGTAGGTTGATCATGTTCACGTTTGGGGAAGCCATCTAGTGTTAACAAGGTAGGTTAGAGTTAGATGTTTTTCAGGCAAAGTTAAGATGTGCACAATTTAAATCTACATGCAACATGCAAGTGCGAGTCCCTTCCCCCATAAAATTTAGTTTAATATAAATGGCTAAAGGTTGGGCCTCTATAGTGGGCCAAAATTTAATATTTCTTGGGCTAAGATTTGGGCTATGTAAAAAGGATTATAGATTTTTGGGCTAAAAATAGTACTAGTAGTCAAATAAATAATTTTAAAAGAAATAACACTTGGGCTTAAAAATATTGGTTTAAAATAATAGTAGTAGCTTTAAAAATTTTCCGGGCTCTGATACCAACTTGTAACACCCCGGATTTGATAACCCAGGCCGGGATGTCACCGCCGCATTTCCCTAGTAAGACACGGCTTCCCGAGCTCGCTAAGGAAACACAAGGCTTGTGGGTATGTAAAAGATTTAAAACATTTCAAGATATAGTCCGGAAATTTATAATACTTAGTACGATAGTAGAAATTATCACGTGCGGAAAATAAATAAAGTAAGTGTAGCGGAAAGTAAAATCACGGCCAACATGGCCAAATCCTCGGGTTTAACAGACCCGGTAAAAACAGTACGATGCAGAAATTTAAAATGTCCATTATGATTTCCCCCAAGTGCATATGCAATGCGTCACTCGACGTACTCTGAAAAAAAGAAATGACAACGGTTGTCAGTATAAAAATATACTGAGTAAGTTAATCCCTAACTACAAATAAAAGGGGTTACGAGTGTTTAAACTAAAGATTTCGCTTACC
The DNA here is from genome assembly GCA_030278955.1 of Hygrophila difformis. Classification (NCBI taxonomy): domain Eukaryota; kingdom Viridiplantae; phylum Streptophyta; class Magnoliopsida; order Lamiales; family Acanthaceae; genus Hygrophila; species Hygrophila difformis. The sequence continues at coordinate 30,032,214 of JAOANR010000006.1, read as the reverse complement.
GTACGAGAATTTAAAAATACATGATTTATTAGCAGCGGAAAATCATGATTAAAGAACTTAATTTAAAAAAAAAAGCGAAATTTAAAGCATAATTTAAGATGCGTAAATTTTAAATGCATAATTAAAGACAGGATAAATACGATTTAAGCATAATGAAACACTCACACGAGTCTTTTACTTTTCATCCCGTAAACTAAGAAGAGGACACCATACCGGGAGATCACTAACGAGGCAATCTCAACATAGGACCACTAACGAGGCAGTCCAAACAATGGGAGACCACTAACGAGGCAGTCTCAAAGATAGTAGGACCACTAACGAGGCGATCCAAAAAGATAGTAGGACCACTAACGAGGCGATCCACAAATACAGCGCGCGAGATCACTAACGAGGCAATCTCAGATAGTAAGGAGACCACTAACGAGGCAGTCTCAAAGATAATGATAGTATGAAGATCGGCTCAGCCTAGTGAACGGGATTTTTCGAAAGTTCGTATTTCAAAGTTATCAAAGGATCGATATCGCGTTTTCATAGTTCGAGTTTTCTCAAGTTCGAAAAATCCTATTCGAGGCAGTTTACGCCTTTCTTAATTTAAAATTCGTCTTTTCTCCAAAAATTCTGAAACTTGGCCAGTAATTCAAAAACACACACACGAACAACTTTCATGTTTTAAGTTTTTGGAATTAAGGTTCCGAAGTGAGTTGAAATTTGAGTTTATTGCAAAGAATAATTCATGTCTTAAAAACTGTTCTCGTCACAGGTTCGTGTAACGCCGATTAAAAATTCATTTCAAAACCAATCGATGTGAAATTTTTACAGTAACTACACGACACATTAAGGAACAACTTTCATGTTTTAAGTTTTTGGAAATAATGAATTCTTGGTACTCAAAAATCGAGTGCAACTCACTGCATACTCATGGCCCTTAAAACGAATTCAAAACAGTTCTAAAAACTTGGCCGTTTGACATATCAAATGAACACCAAAATTCGTGAAATTTGGTAGGCATAATCTAGACACAATTATCTACAACTTTTGTTTAGAAATGCAAAGTTAAATCATTCGAAAAATGGGTGAAAAACATGCATCAAGTTGAATGAAGGAATCTGTCACAGATTTGAATCGTTCGGTTTGATACAGAAAGTTCATGGCGAAAATTGGGATAGCAAAACTTAATGTCAATGGCTGAAATTTGGCCACAAGATAGGTAAAGGTGTTAGGAACAACTTTTATGTTGACAAGTTTTCGGTTTGAATTCCCGAAGGTCGGGTTTTTGGCGAGTCTTTAAAATTGGACGAAAATAGGGTTTTTGAAAACCGATTTTTGTTACAAGCCTATATCTCGAGATTTAAACAACAAACAACCACGAAAATTTGTGAGTAAGGTTTTAACTTACAGATTTGAAGATTAGGATTACTGGGATGGGTATCCAGATGCTCTAGGGTCGCGACGAACGGCCAATCCTTCCGATCGCTTTTCGTTCGTTTTCCGGCGTGAAATCGTAGTAAAGGAAACGGGTTAGATTTCGAGTTTCTAAGTGTTATGGACGAATTAAAATGTTTAACCATGGCTTACCAAGAGTCTAGAGGGCAGGGCTTGGTTCCTCTCGCCTCGTCGTCGCCGGAATGCTTGCCGGAAAGTGTCGCCGGAAGAGTTTCGGCTTGGGGAGGAAGTTTGGGAGTAATGTGGGAGTAGTTTCTGTAAGTCTAGGGTTTGGAGGCACCCCCAGCCGCCCTTAAGTCTCCCTCACGTCTGGGATTTGGTTTCCCTTGAAGGGAGTTGTAATTTCGGCAAGAAAATCACCCCCGAATGGAAAGATTACACCTTCAGCCCCTCTGGCGCGGAGGTGGCGCGCACCCACCCTTATGGCCGCGCGGGGCACGCGTGCCAGGCCTGGCGTCGCGACGCCCTTGGCCGCGCGGTGGCCGCGCGGCAGCGCGCGGACAGCGCGGGCCGGCCGGTTCGGCTCCGCGTGTTCCGTCGGGTCTTCCCTCGTTTTCCCCTATCGGTTTTCTACGTGTTAGCTCGATTCCCTGGGGCGTCTTCGTTGCGGAATCTTCTCCTTAATCTTGTTACGAGTCCGGCTTATCGCTCGCAACATTCCCGGGTCCTTCTTAGCCTAGTCTAAATTGGTTTCAACATCTCCTACCGTCCTTGTGATCTAATTCGTGATGTATTTTGTGATTTATTTCGTGACTGAACTTAGAAATTAGTTCTAAGCTGCCTACGTACCCTGTGAAGGGATCAAGTCATGACGTAGTTCAAAACAACTTGAATTTGTTTTTCCTCGGGTGTTACAAGCACTGAAGCCAACCCGCAATGCAAGGCAATCACATTGTGGGGAGGCAAGACTCTGAAGGGAAATGTTGGATCTGCAACGAAGAAAGCTATGAAAGTAAAGGTTTCATTGGAGGTGGAAAAGGAAAAGGAAAAGGTTGAAGGAGATGAAAGTGTTGAGCTGGTAAAGGATAGATCAGATACAGCTAACTCACAGGCTGAAGCTGCAAATGAAGCTGAAGAGGGTATGGGTGAAGGTACAACTTCCTTCTCTTTACCACCAAAAATAGATAATAATAAGTACATGCCAAGGGTGCCGTACCCTGCACGTCTTAAAAATAAGGAACATGACCTTAAATTCAAGAAATTTCTAGAACGGTTAAAGTCTGTAGAGATAACCATTCCTCTCGTGGAAATGATTTCAGAAATGCCCACCTATGCTAAGTTCTTGAAAGAATTGATTTCAGGGAAAAGGCAGGTAGAGCAGGAGGAGGTGATCATTCTCAACAGCACATGCAGTGCCATAGTTCAAAGGAAGCTACCCGAAAAGAAAGAGGACCCTGGGTGTTGCACGCTACCAGTACAGATTGGAAAGGCCAAAGTGAGCATGGGGCTATGTGATCTAGGATCCAGCATCAACGTGATGCCTCTAGCCATGGCGATTCGCCTAAGGCTCGGAGAGATTGAACCGGTCAAGATGAAACTGCAGCTGGCAGACAGATCAATCACTAAGCCCGTAGGAATCCTCAAGGATGTAGTAGTCAAAACCGGCCAAGTTCTCTTTCCGGTTGACTTCATCATCCTTGACATTGAAGAGGACTCTGAAATGCCACTTATCCTGGGACGCCCGTTTTTGGCCACTGGCGGTGCACTGATTGACGCCACATCTGGAAGAGTCACATTGAGGGTGGACAACTGAGAAATCTCTTTTGACATGGAGGAGCTGCAGAAATTCCCGAATGAGGGATCTTGTTCCATGTTTGATGTAATAGAAAGTAGGTGTGAGGATGAGAGCATAGACTCTATGACTGTGATGACGGACAAAATTTCAAAACAGGTACTGACGCCTGGAGGTGCTGAGCAACAAAGAAGCTGCAACGCTGTTCACTTCGAAGACCCTATCACAGGGGATCTTGAAGAGTTTGATGGTATTGAATTCACTCCGGAGGAGGAAGAGAGCACCACGGAAGAGGAAGTGGACCCTGTACTGACACAGGGTCCTGAAGGTAAATCTGATCTTTCACCCCCAACCAATTCTCGCAAATTACTACCTTCCGTTGAATGCCCGCCAGAGCTTGAACTTAAAATACTTCCGGATCATCTTAAGTACGTCTTTCTCGCTGAACATAAAAGACTACCGGTAATTGTGTCAGCCAAACTGACACAAGAACAAGAAAAAGCTCTGGTAGACATTCTAAAGAAATATGTACATGCAATTGGATGGACCATTTCTGATATAAAAGGAATAAGCCCCTCTGTTTACATGCACAGAATTTTAATGGAAGAGGAGTACAAGCCCTCTAGGCAACCACAAAGGTGTCTGAACCCCCATATGCAAGAAGTGGTAAGGAAAGAAGTTATCAAACTCTTAGATGCTGGTATCATCTATCCTATATCTGACAGCAAATGGGTCAGCCCAGTGCAGGTAGTACCTAATCATGGGGGGATGTGCATAACGACCAATGAGCAAGGAGAAGAAGTGGCGACACGTCCAGTAACCGGTTGGAGAGTCTGCATCGACTACCGGAAGCTTAACACCGCTACGCGGAATGATCATTTTCCCTTGCCATTCATTGATCAGATGCTGGAGAGGTTGGCCGGGAGGGAGTACTACTGCTTTTTGGATGGGTACTCTGGTTACAATCAGATTGTAATAGCTAGTGAAGATCATGATAAGACCACTTTCACGTGCCCATATGGAACTTTTGCGTACAGGCGCATGCCTTTTGGACTTTGCAATGCGCCTGCCACTTTTCAGCGATGCATGATGTCTATTTTCTCAGAATTTATCGAAAAATGCATTGAAGTTTTCATGGATGACTTCTCTGTGTATGGAGATACTTTTGATGAATGTTTGACAAATCTTGCAAAAATTTTGAAAAGATACGAGGACACTAACCTAGTTTTGAACTGGGAGAAGTGCCATTTCATGGTCACCGAAGGAATAGTGTTGGGTCACCGCATCTCGCGCGCAGGCATCGAATTCGATAGAGCCAAAGTCTCAGTCATATCCAACCTTCCATTACCAAACTCAATAAAAGCAGTTAGGAGTTTCTTAGGGCATGCCGGTTTTTACCGGAGATTCATTAAAGACTTTTCTAAAATTGCCAAGCCGCTCACTAATTTGCTTTGTAAAGAAAATTCTTTCGTAATAAGTGAAGCGTGTGTTCAAGCCTTTGACACGCTGAAGAAGATGTTGATTTCTGTTCCAATAGTGCAACCACCCGATTGGTCAATGCCTTTCGAGGTCATGTGCGATGCAAGTGATCTCGCCGTGGGTGCAGTTCTTGGGCAACATAAAGAAGGAAGGCATTGTGTAATTCATTACGCCAGCCATGCCCTGACTGAAGCCCAAGTCAATTACACCACCACGGAGAAAGAGATGTATGCTGTGGTTTTCACGTTTGATAAATTCAGACAATACCTCATCGGTACAAAAACCATAGTATACACCGATCACTCTGCACTGAGATACTTGTTCAGCAAACAAGACGCCAAACCTCGATTAATCAGGTGGGTACTTTTGTTGCAAGAATTTGACATCATAATAAAAGATAGAAAAGGCAGAGACAATGGTGCTGCTGACCATTTATCTCGAATAGAAAATGATAAAAATGAGATAGCCGTAAATGAAAATTTTCCGGATGAGCAACTGTTTGCCTTGCACCTTCATGATCAAGCTTGTCCATTGTTTTCCGACATTGCTAACTTTTTAGCATGTGGAATAACTCCACCATTCCAGAGCAAGAAGCAAAAAGCAAGGTTCAACCGAGAGGTAGTTAACTACTTCTGGGAAGATCCTTATCTCTTTAAGCATTGTGCAGATTCAATTATTAGACGTTGTCTAACTGAGCACGAGGCTTATCAAATCGCTAAAAAATGTCATGAATCGGAATATGGAGGTCACCATGGCCCCACTCGAACAGCTCACAAGGTGCTCGAATGTGGTTTCTATTGGCCTACCATTTACAAGGATTGCAAGGCGTTTGTTAAGGCTTGCGACAGATGCCAAAGATTAGGGAATATCTCCAAGAGGGATGAAATGCCTCAAAAAGGAATTCTCATCCTTGAGATTTTCGATGTATGGGGTATTGACTTCATGGGACCATTCCCGACGTCTGATGGGAATCACTACATCTTGGTAACTGTCGATTACGTGTCCAAGTGGGTCGAGGCGGTTGCGCTGCCAACCAACGATGGTCACCAAGTCATCAAATTTTTGAAAAATAACATTTTCAATAGATTTGGTGTATGTAGGGTAATCATATCTGATGGAGGAACCCACTTTGTCAACAAAGCTTTGGCAAATCTCATGAGCAGAAGTGGGATTCTCCACAAGATCGGCACGCCTTATCATCCCCAAACCAGTGGCCAAGTCGAGGTATCTAACCGCGAAATCAAACACATACTCGAAGCCACTGTGGGGATAACCCGCAAAGACTGGTCACGTAGACTCAATGATGCTCTATGGGCATACCGCACTGCATTTAAGACTCCCATTGGGATGTCCTCATACAGGCTTATCTTTGGAAAAGCCTGTCATTTGCCTGTAGAACTAGAGCACAAGGCTTACTGGGCCGTAAAAACGCTTAATTTTGACCCACGAGTTGCTCAGAGTAAACGCAAGTTGGACCTCAATGAAATTGAGGAAATACGTGCGCAAGCTTATGAAAGCTCAAGGATTTACAAAGAGCGGACCCAGAAGTTACACGATCGTCGTATAAAGTCTAAACACTTCTATGTTGGCCAAAATGTCTTGTTATTCAATTCTAGGTTAAAGCTATTCCCCGGAAAGCTTAAATCCATATGGGAAGGGCCATACGAAGTGGTGCATGTGTTTGAAAGTGGAGCTGTCAGGATTCGAACTGACAAAGGAGAGCTGGTGGTGAATGGACACAGGTTGAAGGAGTATCTAGGGCAGCTCGACCCCGGAAAAGAAGTCCAAATGACATCAGAGCCGGCTTATGCTCAATAAATATTTATATTTATATATCTATATAATTATTTATTATGTATTTATTCGTCTCGAACGATAAGTATCCAAAAATCAACTAAACATTTAGAGTACTAAGACTCTAAATGTGAGGATGTTGATATTCGGAGAAAATCTAATAATTTTTCTTATGTTTGCCTTGCAGGAATTCATGGAACCAACAAAAAGAAGGATAAAGCTTTGAAAACCAGGTTCCCGGTTGGATTAATACCAAATTTAATGGAAAGTAATTTCGGAATTTAGAGAAATTTAAAATCCGGAATAACTCCATAAAATGAGGGTGTTAATCCAACCTAATTTATGCAAGCAATTTATCATAGAGTAATTTTTCTGTTTAAATGTGTGTTTTAGGTATGCTTATTTTTAAGAAAATCCATGATTTCAGAAAATTTGAAATTTGAAAAATTTCAAAAATTTTTCTAAGTGTTGAATGCGATCTATTTTGTATCTCAAATCAATTCGGTTTAAATCGAATTGTTTGAAACAGATCGCATTGGAAGTATGCCTTGGAAATTTTAACCAATTCGATCTCCAAGCAAATTCGGTCTAGACCGAATTGGCCCAAGAGACCGAATTGGTCTCCCCAAGACACATACTCCATCCTTGTGTAAATTTGGCCAAGTAGCAATTCGGTCTATAGCAATTCGGTCTAGACCGAATTGATTTTGAATAGATCGAATTGATCTACAAAAAGCATTTGTGATTCCTTAGTTTTATTTATGCAAGTGAGCAATTCGATCTATAAGGCAATTCGGTCTAGACCGAATTGCCCATATAGACCGAATTGCCTCACAAAAGCATCCCCCTTTATATTTTCCTAAGTAACCAGATTCGGTTTTCTTGCGGTAATTCGACCTCTAAACCAATTCGGTCTAAGACCGAATTGACTTCAAAAGACTGCATTGCAGTAAGAGTGTGTTTGTTTTCCCTTGCAATTCGGTCTCTATGCCAATTCGGTCTAGATCGAATTGGCCTAAGAGACCGAATCTCTCACAAACACTTGGAGACCACATCAATTCAGTCTAGACCGAATTGATGGTTCGGTCTCCAATAGACCGAATTAGCCACTCCCCCACCCCTTTATATTCCTTTTCCCCCCTCTTTTCCCTCACTTTCACCCTCCAACACTTCGATATTTCCCCGAATCCCCTCTCGCGAACTCCGTCTTCCTCGCGAAACCAGGGCTCGAGCCAAAGCTTTTACTTGATCAACTCCGTTCAAAGTGCGTAAAAATGGCATCTTCTTCGTCTAATCCTACTGGGAGTGTCGGGTAAGTGCTCTGTTTTTGATTTCGCACTCCCATTTTCGCGATTCCAGTGTTGGTTTTTCATTGTTTTTGCGAAATCGGTAATGGGGAAGGGAATGGTGATCGTTTTGAGTGGGAGATGGTCGGGAAGTGGCCGGAATGGTTTGGGTGTGGTCGGAAATAGGATAGAGCAGGGTAGTGCAGAACCTAGGGTTTTAGAGCTTTTTGTTCGAAACTGCCATTGTTGTGGGTTCGAGTTTTATGAGATATGGGGGATGTCTTATTTCGAAAATGATGGTTTCAAAACCCTCAAAAATATTGTTCTTGTTCATTATTTGGTTGAGTTGTTCCGTTTTTGTTGTCTGTGTATATGTTGTTCTGTCTGTGTCTATTTTGTGAAATCTGTGAAAATGGAAAACACAGTGTTTGCTTTTCCCTTGCAATCACTGTGTTATTTTACTGGTTATTTGATAATGTTGATTGGATATGCATGTTGATGGTACTGCCGAATCTATGTTTTTGAAGTATGATTTATTGGCTAATTTTTGCATGATCATGGTGTGAATGGAGTGTCTGTGTTTGTTTTCAGTTATGCATGTACTGTGTTATGTGTATTTTGTCAATAAATGCTTTTGTCGGGTACCTGTTAACCACAAATTGCTAACTCAACTCGAAAGTTGATGTCTCAACTCGAAAGTTGATGTTTGCACATACGGGAAACATGGTATTATAGACGAAACCATGCCAAAATTTTTCCAACACTTTTGGCATGGCATTTATGTCTAAAAAGACAAAAAAGTGGTAGAATGTTCTTTTCTTTTAAAGTGTTTGACTTGTGCTCAATTTCTTTGGGCTAAATGGGGAATATTCAAATGGACCATCTTGTTTCATTCTTTAATACCCATTTCCCAAAACAAAATCCAAATGGGGAACCACTCACACCCCCAATTTTGTTAAATAAACAAGTCAACATTTCTCATAAAAATCCAAAAATGACCTTTTTGTGTATGTGCATCTGTATCTTTGTTTTTATTCTCCATGATCCATTACTACATGCTAGTGATTGCATAATTTGTCATGTGCATTTGTTCCTCATCATTAATCATCTTGCTACCTATTTCACATGATTTAAATCACTTTTTAAGTGATAAAAAAATCCAAACCTCTTTCGTAGGCTTAATAGCCTATGAAATTTTACTTTTTGGTCCTTTGACCACTCCAAAACATTTTAGACTATTTATAGTCTAAGAAAAATTGTAAGGATCCAAGATCATTATTTCTCTTACCTCTCTCTCTATTTTGTTGCAATAAGAGTTGGATTTAAAAAATCCAACTCCATGTCTTTTTATCTAATAAATTCAAGTAAAAACCAATTAACTCACATTTAGAGCTTAGCTCAAAATGTGAGGATGTTGATTTTTCCAACTTGAATATGTTTATAAAAAATTTGCTAAAAATAGTTCCAACTCTCTCGTTCAGCGACCTATGTTTAGAACTAGCTGAAGGAGTGAGACTACTGGTATCAGACTTGTTTACTACTCCATGTCTTTCCAGAGGCATCATTCCCGCAGACCCAAATCAAGATCAAGAAGGAAGAACTGAGCTGCTGGACCTTCCGGTGGAACTCTTGGGGGAGATCCTCTCTCGCATCGGAGAGGACGACATCAAAAAGGTGTTCACTGTCAGGGAAGCATGCAAGAAACTCAAGGATGCGGCAGATCTCCCCATTGTCTACAAAAGGTGCGAGCTGGAGACCACCATCGTGAAGATGTGGCAGCAGGGAGTCGAACAGCAGAAAGAGGAACTCCTGCTAAAGTGTGAGGAAGCTGGAAACTTCAACCTCCAGCTCATTCCAGCTCTGCAAGCATTTGGAGCAGGGGACGAGGGTCAAGCTTGCGAGCTACTGAAGGAAGGGATTGAGGACAATCATAAAGCCTCAATCTTTGTCAGGGGGTACATGCTGCTCAGCAAGGTGGACACTGAACAGGTCCAGCAGGGGGTGGCGATGATAAACAGGATAGTGACTGATAAATTAGTCATGACATATGTGGGGACCAATGTCTTTGCATGGCTGGCTGATAGCCTGGAAACTCCTGACCTGTTTGGCAACCAAGGACCCAGAGTTTACTGCTCAAGAGTGCTGGAGAATAGCGAAGCAGACGAGGGTGATTACTGCGTGCCCTGCAGCCTGACCAACTTCGTCCACTGGAGCAGGATCTTCTTTCAGGGTTAGAAGAGAAGGATGCTGAAGATGGACTGAATCTGTAGAGATTCACTTTTGACTGGGTTAACTGGAACTTTATTTAGGAGATCTTTTGACTGTTTTTTAATGCTAACTTTACCCAAGTGTATAGCATCTCCTGTAATTAATGTATTGGTGAAGCACATTGATTAAGGTCGTGTGATGTGAAACGATCCTTGAAACTGCTAATTATGATGGTCAGAAATGTATTTTGGAAGCCAGTACTTATTGCTTTCCACAAAGAGAATTTCGTTTTGAATTCTCAAAATATTTTTGAAAAAAAGATGTGTGACAGTCCAAGATGAATAAGTGACTGTCACGCCAAAAACAAGCTGTGACATGCTTGCATGTTCACAGTGTCTTTTTACTGCTTTCAATTAAATAACCGGCATAAAACAAGCATAAATCTGTCACCTAAATTCACATGTTGAATTTAGGCTAAGGATGAAATTTTCAAACTATTAAATTGGGATAAAACAATTAAAAATATGCATGACATAAATTCTTGAGGTTTTGAGCTATAAAAATCCAATGATATGATCACTTGGAAGAAAAACAAAATTTTCATGTTGAGAATTTGATTGAATAATTTGCAAGAAGTTTTCAAGGGCTTTAAGAATAAAGGTATGACATGACCAAACCGTCCATGTGAGATCTGAGCCGAGTCACTTTTACTCAATATTTCTTTGTTATGTGAAAATCAATTCGATTAAAGGACACTAGAACTTGCAATTGGGATCGATTCAAGACCATGCCATATTCCCGAAATCGAGTACATGATCGAGGCACTTAGAAAACCCAAAATTTTGGCTTTCGTTTGAATTCCAATCCCAAAAATATTTTTCCTTTAGGATTAACCAAGTTGAGCCTTTAAACCTAATTTTTCTTTGAAACCACTATATTCCCCTAACCTTATAAAAAGACCAAGAAAATCAAACCCAAGTGTACACGAGTCAGTTCCATCAAGGCATTATAGTTTATGATCATAAAAAATATCAATCGGTATTCTTAAACCGATCAAAAAAAAATGTGTTGAGATTCATTCAACCAAAATAAATTGCAATTGACAAAAGCAAATTAGACAAAGTCTAATGTCATGTAATAGAAAAGAAAAACAAAAGAAAGAAAGAAATATTGATGATCATAGATTTCAAGTAAAAACATGCCAAGTTATGATGGAATGGATTCATGTCACTTTTTAGCTTAATAATTCCCTTCCATACCAATGTTACAACCGTATGCCCCGTTATAACCCTAAATAAGACCTCGGGATCTCGATTTGAAGAAATGAGTAGGTGGCGAGTTGGTCTAATTGCAAGCTTATGGGAGAATTTATTTGAATTTGATTATGAGCGTATTGTTTAAAAGCCAACTTTGAGAGTGAGTGAAATTTTCGATTCTACTATATGTGAGGCTCTACTTTGATTGATTAATGATCATGTCATACTTGAATTCAAGAATTAAACCAATGAAATTTTCTATACATATATTCAAGAAAAATTAACAATAATGATTGATTTGTATACATATCCAAGTGAGAAGTATCATTTCATTAAACACTGCAATCAAGAGAGTTTAATACTTGTAATTTTGATTGTATTATCCCAATATAACAAGAATGAAATTTTTGAAGCCACGCAAATGGATTGAATATGCAGAGTCCATGCTCTTAGGAGCACTGACTCTGACTGCTCGGGGACGATCAGTATTAAATGTGAGGATGTTGATAATGGCCAAAATTGTCCATTATTTCCAATCCATTTCCGTGTCTGAGATGGACATTTTGATCGTATTCCCATCTTATTTCAATAAGAAAGCAGTTGAATTCGACAGATTAATGCAAATTTGTAAAAATATTGAGCTGGTAATGAAAGACACAAAAGTATGCAATTTTAATTGCATTTATGTTAGAAAAATCCAAAAACATGAAAAAAGGAAAAAAGAGAAGAAAAATGAATGAAAAGATGGACAAAAGAATAATATAGCCCACAAAAATAAAAAAGATGGGAAAAAGAATGAAAATCCCACAAATTGAAATTTTGGTTAAGTGTTGAAGATCAATTCGGTCTATAAGCAATTCGACCTAAACCGAATTGCTCATTAGACCGAATTGCTGAAGAGAGGAAGAAAAAGAGAAATGTTGAAGAAGAGAAGAGCAACCAATTCGGTCTGTGGCAGTTCGGTCTATACCGAATTGACCCCTATATCGAATTGCACCATGGAAGGGAGAAGACTTTGAGCAAAACAGAAAAGAAGGAGTTCGATCTATTGCAATTCGGTCTGGGCCGAATTGATTGCATAGATCGAATTGCCTCAAAGCAAGGAAGCCAAGCAGGAGCCATCATCAATTCGACAAGGCCAATTCGGTCTACCCATAGACCGAATCCCCACATTTCATGCTCAAGATCAAGAAGAAAGACCTCATTTCCCCTATTTGGTCTAAACCGAACTGCTTGAGGAGACCGAACCACATTCAAAATTGCAGCTGTGAAGCACGTGATAAATGCATGATGGGCCTAGGGTTTCGATGAGAAGTATAAAAGCTGACCTTCCTCAACACAAGAGGGAATCCTAACTCTTACACACTTGGACAGTTTGCTGGGAGACAAAAAGAAGGAGCAGAAGGTTCTTCACCCCTTAAGGATTAGGTAGGTAGTGTAGTTAGTTAGTTTATTTTCATGCTTGTAATGTAGTTTTATTGCTTTTGAGCTTAGTTTATTTTTCATAGAAGCTTGTTACCACCCTTAGTGTAGCCATTTCCATAAACTTTAAATGCTTTGTAGTTAGAATGAACCCTACCTTCAAGCCAATGAATGGTTTTAGGGTTATTTACTGCTTTCAAGTGTCAATACAAGAAAGAATCCAGAAATGGGCTTTCATTTCAAGTGTTTGGCATTTATTTACCGAATTGCGGTCTATACCGAATTGCCCATGAGACCGAATTGCATAGCAAAAAAGTGTTGTCTTCATGTGGTTTCTAGCAATTCGGTCTAGGTAATTCGGTTTAGATCGAATTACTCATATAGACCGAATTGGCTTTGGAAACCACATTGTATGCATTCCATCCCCTCATGCCTTAGTTTATTTTCTCTGTCTTACCAATTCGAATTGTCCAAATTCGGTCTAGACCGAATTCAATTGGCAATTCGAATTACCCTCATTTTGGGGTAATTGCCTTAGCCAAATTTGAGTAAAGGAATGACTTCATTCGAATTGTCCAATTCGGTTTAGACCGAATTGCTTGACAATTCGAATTAGAGGATGCTTTATGACTTTACAAGGATTAATTGGGTATGGTGTTACTTCATACCTCATGCATCCTCAATTCGGTCTCTTTTGCATTTTGCCCAATAGACCGAATTGTTTTCTTCCTTCTATTTTAAAACTCCAAAAAATAATTTATTACAAGAGTTGTGTAAGTTGCATGAGTGTATTGGGCCCAGGCCCACTATACTTAATTTTGTCCATTACACATCTCAACCCATCAGTGTCTAATTATTGTGTGATTAACACTCACACAATACCAAAAACATTTTCTTAATCTTGTTTGTTTTCCCTTTCATTGTGTGTATGAATGGGTAATAAGAAATATCACAGATCAATGTTGGCGAAAAGGTCCCTTCACCGGGATAACGGTTAGCTCGTCTTCTGTGTATTAATTATTACTCGTTATTTTGCATGATCTGATTAGTGGTTGGTGGAAGCTACGGCGAAAAGGTCCCTTCACGGGGATAACGATTAGTCACTCAGCTAACTCCTAATCAGATACAATTTTCTTTTCTTTACCTTAATTTCAAACCAGAATCTAGAGTTGTATTAATTATAGATGATATATGCCAATATCATCTATTAATTACTGCAGTAATAGAACATGTGGGTTTTCATCCAGATTCACAGACAGTGAAGTCTAAGATGACGTCGGCAACTGTCATTTGGGGAGCGGTTTGAGTTCTTCCTCTGGGTGTCATTCTGGTACAAATAGGGTGGATTAGGACTTATGAATTTAACATATAGTCTAAATAACTTCTATAAATGTGTATGCGTTTTGTAATTTCGCACGTGGTGTGCTCGATCGAACTAAGAAGCGCCGTACGCTTCTGGGTTTTATTTTAATTTATTTTATTTTATTTCGATTTTTTTTTGTCGGACAGATCTGTCCAGATTTTTTTTTTCGATTTATTATAAATAAATCGGGCATTTTATTTCCTTAAACGAAATTTTAGTACAAGCGGGAAGGTATACAAAAGTAGAAATATTTTCCTAGCAAAATACTTCCTCCGTTCCTTTTTAAATGCTACGGACCCACATTTCACGCAATCCAATACACGTTTTTAATCATTCATAACTCAAATTGTATACATGTAAAAATTTTGAAAATTTGATATTCTAAATCTATGCGATTAGACGAATCCAACAAGATCCCACTTGACTATATTTTATCTTATATAACTGTATTAAAAAGTCGAATCAAAGTTACTCAATGAACAGTAACAAAATCTCAAATGTGCATTTAATAAGGAACGGAGGAAGTAGTATCTACTATAAATAGAATCCCTAGCGTCTCAAGACGTCCTCCGGTGGGGTAGTGGGATCCTCCTCCGGGTCTTCCTCCTCCGAACTTGGCGGCAGTAGATCGTCAAAGATGGTGTTCAAGTCTTGTCCATGAGCATCGATGTGTTCCTTCAGGATTAGGGTTTGCGTAGTGAGGGTTTGTACTTGACGTTCGAGTTGGTTTATGCGGTTGTAATCCGCCTCTCTCAAGTTGCCCATGTGGTGCAGATTTGCCTCCAAGTGAGCTATACGATTTTTCATTTGGTCTATGGTTTGTTGGGAATCAAGGTGAACGTTCATCATTTTGAGCATCAATTGCATCATATCTTGACTAGCCATCTAGCGCAAGCAAAAGATCTAAGTTAATATTCGCCAAGATTCTAGGTTAAACTTCGCCAAGATTCTAAGTTGAAATTTGCCAAGATTCTAAGTTGAAATTCGCCAAGATTCTAAGTTAAAATTCGCCAAGATTCTAAGTTCTCTACATAAAAGAGATGCAATATTCAAATGCAAATGATGATTTTCCCCCCAAAATAATTCTTGCACTATATATATATATTTTTCCATGGGTTTTTGATAATGGCCAAAATTGTCCATTATTTCCAATCCATTTCTGTGTCTGAGACGGACATTTTGATCGTATTCCCATCTTATTTCAATAAGAAAGCAGTTGAATTCGACAGATTAATGCAAGTTTGTAAAAATATTGAGCTGGTAATGAAAGACATAAAAGTATGCAATTTTGATTGCATTTGTGTTAGAAAAATCCAAAAACATGAAAAAAGGAAAAAAGAGAAGAAAAAGGAATGAAAAGATGGGCAAAAGAATAATATAGCCCACAAAAATAAAAAAGATGGGAAAAAGAATGAAAATCCCACAAATTGAAATTTTGGTTAAGTGTTGAAGATCAATTCGGTCTATAAGCAATTCGACCTAAACCGAATTGCTCATTAGACCGAATTGCTGAAGAGAGGAAGAAAAGAGAAAGTTGAAGAAGAGAAGAGCAACCAATTCGGTCTGTGGCAATTCGGTCTATACCGAATTGACCCCTATACCGAATTGCACCATGGAAGGGAGAAGACTTTGAGCAAAACAGAAAAGAAGGAATTCGATCTATTGCAATTCGGTCTGGGCCGAATTGATTGCATAGATCGAATTGCCTCAAAGCAAGGAAGCCAAGCAGGAGCCATCATCAATTCGACAAGGCCAATTCGGTCTACCCATAGACCGAATCCCCACATTTCATGCTCAAGATCAAGAAGAAAGACCTCATTTCCCCTATTTGGTCTAAACCGAACTGCTTGAGGAGACCAAACCACATTCAAAATTGCAGCTGTGAAGCACGTGAGAAATGCATGATGGGCCTAGGGTTTCGATGAGAAGTATAAAAGCTGACCTTCCTCAACACAAGAGGGAATCCTAACTCTTACACACTTGGACATTTTGCTGGGAGACAAAAAGAAGGAGCAGAAGGTTCTTCACCCCTTAAGGGTTAGGTAGGTAGTGTAGTTAGTTAGTTTATTTTCATGCTTGTAATGTAGTTTTATTGCTTTTGAGCTTAGTTTATTTTTCATAGAAGCTTGTTACCACCCTTAGTGTAGCCATTTCCATAAACTTTAAATGCTTTGTAGTTAGAATGAACCCTACCTTCAAGCCAATGAATGGTTTTAGGGTTATTTACGGCTTTCAAGTGTCAATACAAGAAAGAATCCAGAAATGGGCTTTCATTTCAAGTGTTTGGCATTTATTTACTGCTTTCCTTAGCAATAAATGTTAGAATGTTTGTTTGTTTCAACTAGGTTACATTTATTATGTCCTAGTTGACTTACATTCTCAATAAATGTATGCTAGTGGGTTTTTGGCTTGATCTTACACCTTAGAGATTCAAATAAGTGTTCTTAGGTTTTAGACAACCTTAAGCTTGTTAGAATTTATTCCCGTGCTTTTCAGTTGCTGTTTTAGTCTCCCTTGTTAGCTTATTGTTGCCTTAGATAATGTAGGTGTTCTTATTTTTAAGCATGTGTTCTTACTTGTTCAGTAGATGTTTTAGTTTTTGATCTCTGATTGCTTGTTTGTAGTTTTAAGGTTTGTTTCATGCCAATACCTGCTAGCCACGTAACCTAGGTCTATTTTCCTTAAAAACACTCATTAGTGTGGCTGTGAGGTGACATTGATGTGAAATGAAGGATTTGGTAAATCTTATCCATCATGAACCACACAATGTAAACTGAACCTGCACTTATGAGAGAAAAGACATGCAATTCGATTTGAGGCAATTCGGTCTAGACCGAATTGCCCATGAGAATGGAATTGCATGGCAAAAATATTTGTTGAATGCTTTATCTAAAAATTCATATGCAATTCCATATAGGCAATTCGGTCTATACCGAATTGCCCATGAGACCGAATTGCTGTGGTATCTTAGAATTTGCTGTCTTAAGAGCATGTAAATTCTCACTGTAAGTACTTGTCTGTTAAAGGGAACATAGTGCAGAAAGCATGAGAGTTAGCTAACTGACAAGCTACCCCAAACAAAGATCTGTGTATTAAAACGAAAGTTTAATTGTGTTTCATCTGAATCTTGTCCAATCTTTATTATTTTCTCCCTGTCCCTTCTGTCACATTTTAATTCGCTTTCCTAGCATAATTCTTATCGCTTTCTTAGAATAAATTTAATCGCTTTTTAGATTAAATTTACCATGCTTTGTAGAATAATTTTACTGCTTTCATAATCTATTTTAAATTACTGTCAAGTAGTTGTTAGAAATCATTGCAAAGCTTGAATCGAGTAATCGAGTGGAAAATCTTAGTAAACGACGTGGGCCCTGCTTCTATCGCACATCCTCCAGTGAACGATCCGGTCTTACTATAAATTACTGCAATTTTTGACACTGTGCGCTTTCGGGGGCACAGTTTCTTAACACGAGTAATAAAAACGTGACAACCTATAAATATATCCCTAATCCCAACTCCATCTTCATAAATTGGTTTCATTAAATAAAATTGAAAACCAGGATTATGATTTTTGAGAAAATACTCATATAGTGGGAATGTGTTAAAAGTTTCATGGCAAGGATCTTCATGACATGAAACTATGATAAGTTTCATGATGCCAATTGCCGGGGACCTTCAGTGTGACAGACAGGAGGTCAAGATTGAACTATCTATCCCGGCTGCACCATGAAAGTTGTCAAAAGTTTCATGCCGGGGAGGACCACAGCGCCGTTTGAAATCAGAGTACCCCACATGAGTAATAAAAAAGTGAAATATATCCTTAAACCCCTTTCCCATGAATCATAACTTTTTTTCTTTTAATAAATTTAACTTGGGATATTTTAGAAAAGCTCGTGTAGGAAATTGTCAAAAGTTTCAGTTTTAAAATAAATTTTTTTCCATGGAAATAATACTTTAAAATTTAAAATAATAGTCAAAATATTAATAGTAGTTTAAAAATAAAAATGTTTTAAAAATAATAGTTTAAAAATAGCCGGGCTCTGATACCAACTTGTAACACCCCGGTTTTTGGTCACCCAGGTCGGGATGTCACCGCCACACCTCCCTAGTAAGACACGGTTTCTCCGACTTACTAAAGAGATGCAAGGCTAGGTATTTCAGTGTTTAAAAGTATTTAAAACATTTGCAAACAGCCCATACAATATATCTCGAAAATAATAATATCATAACACAGCGGAAATAGTATTTAAGTATAATATTGCAGCGGAAATGTAAATACGACCAACATGGTCAAAACACGGGTTAAACAGGCCCGTTTATTCTAATGTCTAATGCAAGAATTTAAATAATAAGGTTTGCAAAAATATAATTTCCCCCATGCATGATTGTGCTCATGATCATTCCACATACTCTGTAAGGAAAAAAGGAAAATAAAATGGTTTGGTCAGCACAACTTGCTGAGTAAGTTAACACATGCATGATCGTAGGGTTTAAAAGCTATTAATTTAATATTTACATAAAAGCATGATAATATTCATAACTAATTTAAATAAAGCCATAATTAATTTAAATAAAGCATTTAATAATTTAAAAGACAACAATTAAATATTTAATTATCCCCATTACACCCAAGATTTAGTATTTCAAGAGTTTCACGATTGCATCGCGATGTCAACAAGTTTAGCCGGAAACCGGCGGCCACAGCCGTATCTGCCATACCCAGTACCACTCCGGAGCCTCGGAAAATCCATATGGATATTCACGAGAGTGTAGGCCATATATCTCATGCCGTTTTGGCAACATATCTCAAATATTTCGCGCGGGGTCACCATCGTCCATAAAGGCACGAAGTGAATCGTTAGAAGGGCACCCTGCAGAGCACTCACCCCCTAATTTTAAAGATCAAGTTTGTAAAGGGGATTTCCTAATTTTCAGATTTCATATATTTATTTCAAAGAGTCTTCTATTCGTTTAAACCTTAAAGGCTAGTTTCACCGTTTCAACAAGATTTCAAGATTTGACTCGGTCAACCACAGTTTACTCTAAAATTCATTAAAAATCGAGTTTAATTCCAAAAATTCCGAAATTTTACCACTGACTCAGAAACATCGAGATGAACAACTTTTTTGTTTTAAATTTTTCAATCCGAGATACCGAAATAGGTCAAAAACATCAATTTTCGTCATAACATTAATCTGTCCGAATTTCGTATACAACAGTTCAAGATTATCAAGATCTATCATAGCACATCAACTCCAAATTTAATGAAATTTTACAGATATGTTCTTAAGACCTTTATCTACAACTTTCATGTTCGGCAAAAAATCTAAATCGGTCTAGAACTAATGTCAAAAACGTGATCAAGATCGGATCTAAGTTCTGTCAAGAATTTCAAGATCCAAGTTTCAGCAGTTCGGTTTCGGGTGGATTTCAAATATCAAAACATCTCTAAAAATTCTGAAAATTTTACAATAGATGGATCTAAGCCTTAGGAACGTTTTTTTTGTTTTAAGTGTTTCCGTCTGAAGTCGGTTAAGGGTTCGGAAAAATTCGACAAAACTGTTGCGCCGTGAAAAATCATCCGTTGACAGATTTTTGAAAGATTCGATTAAGCTTTTAGTTTTTGTGTTTTAGTTTCTCCCAAAACCATGTAAGTATTAAATTACAGATTTTTAGATGTCCGGGATCCTCTATTTTGAAGGCGTGGCTTCCAGTCCACCGTTTATCCTCTCCGTTCGTCGGGTTCTACGTTCTAGATCCGATTCGGGGTGTAGAAAGAAAAAGAAGAAGGTTAGGATTCATTTTCGAATCGTATATGGAACAAGGATCGGATCGAAGCTTACCACGATGCTGGAGATCTTCAAATATTCGTCCAAACAGTCCTCGCCTTGGTTTCGTGCCTCCGACGACTCCGGAATTAGGGTTTTCGAACGTATAGAGAGTTGTAGGGTTTTGGAAAAGTGTTTGGAGCTTTCAAGAGGGCTTATTTATAGGTAAACAAGACCTAGGGGCGTCCAAGGTCTGCCTCTAAGAGTCTTGAGCCGAATGGTGTTCAACCGAAGTCGGAAAATTCGGATTCGGGCGAGTAAATCTCGCACCCGGCGAATCTGTCCAGCGGCGCGGTCGTGACGCGCCTTTTTCCCTTTGACCGCGCGGCCACCGCGCGGCACTCGCCTGGACTTCGGTCCGGGCGGGTCGTGCGATCCGTCGTGCCTTTCCTCCTCTCTTTCGGACTTCTATCCCCCTATGTTCCCGGATTCCGATTTCCGGGGTATCTTCGGGTTTACGGAAATAGAAACCCCGTATAATTTATGTTTGGACTCGAGTTCTCGAGTTCATTGGTGTCGGATTTCGGTGTGCAATTTATTTACCTTTAATAATTCTTTTTATTTAATTAATTTCCTTTTAATTCCCTTTTTATGTTAAATCTCATTTCTCATTTCCTTATCTTTATTTATTTCTTTAATTGCTGGATTTATTTATTTATTGTATTTATTTTATTTATTGTTTATTTAATTATTGTTTATTTATTTAATTATTGGTTTTATGTAGCAAAATTCTCGGGTATTACATAAAAATATAATCCAGAAGCAGAAATAACTTTATGAATATATATTCATCTGTTAATAACAGAAATGAAATGGAGAATTGCACTACAAGATGGAAAACCAAACCCAATCCAGAAAGATGTAACAAAATGCTATAATAACCTTAAATTTGGGTAAAACCTAAACCATCCTATCCAGAAAAGTGTATCTTTCAGTTCTTGGGTACATCAATGGCCACCTCCTTGTAGCAAATTGGGCAGGCCTGTTGTTATGCTGAAGTTTTTTCAGAAGTGTTAGTAATATATTTAGCAGTGGGAATAATAACTTTTAGTGACTTGCCTTGTTGATGCTAAGCCATTTGTTACCGCATCCTTATGGTAGATGTGTTTGCACGGAAGAGTGATTCTCCGATCACCTCTTTTATACTCCATTTGGCAAATGACACACCTTTTTAACCGACAAAGAAGGAAAATCATCAGTAATGAAGCAAACAATCTTAAAACTAACATAGATTACAAACTTCAAAGAAAAAGGAATAAGATCAGTTATGGATTGTTACACATAACCGCATTGCTGCAAATAAGCATAAATGACATTTATCTCACCTTTCACCTTTGAACTTTTTTCTCGAGAAAAACCCATACTTAAACTTTGATGTTGGAAGCATTGCAATTTGACTTTGGGAGAGACCCTTGCTTTGAGTTCCAACTGTCTCGCCCAGCTCCAGCAACTCCTATAAAAGGGATGAAATAAATGGAATTTGTATATCCTGAACTATATGAGGCTGATAAACGAAATGCCTGGGTTTTCTCAGTTGCATTCAACCCAAATAAAATCTGATTCGAAAAAAGAGAGGAGGAGGATTATATTCATGAATAATTATTACGAATCAAGCAAGATACGTACTATCTTTGCTATAAGTTTATGTAATTGTATTATAGTTACTTTATCCTTATCCAGGACCTGAGGGAAGAAAAAAGACTTAAATGTCCCACCTCATAAGTCATGTTATCCGGATCAATTCCATCTTGCCAAACAACCTAAATTACGATGTGCTAAACAATATAAGTCATCTTTCCTCGGAATGTCCATAAACGAGAAAGCTACAGGGGAACACATTTATGAATGGAACACAACAATACCTCATTATCACGAGCATCCTGATGATTCCGAGGACCTGTACTTGCAAGGAATAATGATTATTTTGAAGATGATGGTAAGTCATTGCACATTCAAGTGCACAGTCAAGTTACACAAAGAAACAAAACAGAAGACACAGAACCACAGTATTGAAAGTTAAAACAAGAACCAAAACCGAAAACTGAGATAGCACTGATATTAGAAAGTTTTGTCCGTGTATTAAAAACAAGATTATGTCATTCGCAAAGCGAAAAGTAGAAGCTTCAAGCCATGGATAAGATAAATACATAAAACAATGAATCCATCTCAAAACTACTGCCCTGTGGGAGATAATCACGGGAATATATGAGATCTTACACTCTATAGCACGACCGTATGACGCGGATCTGGAGCCTACTATTGCAGCAATAGCCCGATTATCAGCCACCGGCAAGGGGCTTCCCAGATGCATGTTGTAATCATCACTACTTGGTACGTAACTGTCAACCACAGTCATTTCCGTACTCATAGTATGAGAAACTTCCAGCTATATATTTAGAATAGATGAAGTCCAGCTACAAATACACTCTAAATAATCACAGACGTATAGTATGTCATAGTGAATGATCAAATAATAGATATGACAAGGATAATGTGGCATAAACATCTACAGAATAAAAGAGATATATAACTGTTGAATCAAAAGGATTGAACCTAATTATTCAATTTGAACATAAAATACAGGGACAAAAGAACATTATGACAACACAAAATAGAAATCCAGAGATTGATCCAATGCCGAACACCAACAGAAAACAACACCTTAGATACTGAGAATTCATTAACAGATCAAGATAATCAAGCCCATCACAGGCCTCGTACAAAGCATGGACATCCAATGTCAATGACCGACAAAAAAACAACACCCTAGATACTAAGGCTTCATTAACATATCAACAGAGGCGGTGCACACAAAACATATATTCTAAAAAAAAACATAGAAATAGCACTCCCATCACTAAAAATAAATAAAGTAAATACTCTAAAAGGCAGGCCATCAATGAGAAATAAAACGCACTTAACCAACTGAAAAATCAATTTTGTGAGTATTTTAATGATGATAATTAATAATTAATTCCCTCTCGTAGAAAAACAAAACACCTACCACAGTAACTCAACTCAAAATGATATATATGTACACTACTAACATAACATATAACCAACCTTATACCAAAAAGTTATACACACACAAACATCAATTCTCAAAGAAATCCATCCATCCATTTATCCTAATAGAAAAGCAAATCCCCATGCCCATAAAATAATAAATTCTCTACTCCTAATATTCCAAAAATATTCAAAGGCAAAGATCAGAGATTGAACCTGTCATGTAGTTTGAGATGTAGTCATGTGAGACCAATAGATTCGAATGTGGAGAAATAAATGATTCAATTATAAACCCTAAACCCACAAATATAACAAAAAAAAGTGTTCAAAAATAGATTGCCTGCAACCAATAAAGAATTATTTCCTGAAAATGGAAAAGAAAATAAAAGTTCCGAACCTCTTGAATGCATACATATGAGCATCCATTAGATCAGCCCAAATCTCCATCCGCACAACCATATCGTAAGTTAAAAAATAGAAAAATAATTCAACAAGAACATTTGAAGCTTATCCAGCTTTTTGCATCAGTAGTTGGCTGCTCCATGTCCATGGCAGGAATAATTGAGGTCAATTATTGTGTTGAAGTTCAGATATAAAGCCATTATCAGCAAACAAGGAACTGAATTTGAATTTTCAAAACAAATTGGAAGAGGCTGTCATAGCCAAATCTCAGTATTCCAATTTCCACATTACCCTGAAACACATTTCCATTTCAGTTTCTTTATTTATTATTTAAAGGAGTCAAGGACACATTTTTTGGAACTTTACATCCTCATATTAAAGATTCAATTACACATGCCAGTAAATTATGAAAAACTAAGTCTGTTTGCTAAAAGCTTTAGTGGCTGAATGCAAGTTAACAGTAAAATACCTGGGCAATAGCTTTGAAGAATGCTCTTTTGAACTCGAATATCCTTGTCAACTTCAGTTCCTACAACAAAGTTAACATTTACCACACAAGTTCAAGCCAAAATCACACATTAGTGATTACATTTGTACATGAACATATCTTACCAGCTGCTATATGCAATAGAAATTGCTTAGTTGGATCAAGGCCTATAATGTTATAACGGCCAGCTTTCTAAGACTTGTCTTTGCCACTGGAGGAGCCTGAATCTCATGGTCCACTTGCAGGAATAGAGCAAACATTGCAGTAACTACAGCAACATGTCGCCTATAGGCAGCAGCTACAACAACAGGAGGAATTTAACTTACCAGATCACCACCGACAACCTATATGAATGATGTTATAACCACAGTAGATTACACTAAATGACTAAAACATATCAGAAGAGTCAAACCAGGATGTCATTTGCACTCAGGCGGTGATCAATAACTCTAAGTGCACCAGCTGCACCAACATCCTCAAGAACTGCAATTACCTGCCAAACAGGAATTGGATATAAAAATTCAAATCATCTTCTTGGAATGAGAATATCATGACCAAGATACAGGTCTAGGTACTGCTTAAGTGATAAAATTACATAGGGTAGGCCAGGCTAGATCAACCCTCTATAGCACGAACAGCAAAACATTCAGCAACAAGAGGAGTAGTTTCAGGGGAAACTATGAAGGAATAAGTCATATTTTAAAATAAAACTCAATAATTGTACACTAATGTATGGAATCCACCAAATAAAATAAAGAAACATATTGATTCTTTGAAATGAAAATCTCTCAGCTTCTTCCGACACCTAATTGGCACGAAGAAGCTTCTTACGACTTGCTAAAGAAGCTTGTCCATAACTTTCATTTCGAAGTAGCATTTGGTGCGACTCAGTTCACCTATATAAACACTCCCAAAATCACAGAACCTAACCTTTTCAGAAGCTTGAAATGGCTCAACTCCAGAACACCACACCTGGTTTTTGGAAAATGGATACAGTTACTAACCGGAAGTATTATATGATTTATAACCGACAATTTCTGGTATTTCAGCAACTTTTAAAGAAATATAAATTATATTAGTAAATATAAATAAGAAGTATTATATGATTTATACCAGCAATTTCTGGTTATATGATTTATTTTTCTTAAGAAATATACATTTAGGCGCAATTTTATGTAAAGGGAAACCAACATTAGTAAATACCGAAAGAAACCTACAAAATGTCTGATCCATTAACCTCATATATGTTCCTATGGAAAATAGAATAATATTCGCCGGAAGCCAACTTTCTGTACTTCGTGGTTTTTTATTCCCATATGCTAGTGAAAGGACATCTTGCCAGCAAGTTAAACCGAAGAAAATACCAAAATGGTAAAGCATACCTGAGATGAGTTTCTTCAGTTGTCAATTGCATTGGCTGGATGCATTTTAGGATTGTAACAACGGTCTGAATCGCCAAACCTACATGCACAATTAAAAGGCAGTAAGGTTTCAGGATTGACATAAGAAATTCTCAATGGTTATAGTTATTTCAACAAAATCACTAATTCCAAAGGGAATGCTAAAGAACGATGCAATGGGGACAACAGAGAGGCTTCTTTTCTTGGTAACAAAAAAAACTACGACAAAAAAGGAGATGCGGCGTTGTGGCTCACGACAACGAGCAGTGGTGGCGCACAAAAGCAGGGGGAGGCGCGGGCGCTGGGTTGTCGTAAGTACAGTGAAAGCACACCAAACAATCACTCGTTTCAAACCTCAATTGAAAACCCCCACAACATTAACCCCAAAATTGAACCCAAACCCTTACGACGACCCAGCTCCCGTGGCCTAACAGGGCCCTCAATCAACGGAACGAACAAATTCGGTGGAAAGCAAAATATTTAAAACACAACCGACGTTCACAACGACGTGTGTCGTCGAACGAATTCAACTTGGACGACGAATGGTAGAGCCGGCGGCAGGCCTCGTTCGCCCCTTCCTTAGAGCGTCGGGTGGCGCCGCACATACGTCCTTCGCGGCTGCAGGCCTCACGCACGCAGACGGCGGCGACGGGAAATCGAACCTTGTAGGGTTTGCGTGGGACGCTGCTGTGCGATGGGCAAAAACCTAATCAACAAAGAGAGAGACAATAGAACACGAGAAAGACCCGACGGGGTCCGGCGGACAGCGGCGCCGAGGCGGCGCAGGCCGGCGAGTGCGAGTCGGCGACTGTGGGGCAGCGCTAGGGTTGGGGGATGCGTGCGTGCGGTTGAGCAGATCGGAAACAAAACGAGAATGGATGAAACAAATGTGAGTAGAATTTTGATCCGATGGACACCAATCCATTCCATCTGTAATGTCTAATCCAACGGCAAATAACCAACTAAGCACTGAACGGTGGAGATTCAAATTCACTTTGGATCCAACGGCTGAGAATCTAATGGGGAGTTTGGGCTCTCCCTCTTATAAGATGTATAATAGATATGATACTCTCTCCATCTCATTCAATGTATTTGACTTTATAATATTATACATTTTTCAATCTTTACTCAATTTTTCTACAAATACTATATAATATAAAGATAGTCAAAGTCTTGTTATATTCAATATATTTTATGAGTAAAATTTATACTTACATATTTTGCAATATTTACTATTAAATAAGTGCATTGAACTTTGTGTTCAGATCAAACATAATACATTAACTGAGACAAATGGAGTAGTATTTCTTTTTAATGTTATTAATGAATTACACTAGCAATTTCTTACTATCGACAAGATGATGAAGAAACTAGCGAGATGGAAAGCTAAACTTCTTAATAAAGGCGGAGAACCATCTTGGCCAAAGCTGCAATTAGTGCCCATTCAATTTAATGTTATTATTGAAATTGACTTTTCTTTATATTCATAGCAAAACAAAAAATTGCGTATGGAAATTGTCTCATCTGAAATCAAATGGAGAGAATTTGGTTAAATCAGACGGGCTCATAATCATTCTACTAATCAAGAATTTTCTACTTTCATGGTTTCCCAAAATTATTTTAACCTCAAATATATGGTTTCTCATCTTGGTTACTATCAACCTGCTTCCATTGCATAATTTATTTCATGGATCTATATTCCTAAAAAGACTGACTATACAACTCTCATTCAACTTTATTTTATGATTCAGTAGTCCAGAACACTTTATCATAGTTAGATATTCCGATAGAAATATTACATTGTCATTATCCATGTTTTCATCCTCTTGAGAAATATTTTTAGAACTGAGATATACATTTTCATTTGCAGACAGACATTCCATGGTGTAATCATTAATTGTATCAACCCATTTCATTTGAAGGGGCTAGTATAGCACCTCTCTTTAAAAATATCTATATTTGAAGTGATGTATTTTATATTTGTATATGTACACTAAAAAAAATGTTTATATAAGATCACCCGTAGAGTTTATAAGAATATTATCTGAAAATGTAAAATCTGACTACATCTCCAAGATCAATACCGATTTTACCATCACATACATCAAGTATCCATATTGCAAATTTTTTTATATATAAATTTCATTGTAAACAATATTTCTTGTAGTATCTTGTGTTAATCCATCTTAATTAAATATTAATACTTTGATTCCTCTATTGCTAGTGACACGAGATATCACAACATATAATTGTTCAAAGCTATAAATTGGTTTTGAAAATGGAGTTCAACCTTCTTTAAAGATTTACATTGACTTTATAATCATAGTAAAACAAAGTGGGAATTTTCTCCTTTAAAATCGAATGGGAATTTGGTTAAATCCGACATGCTTATAATCATTATATCAAGAATTTTCTACTTTCATGGTTTCCCAAAATTCTTTAGCCTTTAATGTATGGTTCCGCATCTTGTTTACTATCAACGTGCTTCCATTGCATAATTTATTTGATGGATATATATTCCTAAGAAGCATGACTATACAACCCTAATTCAACTTTATTTCATGATTCGATAATCATGAAAGCTTAATATACTTTGATGTTCTGGTGAAAATATTTCATCGTCATTATATATACTTTCATCATCTTGATAAATATTGTTAGAACTGGGATATATCTTTTCATTTGTAGGCATATGTTCCATGATGTAATCATTGATCGTATCAATATCTCATTTGTAGGGGCTAGTCTGCCAACATCTTTAAAAGTGTCTGGATTTAAAGTGATACATTTATATTTGTATATATAATCTCAACAATTGTCAACCCATAGAGTTCATAAGAAAATCATCTTGAAATGTCACACTTGATTGTACTTCTCCATATCAATACCAATTTTAACAATTACCATCACCTGCATGAAGTATTCATTTTGTAATTTTTTTTGGCATATATGTATTTCATTGTAGACAATATTTCTTATTGTATCTTGATTTAATCTATCTTAATTTCATATTAATGCTTCAACTCCCCTCTAAAAAGCGGTTCTGAAAGATAAAGTCCAACATTTTTTAAAGACTAACAATGACTTCTATTTATAGTCATAACAAATTGCGAGTGAGAATTTTCTCCTCTGAAATCGAATGAGAAATTTGGTTAAATCAGATGGGCTCATAATCATAATACCAATCAAGGATTTTCAACCCAAATAATGAGCTTTGTTTTAATTAGAAGAGAGGTTAAATAATTTTCTGGGGTAATTTTTTGTAGGTAGAATTCTCATCATAATCTAGTGGAATACCAAATCTAGAATGTGCAGTCCTATCTCTTGGAAGAAGCAGTGATGATATTCCAATGGATGCTACAAGCAATATAATCACGCCTCCACGAATGGCTGAACATAATGGTTTCCAGATAAATGTATTGATAGTTCCGCCACGTAAGAAAAAAGAATTCACCCTCACCACTACCAATTCCAGACATTATCCCATTATAAATATTCTTTGCTCATCAATCAACAAAGTTAATAGCTTAGTATGATCTGTCATAATTATCTTTTTATAATATGACTTTAGTAGTATTAGTAGATTCTCTGTTTCAGATGTTAAAACTTCATCCGGTACTGGCATTCCAGAGAAAAGTTTCGAACTTATAGAATTTGCAGCAATTAGCTTTTCAATTTTTAACAAAGCTAAATTTTTTATTTGTTCTTCAATCTGTCAATTGCAAATCTGTTAAAACATATATTAATGTTGATTAGATATATTCGCGGAAAAAGGTTAAATACGTCCTTTTTCTTTTCCAAAAATCCAAATCAGTCATTTTTCTATTTTATTGCCAAAACAGTCCGCTACAAATGCTAATTATGTCCAAATCAGTCCCTTTTCACTAATTATGGCCTAATTGCTGATGTGGCAAGGGTTTAAATTTAACCTAATACGTGGGTATAATATTAGTCATTTTTCTTTTATCTTTTGTCAATTCAGTCCTAAACTTTTATTTTGTTCCATTTAGTCCTCTATCCAAATCAGTCATTTTTATATTAATTGGCCTCCAACCTTTTAAATAATTTCATTTAAAGCCCAAAACCTTAAATTTTTTTTATTATTAGTCCATTTATCAAATAAATGCCCAACATACTTTCGTAAAATCCCGGAGCTTGGAAGACCCAGTAACAAGGCAGTCAAACCCAATGTATGAGGTTTGATATTTAATTTATTTACGGAGCTTGGAAGACCCAGTAACAAAACAGTCACCCAATGTTTGGTGTTTAATTTATTTAGAGAAGTATGTTGGACATTTATTTGATAAATGGACTAATAATACTAGAATTTAAGGTTCTGAGCCTTAAATAAAATAATTTAAAATGTTGGAGGCCAATATAAAAATAACTGATTTGGATAGAGGACTAAATGGAATAAAATAAAAGTTTAGGACTGAATTGGAAAAGATAAAAGAAAAAATACTAATATTATGCCCACGTATCAGGTTTAAATTTAAAACCTTGCCACGTCAGCAATTAGGGCATAATTAATGAAAAATGGACTGATTTGGACATTATTAGCATTTGTAGGGGACTGTTTTGGTAATAAAATAGAAAAGTGACTGATTTGGATTTTTGAGAAAGAAAATCGACTAATTTAACCTTTTTTCCATATATTCGGACTGCAATAACTCTTTATACACCCTATTATTTTATTTATAATATTTTTACGGAAATAGTTCATTATTGTAAACTAATTATGCACATAATATGAATTTTTACAATTTCCTTAATAATTATAAATGTTTTGTATAATTTTTAATATAATAAAATATAAATAAGTTTCATATTACTACCTCCATATTAAAATGTTGTTGATATTTGTAAATGTGCTACTATTCACACACAGACTTCCACTTAAAGTTTTATCATAGTTATACAAGTTAAAGTATAGCCAAGTGAGATCTTGTTAAATTCGTCTCGTTGTTTAGTTTTTAAATATCAAAGTTTTAGAATTTTTATTTGTACTGAACTTGAGTTATTCATGATTTAAAATGTATACTGAACTGTGTGAAAGTGGGTCCGTAAAAATATTTAAATATAGAAGAAGTATTTATATACAATTAGAATGATATAAGTACGTAGTATTAATTATACTTCCTCCGTTCTCAAATGTTTATTACAAACCAATTTTTCACGCAGTCCAATGCACATTTTAAACCATTAATAACTCAAATTCGGTATAAGTAAAAATTCTAGAAGTTCGATATTTAAAAACTACACGACGAGACGAATCTAACAAGATCTCACTTGACTATATTTTAACTTGTATAACTATGATAAAACTTTACGTAAAAGTCTGTATGTGAATAGTAACTTTTTTTTAAATGTTAAAAACATTTGAAAAGGGAGGAAGTATATAATATATATAAATTGGAATTGGAAATTCTATATAAATTTAAAATTCAAAATCTTTCAAATCTTTTTAAATTTTAAATTTTAAATCTTTCAAATCTTTTTGAAAGTGAACAATATTGTGGGGTTCAAATGCATCCTTATGACCCAAAATCAGAAATCGCATTGTTCTGATGGACTATTAAGTTTTTTTTATTAATTTTTATAATTAAAATAATAATATTCCTTCCATCCCTTTTTTTTCTGAATAATGTATTTCATTCCAACAATAAGTCATGGCTGAATTATCTTACAATTAGCACCGTCCTCCAATGTCACCACAAACATCTTGCCGGCACTAAACATGCAACACAACAAGAAAAAGACGACAACAAGGAGCCAACTGCTCGGGCAAAACTGGAACAAATATAGAAACTAAAAATAGGGGCCTGTTCGGGTAATTCTGCATTTGCCAACCCCGGTCACCTTCAAAATTAACCCCATGTCATCCTTCCTGAATCAAAACATCTTCCCAGATCGAGAACCATCTCCGGGTAACAGAACCATCATGAGATTCTTCCATTAGCAAATCGGCATTAGCATTGGCATCTATCTCTAAATGCACCACCTCTTCATCAACCTTTTGAATACACAAGCACCCCACAATACAGAATCCCTCCTTAGTCATCTCAGGATTGGGTGTGAAATACAGTACTCATGTAAAGTTGCATAATGACAGTCCTATCAACATACTCCTACATCACATCTCCCCAACAAAATGTTCAAATCCAATGTATCAAAGCCAGTCAAAGGGACAAAACTAGAATAATGGGACCACATCAAGAGATATGGAATGGGTAATAGGCAATGGAGGTTGAGGAGAAAAAATAATTACAAGGTCTCCGAAGCAAGGTTCGAACAGAAGGGAGCTACACAGATAATAACCAATCCAAAAACCAATCATCATAAAATCACAGGACTCTACCCCACTCTCTACACAGACTGACAGGGACCAAAATCAATATGATAACCTCTCACCCATATAAAATCCCCTTTCTAGAAAAAGGTATACTGGCTAAAATACATCAATCTGTTCATTCTACACATTCTTTTTCTTTTTTTTTCATTCTTCTATTTTTTTCTTTTTTTTATTTTTTTATTTATTTTTATATATATTATATATATATATATATCTCTTTAGTATTATTTTTTTAACGCACTGATTGCTACTTAAACAATACGATACTTCAATTCCTTTTACCACACTTCCCAGAACTGTCCGTAGACTCACAACAATCCAACTTGTCACCAATCTTAGCCCATCATAAGACCTCCCAGACATTATGAACGTACTCGCACCCTCCCACAATGCCAATCACTCCAAACAACTAAGGACTCCAACATCAGTCATATGACATCGAGAGACATATTCAATTGACAATTAATAAAGGTTCCTGAACCTCCCAATGTTAAAATAGAACAGAACCAGATACAAGGAAGAGGTGATTGAACCAGGGGACGAGATATTGGGGACCGAAAAGAAGGGAGAGGGGGAAGCAGAAGGGCTCAATGCTAGGTTCAGAAAGGAAGAAAAAGTAGAAAGAAATTGGGTAGAAAGAAAATCCAAGAGGGGGTACCCTAGCGCCCTTATCATAGCCAATACATTGACAAGAAACATATGTGGGTTATGACGTGGATGCAACAGCAAGTTATAGGATATCAAAATGAACCTTACATGTGCATGTATCAAAGAAAGCTTAAAGAACACAACTCACCCAATCCACTTGGCAGCAGGCAGTACATGTATGTTGCCAAAGCGAACGTCCGTCCTCACAAGTGTTCAAAAAGCTGTTCGTGTGAGGTAGGTAGGAGATGTAGCTGTAGGCATTTCCTTGGGCATCATTATGGATCATGAGTATTTCCACGCCACTAGCAATTCACAGTCATATGTAAATGATGTTGCAAAGCACCATCCGCAGAAACAACGGCGTCTCAACGCACCGTCCACAACAGCCACAGCAACAAGCATAACTACAGCCGGTCCGAGGTGCTCCAGCGGCCACATCTGTAACACCCCGGTTTTTGATAACCCAAGTCGGGGTGTCACCGCCACACCTCCCTAGTAAGACACAGTTTCTCCGGCTCACTAAGGAGATGCAAGGCTAGGTATTGCAGTGTTTAAAACATTTAAAGCATTCAAAACAGCCCATACAATATAATTCGAAAATAATAATATCATAGCGCAGCGGAAATAATATTTAAGTATAGTATTGCAGCGGAAAAAGTAAATAGGGCCGACATGGCCAAACCACGGGTTAAACAGGCCCGTTTATTCTATTGTCTAATGCAAGAATTTAAATAATAAAGTTTGCCAAAAATATGGTTCCCCCAAAATGAACGTGTTCATGATCATTCCACATACTCTGTAAGGAAAAAGGGAAAATAAATGGTTTGGTCAGCACAACTTGCTGAGTAAGTTAACACATGTATGATCGTAGGGTTTAAAAGCCATTAATTTAATATTTACATAAAGCATGATAATATTCATAAATAATTTAAATGAAGCCATAATTAATTTAAATAAAGCATTTAAAAATTTAAAGAACAACAATTATTAAGATTTAACTATCCCCATTACTCCCAAGAACAATATAGCAAGTATTTCACGATTGCATCGCAATCTCGTCAATTTAGCCGGAAACCGGCGGCCGCAGCCGTATCTGCCATACCCAGTACCACTCCGGAGCCTCGAGAAACCCATAAGGATATTCACGAGAGTGTAGGCCATATATCTCATGCCGTTTTGGCAACATATCTCAAATATTTCGCGCGGGGTCACCATCGTCCATATAGGCACGAAGTGAATCGTTATGAGGGCACCCTGCAGAGCACTCACCCTCTAATTTTAACGATCAAGTTCGTAAAGGGGATTTTCTAAATTTCCAGATTTCATATAATTATTTCAAAGAGTCTTCTCCTCGTTTAAACCTTAAAGGCTAGTTTCATCGTTTCAACAATATTTCAAGATTTGACTCGATTAACCACAGTTTACTCTAAAATTCAGTAAAAGTCGAGTTTAATTCCAAAAATTCTGAAATTTCACCACTGACTCAAAAACATCGAGATGAACAACTTTCGTGTTTTAACTTCTTCAATCCGAGTTACCGAAATAGGTCAAAATCATCAATTTTCGTCATAACCTAAATCTGTCCGAGATTCGTATACAGCAGTTCAAGATTATCAAGATCTAACATAGCAAATCAACTCCAAATTTAATGAAATTTTACAGAGATCATCTTACGACATTTATCTACAACTTTCATGTTCAGCCAAAGATCTAAATCGGTCTGGAACCTATGTCAAAAACGTGATCAAGATCAGACTTAAGTTCTGTCAAGAATTTCAAGATCTAGGTTCAAGCAGTTCGGTTTCGGTTGGTTTTCATATATCAAATCATCTCTAAAAATTCTGAAATTTTTACAGTAGATAAATCTAAGCCTTAGTAATGTTTTTTTTAAGTTTTTCCGTTTGAAGTCGTTTTAAGGTTCGGAAAAATTAATCAAAACTGTTGCGTTGGTAGAAAACATAAGTTGGCAGATTTACAATTTCTTGTTAAATCTTTTAGTTTCGAACGTTTTAATTCCTCCCAAAACCATGTAAGAGTTAACTTACAGATTAATCGGCGTCCGGGGTCGTCTATTTTGAAGGCGTGGCTTCCAGTTCACCGTTTCTCCTCTCCGTTCGTCGGGTTCTACGTTCTAGATTCCAATTCGAGGTGTAGAAAGGAAAGAGACGGGGTTAGAATCCATTTTCGGATTGAAACTAAGAAGAATCTGATGGACTAGAACTTACCACACGTTGGAGATCCTTTGATTTTCGTCCAAAAGCTGCTGCCTTGGTGTTTGATGCCTTCGTAGACTCCGGGATTTCGACTTGTGTGTATAGAGAGTATCGTAGGGTTTTGAAAAAGAGTTTAGGCTTTCGAGGGGGTTTATTTATAGATATCTAAGTCCTAGGGCGTCTAAAATCTGACCCTAAGGGTCTTGAGTCGAGAGACGTTCAACCGAAAGTCGAAAAATCCGCGTTCGGGCGAGAGATTCACGCAACGGGCGAATCTGTCGCGTGGCGCGGGGTTGGCGTGCGTTTCCCCATATTAGCGCGCGGACAGCGCGCGGCTTACGCCTGGACTTTGGTCCGGGCGGGTCGTGCGATCTGTCGTGCTTTTCCGCCTCTCTTTCGGGTTTCTATCCCTCTACGCTCTCGGATTCCAATTTCCGAACTCTCTTCGGGTTCCTATTTCGTGTCGTCATTTCTTTCAGATCAAATGTTACATTTTGGCTCGAATTCGTCGAGTTCATTTATAACGGGTTCCCGTGTAACGACTTATTTAACTTTATTTAATTTCTTTTGTTTAATTAAATCTCTTTTAATTAATTTCATTTCTCATTTCCTCTATATTTATTTGTTTAATGTATTTACTGATTTATTTGTTTATTTATTTATTTATTTATTATATTTATTTATTCATTTATTTATTTATTTATTGTATTTATTTATCTATTTATGTTGTAAAATTCTCGGGTATCACAGTCTACCCTCCGTAAGAATCAACTTCGTCCTCGAAGTTGTGTTTCGGCTTTTCTCGTGCTAAGGTATTTTGTTTATTTTATTATTTTGTGACTGAACTTAGAATTAAGACTTCTAAGCTGCCTACGTACCCGGTGAAGGGATCAAGTCATGACGTAGTTCAAAACAATTTGAATTTGTTTGTTTGATTACACGAAGGTATGAAAAAAAACACGGTATGACATCCTCTCTCCCTTAAGATTGCAGTTATGTCCTCATAACTGTGTCGGTGTCAGTTTGGAACAGTGTCGGATAGCGTTCTCTCACGTCGGATTCTACTTCCCAAGTTGCCGTCTCACTTTCGTGGTTCGACCAAAGAACCTTGATCATTTTGACGGTTTTGTTCCTCGTTACTCGTTCCTTAGTGTCGAGAATACGCACTGGGACTTCTTCATAAGTCAAATCTTCATCGAGTTCAATTATCTCCGGTTGAAGTACATGTGTCGGGTCCGGCACATACTTCTTTAGTTGTGAGACATGGAAAACATTATGAACTTGATCTAATTGTGGCGGTAAAGCCAGTCGGTAAGCTAGAGTCCCGACTCGTTCTAGAATTTCGTAAGGTCCTATGTATCGAGGACTTAACTTTCCTCGTTTGCCAAAGCGCATCACCCCCTTCATGGGTGATATCTTTAGCATGACCCTATCTCCCACTTGAAATTCTATGTCTCGTCGTCTCACATCGGCATAACTCTTTTGACAGTCTTCAGCGGCTTTCATTTTCCCTTGAATCACTTTGATTTGTTGAGCCATGTCTTCGATAAGTTGTGGTCCCACCACCACGGACTTATCGTTTTCTTCCCAGCTCAACGGGCTTCGGCACTTTCGTCCATACAACGCCTCGAAAGGTGCCATGCCAATGCTAGCATGGTAGCTATTATTATAGGAAAACTCAATTAAGGGTAAATGAGATTCCCAATTCCCTTTGAATTCCAACACACATGCTCTCAGCATGTCTTCTAGTGTTTGGATTGTCCTCTCGGTTTGTCCATCCGTCATCGGGTGGAATGCGGTGCTCATTTTGATTTGAGTACCGAGGGCTTTTTGTAACTCCGTCCAGAAATGAGAAACAAATCTACTATCTCTATCGGAAATGATATCATGAGGTACTCCATGTCGTCGTACCACATTATCAATGTAGGCTCGGGCCAATTGGTCCATAGTCCACGTGTCTTTCATTGGGATAAATATGGCTGTCTTTGTTAGCCTATCCACAATCACCCAAATTTTGTTCATGCCTTTAGGTGATCGAGGTAATCCCGAGACAAAGTCCATCGAGATGCTATCCCACTTCCAACTTGGAATCTCTAGTGGTTGCA
The DNA here is from genome assembly GCA_030278955.1 of Hygrophila difformis. Classification (NCBI taxonomy): domain Eukaryota; kingdom Viridiplantae; phylum Streptophyta; class Magnoliopsida; order Lamiales; family Acanthaceae; genus Hygrophila; species Hygrophila difformis. The sequence goes on along the minus strand of JAOANR010000006.1, from coordinate 29,995,790 downwards.
TCAATCCTAGGGGTTTATGTCGCACTGCCTTAACCCTTTGGCACGTGAGACATTTCGCTACGAAGTTTGCCACTTCCTTCTTCATTCCCGGCCACCAATAGATCTTCTTCAGATCTTTGTATAGCTTGTCTCCTCCGGGATGTACAGAATATGGCGTGTTGTGCCCTTCCTCCATCAACCTTTGTTTCAACTCGGCACATTTAAGGGGCACACACCATCTCCCTTTGAAACGAATGCTTCCATCCTCATGGACAGCAAATCCGATTGCCTTTCCTTCGGCAATATACCCCTTTATCTTCTCGAGTTTAGCGTCGCCCGGTTGGGCGAGCTTAATCTCGTCCAATATTGGAGTTTCTACGACCATTGCATTGATCGTTTCCCTCACTGTGCCAGGATGCACAAGTTCTAACTCCAATCTTGCTAACTCCATGTACAATGCCGGCGGAATTACCAACGAGTTCGTCACGTGTTGGGTTTTCCGACTTAGGGCATCGGCTACCACATTCGCCTTCCCTTCGTGGTATGCTATTTCTAAATTGTAGTCTTTAATGAGTTCCAACCACCTTCGCTGTCTCAAATTCAACTCCTTCTGAGTGAATATATATTTCAAGCTCTTGTGGTCGGTGAACATTCGACACTTCCGCCCATAAAGATAATGTCTCCATATCTTTAGAGCGAAAACGACCGCTGCCAACTCCAGGTCATGTGTCGGATAGTTCTCCTCGTGAGGTTTTAGTTGGCGTGATGCATACGCTACGACTCTTGAGTCTTGCATCAAGACGCAACCTAAACCTTCCTTCAAAGCATCGCTATAAACTTCGAAGTCACCATTCTCTGATGGTAGTGTTAATACGGGTGTGGTTCTGAGTCGTTTCTTCAGCTCTTGAAACGCAGTCTCACACGCTTCGGTCCACTCGTATTTCATTCCTTTTCTTCAGTAGCTGGGTCAAAGGACGTGCAATCCTTGAAAAGTCCTTCACAAATCGTCTATAATACCCAGCTAATCCAAGGAAACTCCTTATCTCAGTTTGGCTCTTTGGAGTTGCCCATTCAGTTACGGCAGAGACTTTTGCCGGATCCACTGATACTCCATCAGCGGATACTATGTGTCCGAGAAATGCCACTTCTTTCAACCAGAAGTCGCATTTCGACAGCTTGCCGTATAGCTGATTTCTTCGCAAGATTTCTAACACTTGATGTAAGTGTTGGGCATGCTCTTCCTCGCTCTTTGAGTAGATCAGGATGTCGTCGATGAACACTACGACGCACTGATCTAACAATTCTCGGAACACGTTGTTCATGAGATTCATGAACATGGCCGGAGCATTTGTTAGCCCGAAGGATAACACTGTGAACTCGTAATGGCCATATCGCATCCGGAACGCCGTCTTCGGAATGCCCTTCTCGGCGATCCTCAATTGATGATACCCAGATCGTAAGTCGATCTTCGAGAATACTGAAGCTCCCTTCAGTTGATCAAACAGATCCTCTATTCTCGGTAGGGGGTATTTATTCTTGATGGTCACTTGGATTAATCCTCGATAATCTATGCAAAGACGTAGTCCTCCATCTTTCTTCTTGACAAAAAACCGATCCTCCCCAAGGGGACGTACTCGGCCTTATGTAACCTTTTCCTAACAGTTCCTCGAGTTGTTCCCTTAACTCATTCATTTCCAGTGGTGCCATCCAGTACGGAGCTTTTGAGACAGGCTCTGTCCCCGAAATGAGATCTATAGTGAATTCAAGATCTCTCTCAGGTGGCATGCTCGGAACGTCCTCAGGGAACACGTCCGGGTATTCTCTTACCACTGGTATGCTATCAACCTTGTTCTCTTCCGCCTCAAGGTTGTGCACATAACACGCATATAGTTCATACCCCTTACGCATCAAGTTACTTAGTTTAAGTGCACTAACGATTTTGTTACTCTTCTTAGGGGGCTGAGAGTAAAAGATAACTCTCTTTCCCCTACTTTTTGACAAGGTGATATTTTGTTTTTGGCATTCGATCACCGCCTTATACTGGGATAACCAATCCATCCCCAGTATGATGTCAAAGTCTCTTAAGTTAAATTCTACTAAGTTCGCGAAGAATTCTACATTCTTTATCACTATAGGAATTCCGTTATATCGTTTAGAGCAAGATACTACTTCTCCATAAGGCAATTGAATTCCTAAGCTAATTCTCTCACACTTAGGTAGATCTAACTCAGGCACTATTCTTGATGCTATAATTGAGCAACTAGCTCCAGAATCAAACAGAATTCTAAGGGGCGTATTCAAAACATAAAATGTACCTGTCATCACTTCTCCTTGCGCAGGCACGTCCGCTTGATTCACCACGTTAAGCCTCCCCATAGGCCGTCCCTGATTGCCCTGCTGATTCGCATTCGGCTGCTGATTTTGTTGTTGGTTTTGGTTCTGAGGGGGCGGAGGTCGTTGGTTCTGGTTCTGGTTCTGCGGCCTATTTTGAGGGGGTCTATACCCCTGGTTATTCCCGTTCCGCCCGTTTTAATTTTGAGGCTGTTCTTGCCCCGTGACCAAATCGTCCCTTTTTGTTATGTTCTCGATCCTGGTTCGGAAATCCCGTCGAACGTGACCCATTCGACCACATCGGAAACAGGCGCCCTGTTGCGGGCATCCCCTTGCCAGATGGGGTCGTCCACATCTCGGGCAAGGTGGTACCGGATCTTCTTGGTTGAACCTCCTCCCAGTGTTGTTTTGTTGGGGCCTATTCGACCCTCTGCGCTGTTCGTTCCTTCCAGTGTTGTTCTCGCTTCTTGAGTCCCGGCTTCTCTTGTCCTTGGGACCCCTGCTGGACTCCCCACTCACCCTTCTCTTCAGCTGCTGCACACGTGCTACCGCCACAGCGCGGTCATACACAGCTTGCAAATCGGGGTAGTGTACCCCCGCGATCACCTCGCGCACAGACAGGTTCAGTCCCATCTCAAACTTCTGTGCCTTTTCCGCATCGGTAGGCACTAGCCTTGGTGCGAACCTCACCAGCTCCTTGAAACGTGTGTAGTATTCTTGCACAGTTTGGCCTCCTTGCTTCAGCGACAGGAATTCCTCGTACATCGCTGACTTGGTACTCAGGGGATAGAATCGATCCCTGAGCATCTCCATCATTTCTGCCCATGAGAAGGGCTCGTCATCCTCCGTAAGTTTGGCTTGCGTCGCCTGCCACCATTCGTCAGCTTCGCCTCCCAAGTAGTATGAGGCGACATGCACTCTCTCTCCCTCCGGACATTTAACTGCTCCCAGCAGCTTGTCGAAGGTCCGGATCCACTCCTCCAGTTTAGCTGGATCCTCCTCACCAGCGTAGTGGGGCGGCTGGTAAGGATTCACCATCGCCAGGTAGTTAGGGCGAGCTTGGGGCGGAGGTACCGCCGCAGCTTGACCCTGGTTGACTTGCGCGTTTCCGAGCGCAATCAACACCTCCTCTATCGTCCTAAGACGATCGCCCACATTGTTCGGTGCGGGGGCGTCCTGCGCACCTTGGGGTTATTCCACCTCAGGTTGAATTGGTTCCGTGATGTTTGGTAGTGTCTCAGTAGGAGTTTGGGAACAAGTTGCCTTCTTCCTCTGGGTGCCATTCTGGTACAAATAGGGTGGATTAGGACTTGTGAATTTAACACGTAGTCTAAACAATTTCTATAAATGTATATGTGTTTTGTAATTTAGCACGTGGTGCTCAATCGAACTAAGAAGCGTCGTACGCCTCGGGGTTTTATTTTAATTTGTTTTATTTCGAAATTCTTCTTTTTTTTTTTTACTGCCGTACGGACAGGTCTGTCCGTTTTTTTTTTCGATTTATTATAAATAAATCGAGCATTCTATTATCTCAAAAGAAATTTTAGTACAAGGGTCGAAATATTTTTCTAGCAAAATAGTATCTAAAAATAAAATCTCTAGCGTCTCAAGACGTCCTCCGGTGGGGTAGCAGGATCCTCCTCCGGGTCTTCCTCCTCCGAACTCGGCGGCAGTAGATCGTCAAAGATAGTGTTCAAGTCTTGCCCATGGGCATCGATGTGTTCCTTCAGTATTAAGTTTTGTGTAGTGAGGGTTTGGACTTGGCATTCGAGTTGGTTTATGCGGTGATGATCCGCCTCTCTCAAGTTGCCCATGTGGTGCAAATTGGCCTCCAATTGAGCCATACGGTACTTCATTTGCTCTATGGTTTGATGGGAATCAAGATGAACGCTCATCATCCTGATCATCAACTGCATCATGTCTTGACTAGCCATCTAGCGCAAGCAAGAGATCTAAGTTAATATTCGCCAAGATTCTAAGTTCAATTCGCCAAGATTCTAAGTTCAATTCGCCAAGATTCTAAGTTCAATTCGCCAAGATTCTAGGTTCATAGAAGAGATGCAATATGCAAATGCAAATGATGATTCCCCCCAAAAATAATTTAATGTACTATATATATATATTTTTTCCATGGGGTTTAAAATAGATATTTTTCCATGGAAATAATACTTTAAAATTTAAAATAATAGTCAAAATATTAATAATAATTTAAAAATAATAGCTTGAAAATATCCGGGCTCTGATACCAACTTGTAACACCCCGGTTTTTGATAACCCAGGTCGGGGTGTCACCGCCACACCTCCCTAGTAAGACACGGTTTCTCCGGCTTACTAAGGAGATGCAAGGCTAGGTATTGCAGTGTTTAAAACATTTAAAGCATTCAAAACAGCCCATACAATATAATTCGAAAATAATAATATCATAGCGCAGCGGAAATAATATTTAAGTATAGTATTGCAGCGGAAAAAGTAAATAGGGCCGACATGGCCAAACCACGGGTTAAACAGGCCCGTTTATTCTATTGTCTAATGCAAGAATTTAAATAATAAAGTTTGCCAAAAATATGGTTCCCCCAAAATGAACGTGCTCATGATCATTCCACATACTCTGTAAGGAAAAAGGGAAAATAAATGGTTTGGTCAGCACAACTTGCTGAGTAAGTTAACACATGCATGATCGTAGGGTTTAAAAGCCATTAATTTAATATTTACATAAAGCATGATAATATTCATAAATAATTTAAATGAAGCCATAATTAATTTAAATAAAGCATTTAAAAATTTAAAGAACAACAATTATTAAGATTTAACTATCCCCATTACTCCCAAGAACAATATAGCAAGTATTTCACGATTGCATCGCAATCTCGTCAATTTAGCCGGAAACCGGCGGCCGCAGCCGTATCTGCCATACCCAGTACCACTCCGGAGCCTCGAGAAACCCATAAGGATATTCACGAGAGTGTAGGCCATATATCACATGCCGTTTTGGCAACATATCTCAAATATTTCGCGCGGGGTCACCATCGTTCATATAGGCACGAAGTGAATCGTTATGAGGGCACCCTGCAGAGCACTCACCCCCTAATTTTAACGATCAAGTTCGTAAAGGGGATTTTCTAAATTTCCAGATTTCATATAATTATTTCAAAGAGTCTTCTCCTCGTTTAAACCTTAAAGGCTAGTTTCATCGTTTCAACAATATTTCAAGATTTGACTCGGTCAACCACAGTTTACTCTAAAATTCAGTAAAAGTCGAGTTTAATTCCAAAAATTCTGAAATTTCACCACTGACTCAGAAACATCGAGATGAACAACTTTCGTGTTTTAACGTCTTCAATCCGAGTTACCGAAATAGGTCAAAATCATTAATTTTCGTCATAACCTAAATCTGTCCGAGATTCGTATACAGCAGTTCAAGATTATCAAGATCTAACATAGCAAATCAACTCCAACTTTAATGAAATTTTACAGAGATCATCTTAAGACATTTATCTACAACTTTCATGTTCGGCCAAAGATCTAAATCGGTCTGGAACCTATGTCAAAAACGTGATCAAGATCAGACCTAAGTTCTGTCAAGAATTTCAAGATCTAGGTTCAAGCAGTTCGGTTTTGGTTGGTTTTCACATATCAAATCATCTCTAAAAATTCTGAAATTTTTACAGTAGATAGATCTAAGCCTTAGGAATGTTTTTTGTTTTAAGTTTTTCCTTTTGAAGTCGTTTTAAGGTTCGGAAAAATTCATCAAAACTGTTGCGTCGGTAAAAAATATAAGTTGGCAGATTTACGATTTCTTGTTAAATCTTTTAGTTTCGAACGTTTTAATTCCTCCCAAAACCATGTAAGAGTTAACTTACAGAATAATTGGCGTCCGAGGTCGTCTATTTCGAAGGCGTGGCTTCCTGTTCACCGTTTCTCCTCTCCGTTCGTCGGGTTCTACGTTCTAGATTCCAATTCGAGGTGTAGAAAGGAAAGAGACGGGGTTAGAATCCGTTTTCGGATTGAAACTAAGAAGAATCTGATGGACTAGAACTTACCACACGTCGGAGATCCTTTGATTTTCGTCCAAAAGCTGCTGCCTTGGTGTTTGATGCCTTCGTAGACTCCGGGATTTCGACTTGTGTGTATAGAGAGTATCGTAGGGTTTTGAAAAAGAGTTTAGGCTTCCGAGGGGGTTTATTTATAGATATCTAAGTCCTAGGGCATCCAAAATCTGACCCTAAGGGTCTTGAGTCGAGAGACGTTCAACCGAAAGTCGAAAAATCCGCGTTCGGGCGAGAGATTCACGCAACGGGCGAATCTGTCGCGTGGCGCGGGGTTGGCGCGCGTTTCCCCATATTAGCGCGCGGACAGCACGCGGCTTACGCCTGGACTTCGGTCCGGGCGGGCCGTGCGATCCGTCGTGCTTTTCCTCCTCTCTTTCGGGTTTCTATCCCTCTACGCTCTCGGATTCCAATTTCCGGACTCTCTTCGGGTTCCTATTTCGTGTCGTCATTTCTTTCGGATCAAATGTTACGTTTTGGCTCGAATTCGTCGAGTTCATTTATATCGGGTTCCCGTGTAACGACTTATTTAACTTTATTTAATTTCTTTTGTTTAATTAAATCTCTTTTAATTAATTTCATTTCTCATTTCCTCTATATTTATTTATTTAATGTATTTACTGATTTATTTGTTTATTTATTTATTTATTATATTTATTTATTCATTTATTGTATTTATTTATCTATTTATGTTGTAAAATTCTCGGGTATCACAACATCAACCTGAAAAAAAAAAAAAAGAATAAAGAAGACAGAAAGAAAGAAGGCAGTAGGGCGGCGACAGGATCATCTGCATTTACATGAGCAATCCAATGCCAATACGCATCTTCTCCCACACTAACATGTCAAGTAGGACTGATATGGCTCCCTAACGCCATTCCTCAATTTTACTTACTCCCATAACACCTTGTTTAGCCAAATAATCTGCCATAGTATTCCGTTCACGAAGGATGTGCTGGATTCTAACCAACCCTCCACATCTCAACACCGCCAAAATAGATATCATTAGTTTATGCAATCTCCATGGGACAGAGGAAGGGTCTTTTAGCTATCCGACCACGTTCATAGAATTACATTCAAATACTATCCTGGGCAAAGGGAAATTTTGATCTCTTAAAAGAGCACTACATACCCTGTTGACAGCGTTAGTTCCGCTTCTGTCGAATCGGTCGTGCCAATAGAGTCAGCAAGTATAAATAGCTCTTCCCCATGGCCATCCCTTATCACACCTCCAATCCCGGCCGGTCCTGGGTTCCCCAAGGAAGATCCGTCTGTGTTGATTTT